>JANPWX010000660.1:1412072-1473517 GCA_024734555.1 Trochalopteron elliotii
CTGATCCCACTGGAGGCTGATTCATACAACTAGCCCAGCTGTAACATCAGTAGTATGGTGTTTAAACACAGTGGGATCAAACTAGCTCAAGAGAGGTGTAAAAGCTACAGCAGGAGCATGGAAGTGGGAAGATGTTTATGGCACAGAGAAGGAAGCAGGCCCCCCACAAACACATTTCCTGATTCTGTGTCTTTAGGTTTAGCCTGGAATGGCACCATCAACCCTCTCTTGGGTCTTTAGGTAAAAGGCACATGCTGTCATTGCTGCAAAAACAGCTGCCCCATTGCCAGCTGCTAAGTCTGCTCCCCATCCCACCCCTCTCCCCTGTGCTACTCTGTGTGTCTGTGCACCCTCACTAGCAGCCAGGCAAAGAAACCAGGGCTAATAGGTGATGGGGTATGAGGAAAATGACAAGGCAGTTCCTACTCTGTAGGGATGAAGCAGGGCTGGCTGTATGCCTGCTTGCAAAGCAAGTGTAGAAACCATGCCCCAGGCCTGCCTGAAGGACATCTGCAGCAGAGCCATGTGCACTTGTCACACCTCCCAGGGCAGCCACCAGCCCCCACGGGCACTCTGATAATTAGATAGCTTCCTTTCCAATGAACACTACTTGTGCCTGTTTTACCCCACCATTAATATGCCTCTTTAAGCATTTTTAATATGAGATTTTAATGAGGAGTGTCAGGAAAATGTTTTGTTAGCAGCACCAGGGGAAAAATCCATCTATTTTATCTTCAGTACGGCACTGACCACTCTATCACCTATGGCTGATGTTCTAACTAACTGCCCAAATATGCTGGCCAAGCAGCACTTCATGAATTATGTAAAAATTCATCCAAAAAGAGGCAAAGAATGGAGGGGGAAAAGCCATAAGTTGATATACTGAAGTCATCATTTCCTGCCATGTTTGGGGATTTCATGGGAGGTATTTTTGAAGGCAAACTGATCAGGGAGCAGGAGCTCAGCAGTACTTTGTCTCTGTTAATTCCATGTTAGGGGAATGGCATTGGGAGGGTTGATATGGAATAGCACCAGTCCCCCACTGCTCACCTGTCTCAGATGTCTTACACTGCAAATACACCAACTGTATTTTCACTGTGTTTTCTTAGCACTCCCACTGCTTCTGCCTGCAAGCAGGTGTTGTGGCATCCTACAGCCACAGTATGACAGCATTTGTCCAAGATGTGATCTCTCTCAACACCAATGGCTGTTGTTGTTATTATCATCTGCAGGCCAATTTTGCAACACTGACAAGACCAGAGCTATTTCCCATGATGGCTCCAGCCCACATTATGTGCTCTAGCACCATCACCTGCTTGTGCTCCAGGGAACTGGATCATCAGGAAAAATTTTACAGCTTATACCTCTTCAATAATATCTTGGTACCTGCAGTGATTTTTCATCTACTGCCATCTCATCTGTACAGCACAGAGCCCTAAAGGAACTTCTGGCAGTAGGAGCCAGGGGAGGGTGAGCAGCTGCAAACCTCTACTGGTAGCAGAAACTGAACTCCCCAGCCATTTCTGATCACAGCCTGTGATATGAAAATGCTTAGTGCAAACAAAAACATGGCAGAGGAATGCTGTGTTCACACAAAAAACACATTTTTCTCTGCTTCTGTGAAGGCGCCATGGCCTGGAAGATGAAATGCTGCTGCTGAGTGAAGACTGCCTGCCTGAGCCACAGTCTAACCAAGCATTCTGCTTGGATCTGGATTTTCCTTGAACCACAACCCTGCATGAATTCGAAATTATCCAGAGAAAGGAAAGGCATAAATGAGGTGTTTGTGGTGAGACAGACTCCATTTAAATAGAACAGAAGCGACAAGGAGTTTTCTGCAGGGCTGGGGAAGAGAAGCCTCATGGGGAGTTTGGGGTGACCTGGGAAGCAGGCTGGGCAGGATGCTCACAAAAGCAGGAGGGACATCTGCAAACAGCCAGTGCTGCTGTCAGTGCCCTGGAGATGGGGAGATAAGCCATGGCCCCGAGCTAGAGCAGATTTGGCTGTTACACCTCCCAAGCCCTGGTCAGGCCTGCAGGAGCATGTCCTTGGTACTGCTCCACGGGGAAAGTCAGTGTGAAGCCCTCAGCCTGCAGGCAGGAGCTCTGCCAGCCAAACAAACTCAAACCTTCTCTGACTAAGTATACAGAAATCGTAGTCTCTGCTGGAAATTACTTTCTGCAGTCCTGGGGCCTCTCTCAAAAGCCAAGTCAGCATTTTATCTCCGTCTGGGTACCAGAAGTACATTTCAAATTGCACTGTCACTTGTTGAAGGTGTCTAGCAAATCTCCTTGCTATTGGGGAATTAATTTTGTTGCAGTGTAATTGTCTTTCAAGTCTGTGACAATTTCAGGGAGGTTTTCCTTCAGAGATAAAACTGGAGGAGATAGCTATCCTACGCTATCAAAAGACCAGGTTCCCCTGAATGAAGCCTTGGGGTGTGACCTTGAATCTGCTTTCTGCAGTGTTTTTCGTTGCAGTGTATATGTCAATATTTTTAAAAGATCATGTAGAAATCAAATGCTTTCATTTATCAGAAATTAGCATTTTCTAGCATATTATTTCACAGGAATATCTATATTTCACACGGAGAGGAGTGAATTCTGACTTACTGAATTTCTACATTAAAAAAATATAACAGATACTGCTTTTTGCACATGTCCCAAATCTATTATCTGTGTGAGCCAAAACTCTATTTTCTCATAATTTTTACTAGGGCAAGTGCATAATTCTCCGCAGGAATACACTTAGTGGAAGCAGTAATTCAGGAGTGCAACAGTCTTCCCAGGGAAGGTGTCTGAATCTCCCCAAATGTTTGACCTCCCTATAGCCTGCAAAAACTCTAATGACTCTAATGCCTCTCACACTCTGTGCCTAATGACAGCCACTTCTGTTGCCAATTAGATGAGATTAGGGGAGAGCTGTCTTGTGCATACTGTACATGACAGCCTATTCCTAGAGCCATATATTGCCTCTAAATTGGCTAATGCTGAATTCAGGATGGAAATGGAAAGTTATTCGTGGGAGGCTTGTCCTGAGTCCCCAGCAGGGTGTGAGAATTTGTACTTAGTGCTGATGGTACGGTTGTGCTGCATTGCTGATGGATGTAAAAGAGAGCTGCCAAATAGAGACTCCAGAACCATTTCCTAAATAACAGCGATAAAAATTACTGTTAAAGCCTAAATCTACACTGTTTTCCTATTTTCTAGGCAACTTCGAGCTGCCTAGGGAAGCAAGGACATAATTTCCCCTCAGAGTATCATTATGTGAGTTTTTGTACACTAAGCTTTTTCATACCCCCCTCACAAGAAGGAAGACTGAAAGGGAAAACCTGGCAGGAGAGCGAGAAAGAAGAAAGTGGAGGCAGAAGGCAAACAGTGGAGCGGGCTCCCCAGGAGCAGATAATGCGAAAGCGCCGTCACGTCCGACCGCGTTGGATCGCTGTGTGCTCAGAGGTGTCCTCTGAGCCCATGAAAAAACCTGTACCAGAGTAACCAAATCCAATTCTCACGCATTCCACTCCCTTTCTGGAGTCTAGGTGGGTACTGGTTTTAAAACACAAAGTTTGGAATAATACATCATCTTCTGGTTTGCCTTATCTATTTTAAATGTGACACTAAATTCTTGTCAGTCGGATATTTCTACTGAGAATTTGTGCTGTACAAAAAAATAACTCTTTTTTAGAGGCATAATTGCCCTTAAAAGTGTTTTTTTTCCTGCTGTCTGACAAAATGTTTCAAACCAAATGTTTCAAACCAAAATATTTTAAACCCTTGTAATATGAGTTACAACAGAGTGGATTCTATTTAAAACGTTGTTGATATTTATGTTGTTCAGCTTTTCTTTTTTTCTTGATGGATATTTTTTCTTCAGTATTTCTTTTCAAATTATTCACAGCACTGGAAAATTTACAAGAAAAAAAATCTAGAATATATCTACACTTTTTCAAATCTGATGAAGTTGCATGTTAGCAGTTTCAGTTTCAATTATTTTCGCCCTTAAACTAGTTTCTTCTAATTTTACATAGTCCTAGAAAGTCATATGAATCAAAATTAGAAATTAAAAACTGAAATAAAAGCAGTGACATTCTCAATGCTGTTTGCTTTCAGTGATCTAAATTAAAAACAGCAAAAAAATTTCTTTGGGAGAAATAGAAGAAGGTGTACAAACATTAAAAACTGTAAAACATTCTTCTATTATTCACCTGAAGAAGAAGCAATTTTGTATTTGGGACTTTTATGTGAAATAGTTTTGCTGTTTGTGTAATGGCTTTAATCCACACATAAGTTTTTGCCGTAAAAAAAACAAACCAAAACCAAAAAAGGTACATTCAAAGCTACTCTGATTTTCTCCAGCATGAGTGGAAATTGTCCTTCCTGGTGCCTATAGCAGATACGCTTTTTTATTGTACAAAATGAAAACATATCTACCCTCCACATACACTCACTTCTTTAATAGGAGAGTATTTTTAAAGGGAACATACACAATAATGTTAGGAGTGTAGAAGAATTAAATCTCCTTCAGTTTTATTTTCGCATATGCTGAGTGGCAAAGTCACATCACAGACAGGTCATGCTAAAAAAAAAAAAAGAATATATTTCTGCTAGCACATTCTCATTTGTATTTTTTTATTTACACACTCTCTAACAAAGTTTTGTGCTTGGCAATCCAATCTAGTTTTAACTTGCACCCTCCAGAAACTATATTTGTCTACAGTCTGTCCCCCTTGTTGGTCACAAGGAAGAATTTTTTTTCAGGCAGTTTTTAGATCCCCTCTGCTCTCCTGTTCCAATTCAATTATATCCTATCAGGAGATTCTGACTGATACTCCCAACACTAGACTCCTCTACTGGGGAAAATCTTGGGCTCTTCCTTCTTCTTTATCTTCAGCTAGATAAAAATTCAAATTATTTCTAAGAAAGACAGCAAGATATATTTGTCTCCTTTAACTTCTTAATTCTGGTTTATCCTATCATTTTAAGATCAAGAACATGTTGATTGCAATCTCAAGATTATAGACAGCGTGATACAATAAATAAAGAATATTAATCCCTTCATCCTTACTTTTTTGCCATCTTTACTAAATTTCATGCTCATCATCCTGCAACATGAAGCCATTATCGAGAAATTTTTATCTTTTTACTCATACTGTTTTCCTTGTATCTACACTCAACTCTTTGCCTAGTTCCTTTTTTTACTCTTTCCAGCTATTAGGCTGAAAGTGTTGTACAGGACCTTTACGTAGAGAAGCTTTTGCAATCTATAGCTGGGAGTCTCTAGACACTTCTTTGTTAAGTTTCGATGTGTTGGTTTAGAGGAATAACTTTAGTTGATATTTCTAGCTGTGTAGACTGGAAATTCATATCATAACCACAGTTACAATCTCCATCTTAATAATTAATTATGCAACTGGCTTCTATTTTATCCCCAAAGCTCCCAGGAATATTTTTCAAAGCATAATGTTCAGATTTGTTTCCTTGGTATACTGAATCAGAAATAAACATGACCTGCAATCATAATATCTCTTGTTTATGTCCTGTGTCGTGATTTATGGAGAATTGGGAAATGAAGGTTGAAGGAATCAATATTTCTTTTGGAGGACTCCTCTGCCTCCCCACCCCACAGCTGTGAGATCCTGGGGAAAGTCACACAGCAGATCAGATGCTGGTTCATCTGCAGCCAGTAACAGAATATTTTGGGCAAGTGTATATCCCACCAGGTCAGCTGCTAATATTTCGCTCTTGCTTTTCAGCGAGCGGGCAGGCATGAGATACTCTGACTAAGACCCAACTTGCACATTCCCACTAAAGCTTAATTTGGCTGCATTGCAGCATCTGTGTTGTGCTGAGTCCAGTATCTCTCTGTGCTACCAGGGTCAAACTCATCTATCATACAGGCAGCAGTTTGGAAGATGGCAACTGCTGCTGCCTCTCTGTTCCAAACTTACTGACAAAAAGAAAAGAAAAAAAGGACTAATTCATATTTTAAAAGGTGTTCAGTAGATGAGGCTACCCTTCTAGGCAGAATCAGGCTAAGTTTCTCCCCAGATATTTCTCCCACACAAGAGGTGCATGCCCTTGAAATTTAATAAAGAGAGCAAATGACACTCCATAATTTTTGTCCCAAGCACTGACTGAAAGGTGACATTACACAATAAGAGTAAATCTCCTGCTCTGCTTATACCAGCCAAGATCCCAGAGACATTTCTGCCATAACTCCCAAACCAAAATAGCAATTGGTGAAATACAACCTGCATGCTGTTGTTAAAAACAAGTGTGAGTATTGTAGTTAATGCTTGGCAGCAAGCCGGGGAGCCAAAGTTCACCAGAGGGGCCCTGCTGGGGATTCCTGGAGGCACTGCATAAATCTTTGCTCCACTCCCTGTCACTGACACGCTGTGTATGGGAGCACCCCAAAAAATATGCCCCAGGCTCCCAGCAGCAAACACCAAGCACACGTCACAGCCCAGAATAAATAACATGGATGCACATGTCCCCTGTGTGCATGCACGCACATGGGCAAGGGGCAGCTCTTCACGTGATGCAACAGATAATCAGTCCTTCCTTTGATGCAACAGATGATCCTGATCAGATAATTGTTAACCAATTATTACAACTCATTTGACTCTTACTGGGGTTTTATGTCTGGTAATTGTGACCTGATGCTTTCCGTCCTCACCAGCTCAGCAAACACCACAAATCTTCCCTCAGTAATTTGGTTTCTGACTCAACAGCTTAGAGTCACATCATTTAGGGAATCGTTCAGTCTTATTTTAAAGGTTCAGAGGGATGTAGAATTTACCTTTTCTATCCCAAAGCTAAATACATCCACTTAAAAAAACCTTATTGAAAAACTGTACCTTATATTACATTTGAATGGTTTGGCAGTCAAATCTTGTTATACCTTTGTCTGCTGGACCAAAGAGCCCTGTAATATCAGATATCTCCTCTTCACGTAAGTAATTATAGAACATGATTGAATTGTTTCTTAAGCTCTTTTACAAGTGAAACAAACAGATCCCCTCTAATCTCTCATAGTAAGCATGTTTTCCAGGCCACAATCCATCCTGGCAGGAGCCAAGAGGCAGCTGAAGCCAGAGGACCTACACCCATCCTCGTCTCCTTAGGATTTTATCCCTTAAATGTTAACATGAATATTTACAAACTAGAAAGTGCTTAGGTGTGTAACTAGGCACATTCTACTGTCATATCTTTTATTCAGTTCATAGAAAGCATTCACTGTGTTGACCACAAGCGCTCCCATTAAATATAGAATATTCATACACCTATTCAAATATGCAGACTACCTGTAAATGCAAAACCAAGCAAAATTCAGAGTATTTATCCAATAGAAAATTCTGACATCTTACCTTCTTATTTCATCCGAGCTTCAAACCTGAAATGTTAACATTTGTCAGAGAGAAAATGACATTTTTACACAAAATGACAGAACATTGTGTTTTCATATCCTTCAGTGCAGACATTTCCGATCACCGCTTCCCAAATGAACGCACTTCCATGTGGATCAATGCTGGTGTGATTCTACATTCCCTCACCATGATAAACTACCTGGCAGGGACTGCAGGCTGGTAGCCTTATGAACATGTTCTTTGAAGCCCTGCTCCCTCTCCTCAGCTGGCTCATGCCTTCAGAGGAACAGGGCAGCAAGAAACCTGTACGGCACTGTGTGAAACGGGGACTTTCTGGGATCTTGGCTCTGGGAAAAGGTTATCAGGCTAAGTTATAATACTGGCATTTGGCCTCATGCTGTACCAAGCTGCTCAAATATTTTAGGTAAGCAGAGCATAGCAGAATTGTCTGATCCAGGCTGAAGGATGAGTGAAGTATTTCATACTTACAGTGTGCTCTGCAGAAACTCCTGCTGGCTGCTTGTCACACAGATATGTATGGACACAGACACTGCAGAAGTGTCTACATGCATCTTGCACACAGAAACAGAACTGCCATGTAAACTCCAACATAAATACAAATCAGCAGTAAACACACATCCTGAACACATAGAGTCAGCATAGCCAAAAATCAGATGGCCAGCCCAAATACATGCCCAAAATTCCCCCATCATTAGAGGAGATGAGTCTTAGGAGCGGGTGACTTCCTTGCTTTGAGAGGTTCTCTCTACTTACTATGAAGTACTTAAATGTCTGATTTAGACTAGAAGCTAAACTTTATTATGGCTAAAATTACACATCATACACACCAATATGAGGCAAAAACACATAAACATTTAGCTAACCCATGGATGCATGCAAACACAAAGCATGAGTGTACGGTATTGTAATTAAAAACACATACCCAGTTATTTATTCTGCAAAGAGAAACAGAAATCCTTTTCATCAGCTCCGAAAATTTAATGCAGGTCCTGCTTATCTTCTTCATGCCTCTTCTTAAACTGATCACTGCAGAATCAGAAATCTACTTTTACAATGAAAATGTTGCTTTTCTGTCATCAAAATTGTAAAGATCAGATTGAAAACATGAATCTGACAGGCTAAGAAAATAAAGGGGAAAGTGGTCGAAAGAAACCAAAATCTATCAGTTTCTCAAAACTTATGAGTTACTTACTCAGTCTTGCTCTGTTATTTTTAACACTGTTGGCAGCACTGCAACAAGCCCATGAACATTAAAAGCACATTCACAAGGAAAACCTAAAAACATAAATACAAGTAGATATTACTGGCGTGGACTCAACGTATGTGTGCATATCTTACCACCCCTGTGCAAATGTAGACGTACAAACTCTACGGATGAGGGCACATGCTGCAAAAGTATGTATGTGTAACACCTGCAAATACTCAATAGGCATCCTGCACAATAGTCACACCACCACAATTATGCACACACAAACCCTGCAAGCCCGCACGCCTGCAATTTTGGAAGCACAAAACAGTCTGACTTTCTGAGTAGAAGCAATGAAAATATTTTCATTTGTAATTGATACTTTGAAAGTAAATGAAAAATTTTGTTTGGGTTCAAATTAAAATGTCAATTTTTGGCTAGAAAAATAAATGAAACGCTTTTACGTCAAAATAACAATTTAAAATGACAGATGTGTTTCAGTTTCAATTTAAATTGTTGTTTTGTTTTGAAAAAAAAATATTTAACGCAGAATGAAAACAAAAATGAGCATTGTGTTTCAACAGGCCAACCCAAGACAAAAATACAGTTTGGAGAAAATGAAAACCGACTGGAGAAATTGTAATGAAAATTTTTTCATTCAAGTTTTCTCTTGGGAACCTTTACTTTTTAGACAGTGGTAACACACTCATACAACTCAGTTCTTATGCTACATACATGTGTGATCCATAGGAATATTTCATAAGGACATGCTCCGAGCCCTTTAAACCCACACACAGGCACTCATGGGCACTTTGTGTTTGTGCTTTTGACATGTGTGTGAGCATCAAACACACCTCAGCCTGCACTGGACACACACACGTGGTCTCTATTAAGAAACCCAAGAAATAAAGCCAATTTTAGATCAAGTGAGCTGTGGTCCCCTGGCTCAGGTTCTACTGCAGGTGATTCTATAAACAAAGTTTAGTGCCAATGTGAAAGAACAAATATGCTATAAATAGTTCATGACTTCCAAAAGCCCTTGTCTCATTCCAGTCCTTGTTCTAAACCAAACCAGCAGATGGGCTGAGAGCACTTCAAACCCACTCCTTGAAATAAAATGCTGGAAATAAAGAAGAACAGCATGAAGGCAGTAAAACAAAATAGGAAAAGGAGGCAGGGGGCAGCAGGGGCAGGGGGAGAAAGGCTCTAATTTATTGGGGAGAGCACTGTGAATGTAAAAAGAGCGGGAGTGGAAGGAAGAAATGGGACATCACCCTGCCTGATTGCAATTGTCATTAAGTTGCAGCAGGGGTATTAAGTTGCAGTGTGGGTGCAAGTGCACGTGGCCCACCTCCAACCCAAACCTCCTCAGCATCTGATTCTTCCCTGCCCGGAGTGATTTAATGCCCGGGCCCATGCGGTTTATTTACTGCCTTTTGCTCCATTTAATTGAACCCAGGGGCCTTCACACCAGTACGGGTCAGTGAGGAAGCATTTGTTACCTGTGCCAGGCAGCACACCAGAGGCAGGGGAGAGGGAGGGAATCGGCCACTCAAGCACAAAAAGCAACAGTTGGAGCCTGTGCAGGGGGAACGTGCTTCACTGCAGAGTCTGATTAATTTTATGAAGCAGGAGGTTCCTCTAACATCTGGAGGGAGTTTGCAAGGAACTGAGACAACATGGGACTGATGCAGCAGACGTTGCATATAATGTGTTTTTACACCCAGCCAGAGGTGTTAGGAGAACTTGAGAAAATCCTCAAATTCTCTGGAGCAGATTAAGGGCCCTAAACACAGTAAAGGAGGCAATTGGTTTAACTATAACCTTTATAGTTGCTGAATGTCCAATAACAACAATTACCATGTATTTAAAATAAAGGACTCGAGAATGTTGAGGTATTTACCAAAACAACAAATTGGGGATTGCAGCAACTAAACAAGGTGAGACAAATTACTAACAGGTTATTAAAAGTAAGACCTAGTGAGATAAAACAAAACTGGAATCACATGTAATGCAGCATTTCCATGTGCTGCCTGAAAAATCAGTCTTCAGTCACATGGGAAAAGCCTCCACAGAAATGAAGTGGCAATGATAGAGTGATTGTGAATCTCCAGGAGAGGTCACTGTGTTATGACAACATCTAAAAATTTAAGGTACACACACAGCAGACAGTGCTTGAAAGAAAAAGAGCAGTGAGGCTGGGAGTACATAACTCAGGAAGAGAAACAAGTTGGTCACATGAAGTGAGCAAATAAGAATACAAGTACCAGAGACATATTGAAGAGCTGTGGTCAGTGTACAAACATGGAATTCATGCAAAAAGAAAAAAGATAAAAGAAAAAAAGAAAAAAAATAAAAAAGAAAAAACAAAACAAAAAAAAAAAACCAAAAAAAAGAAAAAAGAAAGAAACACACAATATCATTCTGAGTACTGCAATAAAGAAGCAATGTGCTATGTGCTGCTGTTTTCATTTTTTCACCCCACAGGAACCTATGCAAACTACTTTGCTACTGTTAATGGCTATAGAGACTTCCGGCAGCTAAATGGACTGCCAGACATTACAACAGTAGCAATCAGAGACTGAGAAAAGAGGTATTTCAGCAGGCATGGCATACCCCAAAAGCAAAATAGTTAGGTTTTCTTTCAGAAATTATCCGTGAAAATGATTATCTCCATCAAATCAAATGGGGACACTGTTAAAATTGCTAAAATTCTTTCAAAGCTGCAGAAATTACTCACTAAGTTTTCCAGAAAAAATAAATGTCCCAGAGGTGTGATATCTGAACAAAAAGTGGCCCAGATTAAACTGTTCTCTTGGGAGAAATTTCATCCTGGGAAAAAAAAGAAGTTCCAGGTGTCAAACAGAAAAAATTTTGTTCAGAAACATAAGAGTGGATGGTCTTTTCCCTGGAAGCACAGATAAAACTCAAACACACAAGCAAAACGAGAGCAGAAGAAAAAAACCCATTGCATTTGTCAGTACAATATGAGAGAAATTTTGCCACTTTTTTTCTGTATGTCTGCCAAAATAGGTTTTATGGGACTATTACCCAATGTTACACATGTGAACAGATTATCCTCTTTGTTTTTTATTTTATTCCAAATAATTGTGCCACAAAAAAAAAAAAAAAAAACAACAAACCAAAACAAAAAACAAAACAAAACCAAAACAAAAACAACAAAAAAACCAAACCAACATGGTCTGTAGCAGGACTATTTATATACAAAGTGCACTCTAATGCTAGATAACAATACAGAGTGTTTGAGTGTTATGTGGGCACACTGAATAAAACCTAAATATTGCAGTATCTTAGCATGATATCATGCTGAATCAAAACACATACCAGAAGTGTAGATAATGCCAGTCAAATACTTCAAGAGGATGAAAAATGACATTGGAGTTGCTGGATAAAGGCAGACATTGGAGATTTAAGAAAGCCTAAAATATACGTGGCTTCTGCAAAAATAAACATCTGAGAATGGGATTCTAAACCAGCATTTCATCTCCAGCAGAGAAAACATAAAATTCTATTTTGGTAATTGGACAAACACTTATTCCCCAATATCATTCAGTGGTAAAAACTGATGGGTTTAAATTATAAATATCAAGTGTGTCTGTGAGCTGCTGCTACACAGTGGATGAGACTTTGAAGAGAAATGATCTTTGGGGGCTGGAGTAGATATCTTTAAGGTTCTTTTCAACTCAAACCACTCTATGATTCTATAATGTTAAAACTATCACTTTTACTGGTCTCAGACTTGCCTGGAATTGTAAGGATGCTTCTCGGGCATGTGTCTCACACAAAATCAGTTTATACTTTGTTGTCAGGCTGAAAGCAAGAGAGGAAGAACACAGCAAAACTCTGAATCACACTCCCTAAACTGTAAAGCTCTAACCATAGCATGTGTATGGTTCTACCACCAAACATTTGGAGAGTTTCAAAAGGAATAAAATCTGAGCAATCAGATTGGTAGCTAGGCAAAGTTGACAGCTTACTAGCACAAACTTATCCACTTCATCAAGGTGTCAGGTTTAGACTGCAATAGTACAAAGCTGCTATAGTTGAAGAAAGTGAACAGAGAATAAAGATAGCTAGAACGTAATCTGGCCCTGTAGTCATCTGAAAAATAAATGTAGTCATAGTGCTTTTCCTGTAAGACATTTTCATAAAGAAAAAAAATACACACTGAAAAATGCCACTGGAAAAAAAAGTGAAATTGGATGAGGCCAAGATGTTTAATAGTGAGTGAAGTAGGAAGTTCATTTATATCACATGCTTGATTGTAGGGTTAGATGTTTTTTGCAGGGTGCCACACCAGAGCTGGTTTTACCAAGTGAAATATTTCCACTAAAGGCCATTTTGAACTTTATCAAATGGAAGGGGAGCTGATTGTAGAACAGAAGGCTTCAATTGCTTCAGAGAGAAAATCTGAAAGAGGGATCAGGGATTACAGAGAATTGCCAGGAAATATTTGATAAGCAGCAGACCTAAGGAACTGTTACATGTCCATTTTCAAAATCCCTTTCTTTCCTGCTGTGCAAAAACAAGAGCATTACTTGGCTATGTGTGAACCACAGAATCTGAAACATCTGGAGGGTAGTTAGACAAAAGGAAAGACAAAGAAGGAAGTACTTATGTATTCTTGTTCTCTCAAAAAAATGGATATTTTTCTGCAATGTGTGCTCCATAAGCACTGGGTATGCTACAGTATGGGGAAAGGGGCTGGAGTTTGTCTAAATGTCTCTGCTGAGGACAGACACAGCTTCAGCAGAGTAAGGGGCCTTGCACATTTCTGGCAACAGAATGAATAAATTAAATGTGTCATGGAGAAATATGATTGACTTGGATTCACTGGTTTGCAGCAAAGACAAGAGAGGTGAAAAACAGGGAGAAAGCAGGTACCAGGAAATGCCCATTTAAAAGTTGTTTTCAACCTGCTTGAAATGGGAAATATCCATGCAATGAAAGTCCACACCAGTCAGAGCTCCTTGGATCATGGGTCTCCACAGGCATCCAGCCTGCCCTGAAGCTGGGCATCCCAGAGGGACACTTGGGCTTTTACGGGATGCATCAGGGTTTTGAACGTGTTGCCATGGTAAAACAGAAGAGTTAAGGTTGCTATGAGAGTATGAGGGAGCATCAGGTAAATGATTTTTAAGTGCTTACCTGGGTTTCCTTTTCCCAGACCCCATCAGGCAGTTTCCTGCTGTGGTAAAAATTAGGTGATTTGTTTCCTCCTCCTTCACCACAGAGAGCACCCTCCTGTGAGAAATTATGAGATCTGCCACCCCATTTTTGACCTTTTTGCATCCATTCACTGGTTCTGCTAATCAAGGGCGTGGCAGCTCCAAGCACGTAGTAGTGAGGAGCAAATGAAATGGGCTTTAAGTGGTGAGGTTTGACCCTTGAGGACTCCTGCAGAAAGAAAACTCACAGGAGAAATCCTCTGTTAGTTTCTCCTGCACCACCTTTGCTGTGGCTCTGCTGCATCAGGACTCTGCTTGTCACTCATTCACCTCTGAGAAAAATCCTGAAGCACAGCAGGAGAGATTTGGAGGTGCCCACCAGCACAGCAGGAGCAGCTGACAGATCAGTCAGCACAGAGCAGGAGGAAGGATTAACACTTTGTGAGAGCAATAGGGAAGGATGTTCACCTTGTGCTGAATTGAGAAAGGCATACAAGCTTCTTCAACAGAACCGTTCCTGCTGAGGCAGGGACACAGATTCAAACAAAAACAAATTATATCCTGCAAACTGTGATTACAAGCTATGAATAAGGTACAAAAAGAGAGGGACAACAGCTTCTGTCTGGACAGAAATCTTTAGCTTCCATGTTTCTGGGTGTGGGCTCAAAGCGGGGTGTCCTCACATCCCATAAAAACTGGACCAGTAGCTCATTTTCAGCACTATGTATATTTGCCTTGAGTCTTTTTCTGATGACAGAGTGACAGTAGGGGAACCAGGGAGAGAAATGGTGCCTGAACACTAGGCTGGACTGCTGCTTACAAACATCTGTCCTGCTCCATTGCTGAGGTGGAGACCTGGGATAGCTATGTCACCAGCTGCTACTGCCAATTCATGCACCATGTCATTGAACTCTGCTTGGAACAAGTCTAATTGACATGCTGCTTAAAACCAGTGGTAGCAGCAGATCTCTCCCCATTTGCACAGGGCTTTAGGGACAGCAGGAGTGCTCGTCCAACACAGGTGTCTTGTAACTCTCCCAGTGTCACAGCTTGGTGCTAGAATGGGGAGCTGTAATGGAATGGAGCTGTAAGCCCATTGTTCAGGGGCCTTTCCAGCTAGGGGTAACAGGTCAATTATTTGTCCTACAGCCAGCGGGGCACAGCGGAAGAGATGACAGTAGACCCTCATGTCCCATGAAGTGGCTGTTGGGCTTGACATAAGACAGCTGCCAAGCAAAAGCAGCACTTAAAGTACTTGGGCATAAAGGGTGAAAGGACAAGTCGTTTCCACTCAGGCTATAAAATATTATTTTTTATTTGATTTTGGCGGCAGCCACCTTGTTGAAGTGCTCTTTATATCAGCTCAAAGAAAAAAATTCAACATATCTTCATATTGAATCAGGGTCTCTGGGTATTTCCGGCAAGGAATTTTAGAAAGCATAAAAAACAAGCACTTGTATGCTTGATATTCTTAAGGTTTAAAATAAAGAAATAAAAACCCCAAACCTCTCTGACAAGACATTTTCAGTTGAACACTCTACTACCTTGTAAACATTGTAGAGTGAACGATACATAAACTAGAACTGGTGGGACATAAGATTTTCCTTTTTTTTAAATACTTCATTTAAACTGTGTTACAATGATGTTTTCTGTATTTTAAGAAGCCCATGAAGAGACTCAGAAGCTGTCTACACAGTATTGTATGACCGTGAGAGCAGGGAATACATTCTCAGCTTTTGTGAATCAGAAGCATCTTGAACAAGTGGCATGGCCATTGAAGGAACCAAAACCCCACAGGGGACCTCTCTTGTAGTTGCTTCTGCAAGAAACGGAAGAATGGAAGAACCAGCCTTTGAGTCCAACATTCTTGCTTCCTCATTCCTTTCCCTATGTCATTAGCCAAGGCAACCCAGCAGGAAGGAAGCCTATAGGATTAAGTGCTGATCAGTAAATGCAGGAATCAGTTTGCACTAGCTTTGGTGGGGCCTTGGAGATTAAACACTGATAGACCAGACCCACACACAGCACATGGCATCTGGATGTGATGCACTGCCATGATGACAAACTTCTATTGAAGATGGTTCAGTGGACCAACCTAAACAGAATTTCACTGCAGCACTGAAAACCACATTGGTTATTTTCCTCACATCATACCTCAGAATCAAGTGAGTGCTTTAGATGTGATGAAAATTTGCAAGAATAGTTCAAACATTCTTTAGAATTTCAGGGAACACTCTTTATTCCCTGATCCACTAAATGGTTGGTGCTTTCTTCCAAAATACAACCTATGCAAAGCGTTACATCTGAACAGTTAACGTAAATGGAACTGGAAAAACTTAAACTTGGATAAAATTAAATATGTACTGTCAATTTGTTTATTGTGATACTTCATAGATGTTAACACCGGAGGACTATTACCGCTGAATCTGATGTAATGCACATCACATCCTCACTCAAAGATTTGTTTCCTTACTTATGTAATATACTCTAATGAAATGGGTGAAAAACCCTCATTTCCATGACCCAGAGAAGGCTTTCATGAAGTAACTGCCCAGCAGCGTGGGACTGGTCTGGAAAGCAATTTCTAAATTCTTAATTTGAAGTATCCAATCCATTACAAATTTAGCTTTTTGAAAGCTTGATTGATAAGCTGACTAATTATACTAAAGATTGAGAAGCTTTATGTTTTATTCAAATCTGCATTTTTCTAACCTCAGTTTCCAGATGCCACCATCAGCCAGATTAAAGCATCTCAAAATGACATACAACCCTGCCTTTTGTAGACTTCTACTGATATTACTTATTTACCCTTAAATGTTCCCTTTTGTGGGCTAAAAAAAGTAAGCTCTGTTAATCTCTCATTTTAAGGCATGTTTTCCAGAATTCTTTCTTTCAGTTTTTCATGCCTTCTTCAATACTCCAACATTATTTTGTGAACCAACACCAAAATCAAGCATAGCGCATAAGAAGTAACCTTTGGAGTAATCTACACAGAGCTTTCATCACCATCTCAGAACAAAATAATTTGAACTGCTCCTGTTTTTCTTCTTGACTCCTTGTCTTTTGTCCCCTTGAATGATTAGTGTTAGTACTAATTTTCAAATCACAAACTTAGTCACTCAGAGGATTCAGGCTATGATGTTTCTTAAAATGTTTACTAGAAGAAAACACCTTAATCTAAACTAGATTTAACATTAAGTGTTGGTCAGTAATCTTACAAAAAAGAAAGAAAGGCTGTTACAATTAATCTTAAAAGTGAATGGAGCTAATAATAACATGAAGATTACACAAACATATATTGAACTTAGACATTCTTACATTGCAATTCATAGATTTTTGAAAACTTGTTCCCATTTAAAAAATATTTGATTCTGCTTTAGGGATGCATGGATATACAGCTTAGAATAAATACAGAAAATTATTTTGTCAAAAGTGTGAATAAGTCTTTTTGCAAATAAGAATATATAGAAATGGTTGAATGCAATCACATGTGTGCAATACAAATCCAAGAAACAGGCAGACACAAATGTGAAGGTTTATGTGATTACACATTGCATAGTCTCTGCTACACTCAAATGATATTTGCACTGACATAAAGAAACTCAAAAACATATAATACCATCAAACAGTAAATTTTGCAGAATAAAGAGGAGAAAATAAAACAGTAACCAAGAAAAAACTTCTCACTTCAGAATGCCTCATCTCTTTTTGTCCCAAGAATAAAAAAATCCTTTTACAGACTCACGGCAGCTCTCTCCGGGCAAGCTACAGGGTGCTTATTTATAACATTCATGTTCACATAAGGCAATCTGTCCAGTCAAATATATTAAAAAAAAAAAAAAAAAAAAAAAAAGAAGCAGCATATATAAATCTTCTTTGCACTTATTAAAATCTGCAATCATTCCCTTAAGTGATGTGTTTCTTTAATTAGAAAGTTTGAGAGAAACTTTTATAGGCAAATCTGACTGATTTCTTTTTTGTTAATTAAACTAATTCAGGAAAAAAGTGTTTTAGGAACCATCCTGATAGTTAAAGAACAATCATTTGGAAGAGGTATATACTGAGATGCACTCACTGTGTCTGGCTTACAGTCTCAGTTCAAAAGGCACCACTGAGATGAGCCAAGAAAGTACATGTGCACATACAGGCAAAGTAGAATAATTCTGTTTAAAATAATAAATTCTAGTAAACCTGGAGAGAAAACACAGATGTCATGTCAGTCTGCAAGTGAACTTCCAGTGAATCATTAGAATGTCCTAATTTGTTGAAGTCAGGAGTCAATGAAGAGGGTGAAGTCATGGGAGAATTGTGCTCCAATGGTTACATCATTGATTATTTCATTTTGATGTCCATGAACCAAAACTATCAGGTTGTCCCAGTATTCATGAAGGACTCTATGGAGTAGTCAATAGCCAGTGCCAAGGATGCCACTGGCCTTGAGATCTGCTCTTTGCTAACTTTTACCTGTCACTCATAATTTCTTACATATTTTTTCCAAACAGTGACAGGAACATAAGGATGACAGGAATTTAAATCCCCTAAAAGTAGTCTGTTGAACAAGCCAGGAAAAAGGATTCAGCTTCTAATAGATAACAGTTCCTTAGATATGCTTCCATCTCAAAATACCATTTGTACAGAGAATAAACGTGCTGATGATGTGGTAAGCCATTTGGCCCAAAAGAGGAAATTACTTTCAAGTCCAAAATATTGAATCACTTGGATATGATTTTCATACTGAAAAGAAAAAAGATTTTTTTTTGCTGCAATTGGCACTAAAGAAAACAGTTTTAGAAAGGTCTGTCCTTGCCAGTTTTTGTAAACAGCTGTGCCAGGTCACCCTCTGAGGGTGAGGAGGGCACTTTGGGGTAGGAGAGAGGAGAAGGCACACACCAGTATGAGGTTACCAATTGCAAGGATGGCCTTCGTCCAACTCCATTATGTGAGCCCAGGAGTCCTGATGTTAAGGATTAGTTCTGCTTTGTATGACCTTCTGAGTTTCTAATATCACATCTGACAAAAATCACAAGACATTACCAGGTCTCTCAGCTCTAACTGGTGTTGATCTGCATGAAGGTTTCTGGTACGTCAGTTAAGACAAAGTCCCACACAGAAACCAGTTGTGAACAAGAGATGTCCTCACTTACAGCAAAATGTTAATATTTGCAGTGAAACACCTACACTTTTCAGGAACTGCATGGGCCAGGATTTCTTACTGTTGAGGGAAGAACACTTACTGGAGTATACCTCAAACTACAGCTAATCTATGGGAATATTGTCCCTCTATGACAATACCTTATCCATTGCAACACCTCTAAAGTAAGGGAGAGGCAGGAGGTTGTTTCATTTCTTTTCTCTGACTTATCATAGTGCCTGTAGCAAGTTAACTTCTCTCTCTTGAAACAGCATTCACAAACTTTTTATGAAATAAGCTGTATGAAGTATGCTCTTTCATTGTGGGGAAAAAGTCTTTCAAGCTTGTCGCATTGTCATATGATAGCACAGATGTCCTACAGCCACTACTTCATATAAATCATCAGAGCACTGCTAAGCTTCTTAGAAGCTTTTCTATATGTGCATGCTATATATATGTAAAAAAAACCCAAACCAAACCAAAAAAACCTAAGTCTAGGATGGCTGATAACTCATTTATTTGATTTATAGACTATAAGAGGAATGTCCACAACTGCACATTGGCCACTGTTATGTTATTAAATATTTTTTCTGGTCATTCTGAGCTAATCTGCTGACACACTGCCAGGAAAACAACATGCTATGCTCCCAGATTGCTCAGGGTTAGGATAACTGATGACATCAGATGGATTTGTAGCAAACTTGAGTTTGAAACTCTGTGATGCATGAGTGATTCTTAGAGAAATTATCAGGCCTTGCAGATCAATGCAAAGGACACAAATTAAACAAACCCTTAGGTCATGGGGGTGACAAAAAGGTAGCCTAAAAAATGTCAGGGAGATCTGACACAGTAGAAGGAGGATGTGCTGTTGGCAGCCAGCACAGCCTCTCACATATTTGACTGCATGGCACTTCTTGTGTGGTGGATTCCAGTGGATGTGATTATCTTCACCACCACAGGAGAATGACATTGTTAACTGGCTGTTACCAAAGGCAGTGTGTGTTCATGAACTTCTGCCTTCCCAGGAAGCCCCCTTTTCCACAACCACCAGCAGTCAGTCTTTCATTCTGTCATGTGGAAAGTGTTGGCTGAGAGTGCCCTGATGAATTACAAACTTTAAATTGCTCATGATTTGAAACAGCTAATGATTTAAAATTGTAAGGAGTTGCTCAGATTTAGGGACAATACTGGCTATTGGCTGAAAAAAATTTTTTTGCGCTGGTTGTGATGCACAGAGTAAGAAAGAGAGAAACTCCTATGAGCACAGTGGAGGAAGAACAAACCACTTACCAGAAACTCAGATAACAAAGATTAACAAAGTTGTTAATCCTTGCCCAAATCTTGAGGTAAACTTCTGCTTTTACTAGTGCAGTGCTTCCTTGCCTACCCACACCTGCTTTCCCTTTTTCAACAGCATTCTACTCCCTGACCTGGAAGACTATGAAATCTGTTGTCCAACTTCCACTATCTATAAGAAGGGAGGCCCAAGCAGCTGTACCTCCTTAATAACCTCACCCTGATCCTGCCCCTAAGCACCCTTTCTTTGAGCACTGAATGAAGCAAAAAATGCAAATTCACCATTAACAAAGTTAACAAAGAATTTTTGTTCTTTTAATATTTTAAGCAATTGGGCATAGAGAAGCTTATCAATTACGAACTTCTGCAAAAGAGGGAGCCATGTGGCCCCTTCTCCTGCCAGCATTAACCAGCAGCAGAAGGGGAGAGATGTGCTCCCTGCCTGCAGCTCCAGCTCTACACTCAATGAATAACCCACTCAAGTGACACAGCTCCTGAACCTCTGCCCCTCTCAGCCCAGCCTGAACCAAGCTTGCATGTGGCTACACGCCTGAAAACCCACTCAGTAATAAAATTGTGTATATTGTGTCTCCTGCATACATTTGCAGGATTACTTTTCAGGTTCACCCATTCAAGTCTCAGATTTCTCTGTACTTTCTAAGAAAGGCAAGCATAGGCTCGGCCTGCCTATCCTACATGTGTAAATACTGGCTAGTGCTTGCACTCACAGCACAAGGGTGCAGCCTCTGTGCATCCATCACATCCTGACTCACACCCAGGGCTATAAAATGCTACTTCAAAAATTCTCTGCTTTTTGAAGGATAGGCTTTAGTTTAGAGAGACAGACAGAGCCCTAGGGGTGTGTTCTGGGCATTTCCTGCTGGACTGTGCAGCTGTAAAGATCAGTCACATTATAAGCCTAACCAACTTGACAGAACCCCTTTAGCTAAATCTGCAAATGAGGGAAGCCCCTGGTGGGGAGGAAGGGCCACTGTGGCTTAATTAAGTGTTAATGAAAAGCCGGGCCTTTCCAATACTAGCACAGAACAACTTAAAGTAACACAACCAGTTGGGGATCACTCTTGGAAAAAAAGTAGGCTTGAAGCCACCTTTGCAGAAATTATACTTCTCTTCCTTTCAGTGATTCTGGTGTGCCCAAAAAGCCTCCAAAATATGAGATGTAAGGTACAATTTTAGGCAACCATTGCAAATTACGCTCTTCTCCTACCCTGCTGTTCCCCTCTCTCCACATCAATGTACTAGCCATGCTGACAGAGTTTTCAAACCTAGAAATTATCATCTCCTGAAAAATACATTGTAAAGTAGAGAAGTTGCTTGAAGTTTACCATCTGAATCCCTTTTAACATTGCTTTGAGGGATGGCCTCAATTCAGCCAGTTAATTTCTAGATACCAAGCAATGGTTAGATGTGGTGAGGCCCTCAGTTACAAAGGTTTATCTGCCAATCTCAGGTATTGACCTGCTGAGAGACTGAGAGTTTGGTTTCTCTGTCTTTCCACAGTAGTCAAGTAACCAGCAGCATTCACTGATCGACTGTGGCAAAAAGAAATGAGGAAGGAAAATAAACCAGTGGTGATATTAACTTCTATGTTGCTGACAAAGTTTGCTACAGGCATAAGATGAACATGTCCATGGATGTTCAGTCACCAGCAGTAATTTTCCCCTGAGCTAGCTCTCCATTAATATCCTCCAAATTTTCCACACTGCGGAACAATCATGAGAGTAGAAGTGGGAAAGTCCATTGTTTTAATAGTCTGTTAGACTATTATAGAAGGCATACTCTTTTTGCTATATTCAGCAGCTCTGTACAACTTTTAAATGCATCACTGTTTCAAATGACTCAAGAACTGGCTTTCACCATCTCTTGTAGATGGAGTTCCACAGCTAATAAATGTCACTGAAGATATTTTTTTCCCCTTAGTAGACCACCTATGTTTAGGTTTCTTCATTCTTATCTCATTAGTCAAACCGTAATACTTTACCCACTTTGGTGTTTGATGCTGGAATTACATCTGGATCGCTCACACAGATTTATAGAGTCTAGAAGGGAACTCTGTGATGATTTAGTTTGACTTCTGTATAACATAGAAAAAAAATGTCAAGCAATTGCTCCATCTCAGCCATTAATTTTTGGCAGAATCAAAGCATAACTTTTAAAAAGACAATGAGTCCCCATTAAGAGACTTCAAGTGGCAAAGAATTTATGATGTCCCTGGGTAAAGTGCTACCACAGATCATTATTCTTATGGTTACAATTTTAATTCTGAGTTTTAGTGACCTGAACGCTGAGTCACCAACACTTGCTAAAACTTTTGCCATTAAAGAATTCTCTATTTTCAACTCTGCTTGAGTAACACGTTAGTTTTCACTTAGCTTATACCAATTGTGAGTTTTATGCTGTCTGACTACGGCTGCAGTCGTCAGAGAAACAGAACACTCCACATTACTCAGAACTACCCAGCAAATGTCACTCGTGACTGACAGGAATCTTCTCCCCATACCTTAAGAGATCAGCTTTTGTGCCTGCTGTCTTTCCAGCCTCCCATCTTTCCATCAAAATGGCCAAAAGAAAGAAAATTAATTTTGAATGAGTAATCATTACCAATTTTTCTATTCTACCTTTGTGACATTTTTCATACAGAAGATGCAAATTATTTGTCCTGAGAAGAACAGATGCAGAGTTCATTTTCATGAAGACAGGGAGATAGAAAAGAAGGGTCTGATGAATTTATGCACCAATTCAGACAGGAGGAGAGGGCAACCCTTTCCCCCAGAACACTATTGTTACTAAGTTAAATTGTTTTTATAGAAACGTACATATGCCTTTTTCAGACTAACACAAACTCTGAGTAAATAGGATCCTGGCTTTTAAGGATTCCTCCCAAAAGCTTTTCACATGCAGAACAGAAGGGGATTTATCCTAAGCACCCAAAAAACTTTGACAATAGAAATAACAATAATCTTTCACTGTGGTTTACACATTTGGCCTTGTTTGACATACATTTCTGTACCAGCATAAACTGAGGTTTGACTTTATTTTTACCTTTGAATTATTGCCTCAACTGTTGATACAGTCATATTTCATGCTTATCTTGGTATAGATTATCCTCCTCTAGTAAAGAACTAAGCTACACCAATCAAAAGAGGTGTGGATTCACTCACCACAGATGACTCCCCAAAGCACCACCTGCAGTCTGTGCTGGCCTGGATCACACTGTGCATTAATGGCCATGCAGTGCCAGAGTCATCTCCTCCACCCATCCTGTCCAACTGTTAGCACCCTATCTTCCACATGATAGGATGGACATGAGTGAGGGACTGGATGTAACATTTAACTAAAGCAACAGGACAATCATCTCTAATTAAGGGGCTTGCATAATAAATTCACTGTTCACAAAGGGAACTGGTCGACGTATAGACATTGCTTGTAGCTCAGCTGTTAGGCTGATTCAACCTCCATTTTAAGATAAAGTCAGGGGAACATCAATGCAAAATCACAGAATTCTGACCAGAAAGCAATGAGGCCATTCTGAGCCCCTGCATCTCCTACAGACAGTTTTGTTAGATTTCATTGTAGGGCCCTGCTGCCCTTTGGTACTGCTGCCCAGTGACTCTGGTTTAACTAAGATGAACCAGCCAAGAAAGGTCTAGTACAAAAGATTACTTGCAAGGGGAGCAGAAGGTTTTCTTTTCTGATACTACAGTAGTATGATATCTGACTAAAACTGAGATGAAACAATGAGCACAAGCCACTTTTCCATTTCTAACTGAGCAAGAGAGGGAAGATGCTCCAATATGGGTCAACAGGACCATTTTCTGTAATGCAACACTTCCAGAATCAGGCAGTATCAGGAGCTGTGTACAGCACACTGCCAGCTACTGACTGCAGCACCTGCAATCTCCCTTGGACATGAGACAAGATCCAGAGAGACACCTCAGTTCTACAGAGGTAAAAATTAATGAGTTAGCATTCCATGATGGTTCATATCAGACAACAGAAATGACATATAAGACCTGCTAAGAAAATCTCATCTGGTAGCTGGGCTGACTAAAACAAAGCCCAGATTCTTTGCTGCAAGGTGATGTCTGTTCCATGCTGTTTCAGGATTTCTGCAGGTCTTAAAGAGCTATTTAAGTGAAATAAATATAAATCTTCATAAATAAATAGTTTATTGACCAAACTTGCCAAGGCTGCATCTCCCCAAACCTCAGGGGAAGGATTGGCTGTACTGAATCAGCTACACTGAGAAAGGTCCCTCTCTTCATGCCTTCAACACCTACAAATCTTCCAGGGTCTCCTGGGCTGCCCACAAGCTGACAGCATTTCTGCAACTAAAATTTACTGGCTTACAGTCAATTTTACAAAAGGAAAGTGGAGGATTTATTTGCAGCTTATAGGAAAGAAGACTGGCTTAGAGGTTTGGGGAAAGACAGGATAGTAGATCCAAAGTAGAAGCAGTGTAGGAGAAGAGAGATTGGGTGGATTTGCAAAAAGATGTCCTGTGTTGCCCTCTGTGCCTAGAATTAGTTGAGCTTTGGCAGGTGACAAAAATACAAGTCTTTCCATCAAACAAG
Source organism: Trochalopteron elliotii (assembly GCA_024734555.1). Classification (NCBI taxonomy): domain Eukaryota; kingdom Metazoa; phylum Chordata; class Aves; order Passeriformes; family Leiothrichidae; genus Trochalopteron; species Trochalopteron elliotii. Next base: position 1,436,860 of record JANPWX010000660.1, read on the forward strand.
AAAAGGATTTTTTACCTTTTTTTTTTTTTTTTGGTGTTAAACACCTTGTTAATTTTTCAGCGATTAACAGCCGTTTAGCACATGGAGAGTATGGTGGACAACTTACATAGATGAATGAATTAAGGCTAAGAATGTGCACTAAGATGAAAATCAAAGCTGTCTGTTTTATTGGAAAGGCATCTGCAAATGAGAAGGGAGGAAATTGGTATCTCATTAAAAATGGGAAAGAGAGCAACAGCAAGAGGCGGGGGGGAACTGAAATCTCATTAAAATAACAGGACAGTCTGTCCTAATTATATGTTTCCAATTGCTAACAAGAGGATATTTGTTAGAGGTTCAGAGTGTTTTTCCTCCAACCAAAACAAACAATTATTAATGGCATTATTCTGTCTCCTCAGTGCAGTAGCAGTGATGGAATCTTTTGCAAAATAAACACTTCAGAGCTGAAGATCAGCAAAGTTAATGCAAGCAAAAAAAGGTCAATTACTTTTTCTCTTAATGACTAGTTGGAGTTTTGTGGCCTGACCTCTACCCCACTGCACGGGAAGTGGCAGGCGGGGCTTAAAAAGAGGCAGCTCAGCTTAGTAATGCACAAGTCCACAGGGCAGCAGAGGCACCCCTGCCCTGAACTGCAAAGCTAAGAGCTCCTTTCTGCCTCACCAGGTGCCTGTCTCCGTGCTGGAAAGCAGTGAGACTCATCCCTCACCTCTGAACTCAAAGATAAGGCATCCTGTCTAGTAACCTGTGACATTTCATCCTGGTTCTTCCACTGGCTGATTCAATTGCTTTGTAAATGTAGCCTTGTGTCCACTTGCTTCTGTGTAGGCTGAAAGCAAAAACACTTTCCTCTATCGTTTCAAGACCACAATAGAAATAAGATGGAAAGACAAAGTTCTACCATACTGCAGGAGGAAGCCCAGAGCCTGCTATCACTATGGAACAAACTGCAGCTGAGCTTGGCTAAAATGGTCCAGAACTCATCCCTCAAATTGTCATGGTCTGGTTTGTGAAACCCATTACAGGTTGTTACAGGGCTGAGTTGCATCACAGTGTTCAGAGAAATTCTGTGCATCTGTTGTGGAAACCATGGAATGCACTGGTCAAAGTGGACATGTCTGTCTTGCCCATGCAAATACAGTGTGGACCTGAGCCAGACAACGTTCTTTCTGAGTTCCTTTCTTCCCTTCTCCACTTTTTTTCCTTTTCACAAGTGATTCCTCTGATAATCCTGCATGCTGGTATTACCAGCAACACACAAGTGTGTCTAAAACCTTGACGACAGTAATTAATGTATTCCATCAGCACCCATGTCTCACAGCCAGCTGTTTTGTTGTGAAATCTGCCAAGCCCTAGAGGCTGAAGACTGTGCCCCCTGCTTTCACTCCATACAAAGTCTGGTGTGACTTTCACTTAATGATTAGTGGCTTTATTCAATCCATCAGCACAGGGCAGGGGTTACACTGCTCTCAGAGGCATCCAGCAAAACCTGATCTGATAGAAAGCACTCTGCTCAAGGAGAAGCGCCTATCAGAAGAGTAGCTGCAGGTGGAGAAATGAGACAGGAAGGAGGGGAGGCCTTGTAGGGAGAGAAATGCCACTTTTGTTCTGCTTAGTTATCAGAGCATACAATAGGATGCCTAAGGAAGAAAAATCTTGGCTGTCAGAGTAGGCAGATAAGATAGGAGCTATTCTTGCAGGGACCACCAGACAGTGTATCTGGCATTCTTGTCTTATTTTGTTCCAAGCTTTGAAAATACAAGAAACTTTTCTAAGAAACCTGTTTTGTACTGTCAAGCCCCCATAATTTTCTTGTATGGAAAACTCCATTGTTTATGGCACACAAAATAGGAAGAGAGTGTTTTTATATAACACATGTATTGCCAAGCTGCAAGTAGGAAAGGAGTTTCTGATTATCTAGAAAGCAAGCCACTTGTTTATTCAAAACATAGAGGAAGTAGAAATGGAAAACCTCCTTTGAACTTAGTGATTATTAAGTTTATGAATCAGTAAGATTACTCCTGTCCTTCTCTGATTCACAGCAAGAATGTGCATGCCAATGAGTTTTCCATTACTATTGTCTCAGTAAAGGCGAAGGAAACTCAGGTAAAATTACAGGACTTGAATTTTGTCCTTAAAACAGGTAGGTTTAGTCTCTTTCTCAAAACAGTAGTATCAAGGCAGCAATATCAAAGCATTCTCCACCAGGAGTTTCAAATGTGGCAGACAGGAATGTTCCGTAAATTTCTTGTTTCCTTTCTACCCATTACCCAGCCAAACCTACCTGGAGGTTCTTAGTCTGTGTTGGGTGCCTTAGGACTCCTTCAAAGCTACCACTTATTCCCTTCCCAAGCTGCACTGCAGGCCACAGATATCATTCCTGGTTCCTGCACTCCTTTGTTTGCAGTACCCTTCTCTAGCTAAACCCTTGCACCTTTAGCCTCCTCTTTTTCCACAGTAAGTCTATGTGCTTTATTTCTACCTTGTTACCTCTGCTCACAATTGTCTCATGCATGAATCAGAAAGGATTCAGTTTGATAAAATCTGACTTATGGGATGGAAGAAGAAGCTGTCCATGCTTCCACCAGAGCTGTCTGTCACTGTATGTAGAACTTGCAACACCTGGAGTGGTTGGCACTACTCAGCCTCCCAGTTCAGGGCAGCACCATGCTGTCGAATGTTGCCAAAGAAAATGCTTTCTATTCTCATGAGTTTATGTGTTTTCCTATCCCGTCGTCTTCTTTGAAATATCCTGGACTGTCTATATTTAGGAGCTTTGTTTTTCATCTCCCTGGTGGTTTTTGTTTTTGCTTAAATTTCCAGGATTCTTTTACCAGATCTTGGGTTTTCTTATTCTCTTTTGCATAACACATGACAAAGTTAAATTACTTTCATAAAGAGTCGTGGCAGGGTAAAGGGAAAGCAATCACTTTACAGTTTCTAGAAGAAAACTGAGCTTGACACTTCACTGGAAAACAATCAGCGATGCCACAATATGCATGTGAAATATTTTTCATGGACTTTCCAAAGTTTGCCAGACTTGAATCCCAAGACATGGGCCATGTTGACCAAAGAGGGTGCACCTCATTTGATCCACAACCCTTTTGCAGAAAAAACACAAATCCACCTTTACCAGTCATCACTGTAGGTGGCAAATACCTTCAGTAACTAGGTGTGGTATTCAAGTATAGGTAAAGACTACCTCCTGTGAAGCTAACTAACTCTGCAAAACCCTATTAGAATTTGAGACTGCTCTGCAGTGGAAGTGGAAACTATTAAACAACGTTTGGGACAGCAATTAGCTTTGGAGACAAATCCCTAAAAAGATGCAGGCAGGCAGTATGAGTCAGTGGTGCTTCACTCTAACTCTGTTAGCCTGAAAAAAAAGATTCAGCTGTTGCCACATCAGTGGGCAGCTACAGCAAGATGTCTGTGCATCACTAAACCATTTTCAAAACAAATAATGATGGCTGTGATGTTGTCACCACGTCTGATCTCACACTCTTTGCGCTTTTGATGTCATGAGAGGTGTGGGGCCAGGGGCAGCTGGGGGCATTGGTGGCTTGTGGGGGAACTTCTGCCTCATGTTCATGCTTACAACAACTGCTTGGACATTCACAAATACTGTCTTGTTTAACAGATATGAAGAGCAAAGAGAGCACTGATGAAAGACTCTGTGGATGAAAACTGGGGTCTGGATGAAGTCTGAGCTTCAGAGACAGCTCAGGTTTTCCCACTTAAAAGATTCTCAGGTATCTCAATGAGTGTGCAGATCCTGCTCCAGCACAGCCCACACAGCTCAGTGCCCACCACACACCAAAGCCCTCCCTCTGGCATTGCCAAGAGACTTGTGCTGTCCCTATGGCAAGAAGCCCTGAGGGCCTTGGTCAGTTTTTGAGAAGAAACATGGAATGGCCACAAGGACAGGATAGTGGCTGAGGGGAGAAGCTTTTGAAATAGCCAGGGCTGGAAGTAAGGCAGGACACAGCCGTGGGAAGCCCCGAGGGGTGATCAGTTGAGCAGAGTTCACGACCTGTAGCATGTACATTTCAGCAGCCCGAAGGAACCATCTTGTTTAAATCCTTCCTGATCCACAGCTGACCATTGAGGGTCTCCAGAGGCACAGGAGACCTCTGTGCATTACTTTTCTCCCAGAAGACTTGCAGTCAGCTCTACCATACACTTTCCACCCTGCCAAAAGTAATGTAAACAAGGTCCTTCTGTTTAGTCTGTGGCCAAAGAATTCCCTATTTTGAAGAACTCTGGCCCTGATGGTCAGGATTGTTTGAACACCATTTTTTTTTCACTCATGCTGCATTTAATGGCTGGTAGATGGTGTGTTCTCCTGTATTTGTGCACAACCTCACTTCTACAGGTCAAACTCCTGAGCACAGCTTGAAGGACTGCAATGCTACATTTAGGGGAGTTTGAGCTCAAAAGCAAAATGTGCTGGACACATTAACAGCCCTGTAGCAGTGTAGGTGCCTCTTGTAGACAATGTGTGCAGCTCTGTAAAAAGAGAAGGATGCTATTACTGCTTTATTCAGCTACCTCCTTTATATAGATGATTATGAATAGCTGGGGGACAGAAGAGCATCCAGTTGGTAAAAGGCTAAGTCTTAAAACATGATAATTGCTTTTGCTGAAGCGAATTGTTTTAGTGAGATTTAGGATTAACTTCATATTTCAAAGTGCCTTCATTTTATTGTAATTTTTATTATTATTATTTTAGTATTCCTTGATTAAAAAGCATCTAAACACATCATGTGATAGGAAACCTTTTTCACCAGCATAACTAAGAAACATACAATGAGATTGTGGTCAAACTTTCTAAAACATTTTACCTCCACAGCTAAGACCATGCACTGAAATGGGAGATTATAATAAAAGTCCAGACATAACCTTGATGATAGCTTCTGTTGTTTTGAAAGCTATAATACAGGGTAACTACTTGTCCCAGCCCAGCAAATGGAGGATTTCTTTTGTCCCTGACATATACAAAAGATTCCTTTGGGCTAGGAAAACATCTTTGGGCTCCTTAACTGAATCACCAAAAGAAAAGAAAGAAAAGGGGAATAAAATTACAAGAGAAAAAGACTTACTGACTCCATCTAGTTCAATGAGCTCCCAAAATAGCAGGAAAATTCTGCCAAACCTCTAATGCCACAAGGTTCATTCATTCCCTGATCTGATCTGGTGTTTTTCATTCTACACTGGGATAGAAAATTTCACTCCCCTCCTGGAGCTGCACAAATTGTTGTGCATTGTCTGTTCTTTCTCTGCTGGGAACACTTCTGGTTATAGAAAACTAAGTGCAGCAAAGAACACTTGGGGAAGGGAAAGAAAGAGAAAAAAATGGTTATGTGGGAAAGCTCAAAGATAGGAGAAGCTGAAGGGATATACAAAATGAGAAGAAAAACATAGGGAAACGAGAAGAGGAGAAGGTGATGAGAGGAATAGAGGTGGCCATCAGAATGAAAAGGAGATTATGAAGAGATATTTTATTTTCCCATCCATCTGTTAGAAGCAGAGAAAGCCATACAACAGCACTCCTCATTTCATTGTACATTTGGTGGAATTCTCCCATCTGGTTTGGCATACCAGCTGAATCTACAATCCACCCTGAAGCCTCTACAAATATGTCAATCAAAATGACTTGCTGGGAAAGCTGTGAGAAGGCACTCTTTTGTGTTATCCTCACATGCATGTTAGACCCACACAGAAACCCTGCTGTATCTTAGTTTCAATCACAGGACGCTGGAAAGCTCCTGCAGATGTTATTTTTGCCATGCAAGTAAAGGAATATTGTGATGTGACTAAACCATGAAAGATGAGGAAAAGCCATGAAATGGAGTCTGGGGTGTGAGCTAGCAGAGGGGGATCAGTCACACATGGGAGGCTCTGACACAGGAAGCTCAGCACTCTTTTACATGACTCATCCTGGAACCACGGAGACAACCAGCTTTGCAAATATTGCTAGAGAGTTGATGATGAAACTGCTGCAGTCAACCCAGATGTTCCTATAAAGAAGCCCTTCAAGAAACTCCTGAAGCATCAGTGATGGCCAAAGAAAACTTCCCCATTATATCACAGAGCAATTTAAACAAGTTTCACCATCCAGCTGCAGGAACTATCTCAGTGATATGACCTTTCTTTTGTGCATTTCAGATGTTCTTGGATCCATAAAGTCAGTTCCCTGATTCAGTAACAGGTCTAAATCCTTCACCTCACAGGAAATTTGAGGAATAGCTTCACCGTATTGCAATTTAAGTTTAGATTTAGTTAAATTCTGAGGAAGCTGTCAGACATATGAGACCTGCTTGGTCTGTCATTGCCAAGCTGGGCTTTATCCAGATGCTCACAGTTATATTTGCCTGTCCTAGAGCTGTCTCTTACCAGTGTTCACAGTGTGTGCAAAAGGTAAATGATAGTTGTTCATGTTTGCACATCACTGTTCAAATGACAAATACCTGGTCTCCCAGCTGGTACTGCAGATACCATGGAACCTTATGCTACAGAAAAGTAATTTGAGGAGTTTTTCCAGTGAAATATCAGATTTTTTTTTCTCATCTCATGACCAAACTTTCAAAAGAGAGCCTGAATAAAACCCCTCTGTTTTCTTAAGATCATTTCATGCTGCTAGCTTTTCATCTTCATATGTTTCCTCCATATTTCTATTCTGATCAGACATAGTGGGAAAGAGTCCCATTTTATTTTTTTCAAGTAAATAATGCAAATAATTGTAATCCCATGCTGTAAGTTTGACCTCAAGAGAGAAATTCTGACATTTCTGGGAAAAGGACAAAGTCAGTATTGTCACATTTCTTGTGTACACAGTTACACAAGTGAAATCAGAATCACCTTGTGAGCATGCTGAGAAGGGAGGGCTGCAGTGGGACATCCATTATGTTATGATGTACCTAGAGTGGTAGGATAGGGACTAACAAGCATATGACTAATATATGATAGAGAGGCATTATTTGCTACTTCCATAGCCAGGTGAACTCTGGAACATCATTTTCTTTACATCCTTTATACTGAGTTAGAGAAAAGCATAAATGCCCCATGGCCTCACTCCCACCTCCTGATTCTGAACATTGGATGTTGATGCCTTCTCATCAGTATTGTGATCCTGATACCCGGCCTGCTGCAAAAACAAACTGGCATATAGCTCCATTTAGGAACTACATGAACTTCTGTGATGAAAGGCACATTATTTCAGAACAACCAAAACCTTAGCAGAGGATGCCTTAGGAAATATTGCTACTATTTCCTTCTGACAGGTAGTCACAGCTTAAATAAATGTGTCTGGGTGGAAAACTGATACAGTAATGATCACTCATATATGACCCCTGATAAAACTCTTGGATGCTTCCCCGACTAATTCATTTCAGCTTTAACCACTGGCACTGCTGAAGTTAGTTAAGTTTTCAATTGGCCGGCAATTGGATCTTAATCATCCATCTCAAAGGTATGCAGAGACAATTTGAGCCAACCTGATGATTCACTGTCATGCTGAGCAGGTCACACTTGTCCAGAAGGGTTGCGTAAGGGTCGGGGGAGGGAGGGAGTTCTCCAGAATGATGCTAAACTGATCTGTACTGATCTCAATCAAGCCTCTGTCCAGCAGTAAATCAGATCCTGTGACACAAATAATTGAAATAGAAATCTGGTGTCTTTGTGAGATGAAGACTGTTCCTTTCTTTAGATGGCAGACTAAAATGGTGAAATGGTAAATTGATGCCTCACGTAAACTGAAATTGAAATAGTTTTAGTAAGGCCTACTGTATCAAACAGATTTTCTGTTCATAGTGAGAACATTGAAAGTACCACTGGAATTGATTTTGTTGTCAGGTACTGATAACAGGACTGCCATCTTTCTCATGCATCTTTGGAGAAAACCAAGAGCCTCTGTTTTAGAAGAAATAAAGAAGAAATTGAAAAAAGCTCACTGGGGTCCAGTTTGTGTTTCCTGTATTTATACTGGAGATTTGAGCATTGGTTAATAGGTTTTTAAAATCTGAATAAATTAAACAGCCTCTTGACTTTTTCTCCTAGAAGATGTTTCATCTCCTTCAGGAGACTTCCTTGCTACCTTGCTTCATAAAATTCCACTCTCCATTCCCTACCACATAACCAAGGAGAAGTTTTAAATAGGAAAGCATACACAGCTTCATATGGGAGAGCTGCTCTCCCTTTTCTCCTGTCATATGATCAGACACACAGAGGATATGTGCCAAAAATGCCACCACCCCACATCATGTGAGAGCCACTTATGCAGTGGCATAATGGGGAATAACATTCAGTCGTGCTCATCTCCCTCCTTGTCACTTGATGGAAGGAAGGACTGTGGGGACTTTGGAAAAGATGACAGCAAAGGAAAAACTAACAGAAAAATTATTCCAGCCTGCAGAACACTCCCTCTTCAATCACCTCCAAAAACAGTTTCAAGTGACACTTCTTTCCACTAATGGGCAGCTGGGAGGTTGTCCTAGCAGAGAATGCCTTGGCTGTATCTTCTGTCTTCATCATCATATGGCTGAACTATACCAAGGTCACAGAAGCCTTTAACCCATTGGAAATTCTGGTTACATATGGAGGGAAGCAGGCTATAATTTCATCCATAAAAATTGGTGAGCCACGATGCCTGATTGCTCCTGTGCTCTGGGTGTGTTCTCCAAATATGTGCAAAATGTGAATCAGGATATAGGAAATTAGGATAAATATCTTCTTTACCATACGCTCCTGCACATTCCCACCGTGTTTTTTGATACACTCTTCTCTAATAGAGATATGTAGCAGAATATTCTTTTTACATTTTAAAATAACAAAAAATCACAATAAAAGTGTTTCCCCCCTTGAAGCCACCATTTGTCTTCCAGCAGCAGCTTCTTCCACTTCTGTCTCCACTGTTCAGGATCACTTCCTTCACCCATGCATCCTCTGAGTCATCTCTAGTACTGTTTATGGTATGCCTCCTTGGATCCACATCCCTTCTGTGTAAGAAAAGATGGTATCTTCATTTAGTTTTTGGGAGGCAATTACAGGTCCTATCTGAACAGGGTGTAAGGAGCTGCATACACAGTGAATAGTATGGCTGATGCCAATAAAGGAGAGAGTGCATGCAACACATATATCAGTTAAGATCCTGCTTCTGCCTCCACTCTTTGTCTTCATCATAATTTCATTTGAAAGGGGATTGTTTTTGTGTTCTTTGTATGGCATTTAGCATAGAGAGATCTTCATCGCATCACAAAGGCCTCCGAGCTTATAAGCATAATTATGACAGTGATATATATTGAATGAGATCCATTGTGCCTTTCCTGTTACTTTGCATATTCCTGGATAAGCAATGGGAGATGTTTGGGAGCCTCTGTTTAAGCAGAAGATGATGCAAGGTTGATTGTTTCTTCAAGGTTTTGTTATCTGTAACTTTAGGCACCTCTGTTCAGTACATTCTTGAATTGTATTTCCCCTTCAGACCGTTGCTTCTTTGAACTCTTTGAATTTGTCTGTTCTGTTTACTTCTTTGAAGTGTCTGTTCTGTCAGTCAAGTTCCCTGTGAGTTACCTTCTTCTTCATGTCATGGTGCTTCCCTTATAACCAAAAATTGATCATAGGTGCAGGCTGCAATCCAGCTACTAAGCTATACTCAGAGCTGTGACAGAGGGGCATCAGACAAGGAACTCCCCAGACAGCATCTGCTTTAGTGGGGAGAATTCAGTGTATCATGAGTTGATATTTCACAGGACGAACCACATCAGTTCAAAACAATATCATCAGTTTCAGGGGTTTAGCTTGGGCAAGATATTAAATACATAAAACATTCACTATTTCTGAATCACTTTTTTTTTTTTAAGGAGAAATTTTGGTAGTTAGGTTTTTTTTAAGAGAATATCCAAAAGAGGGCCACTAAGATGGTGAAGGGCCTTGAGGGGAAGCCATTTGAGGATTGGCTGAGGTCACTTGGTCTGTTCAGCCTGGAGAAGAGGAGACTGAGGGGAGATCTCACTGCACTTATAACTTCTTCATGAGGGAAGAGGAGGGGCAGGCACTGATCTCTTCTCCAGTGACAGGACCCAAGGGAATGGCCTGAAGCTGAGTCAGGGGAGGTTTAGGTTGGATAGGAGGAAAAGGTTCTTCACCCAGAGAGTGGTTGGGCACTGGAACAGGCCCCGCAGGTAGTGTGGTCACAGCACCAGCCCTGACAGAATTCAAGAAGCATCTGGACAATGTTTTCAGGCACCATGGTGTGACTCTTGGGGTGTCCTGTGCAGGGCCAAGAGTTGGACTCAATGATCCTTGTGGGTCTCTTCCAACTCAGGATATTCTGTGATCCTATGATTTGTGTTTTGATTTGGGAACAGAAATGAATGTTGACACATTAGAATTTCTCAGAATGTCATGCAATGTAATTGAATTGTGTCCTGTTCCAGTCCCTTCTGATGGGAACTGTTAACTAGTAACCAATCAAGAAGCTCTGCTGAATTTTTCTGAAATGGAAGGACAGACATTATGTCTGTTCCTACCACCCATCACCAAGTGGCTTTGAAGCTTTTGGGCCAAGCTGAAATGCCAGTGTGTGAACTGCAGCATCTAAGCTGTACAGATGTACTTCCTATCCTTGCACTTCTGCTACAACAGGTGATACCTCCAGAATAGGACTGAAGCAGAAATGCCAAGGGAAAGTGGCATCTTCGGCCACCTCAACACATGAAGTTCTTGTGCTTGCTCTACTCCTGGACTTGCATCCCAGAAGACTCATATGATCCCCTCACATGAAAGCTACTGCCAAAATATTTCTGTGGTTGGCCTTTGGTTTCTGCAACACAGATTTCTTAGCCCTCTCCTCACCTGGCAGTGTGTGCCTTTTTGTTCCCTGACATCTGGCAGAACTCTGTGGTAGAACTTTGTGTAATATAAGTGTGATTGAAAACTTTTTAAAAGAGGAATTTAGGTTTGAGTTTGTGTGGCCATTCCAGTATCTAGTTTTTAATTTCTGCACCAATGTTTGAAATGAGCTAAAACACTTCCAATATGAAAACAAAATATACTTGAATTTTTTTTAAATTAATTCACTGACAATAAGGATATCCTTTTTATATTTATAAGCTATCATGACATGCTGAAGTGGCACTGTTAATGATAATGATAATTATCTGCATATAAGACTAACTGAACAGTCAGAGTTTATTTCAGTGCTGAATCACTTTTCCATAAGCCACCTTGTGAACCACATTTCTTTTCCTTAGCTGATCATTCTTCTCAATATATTTTACTGTGATTTTTTACAAAGAAAGTAGAAAAACACCTTGATTTGAACACTCACATATCAGCTGATCAGTCAAAATGACCAAAACCAAAAATGAGACCATATGTTCCAAGAAGCTGTATATTTTATAATTTCTTTCCATTATATTTTTTAAGAATTGTAATTTTTAAAAGTATTTATAAGGATAACAATAACTTTTGGGAGGAACAAAACTAAAATGTGCTACTTCAATTTCATAAGCCATTTGCTATTAATATTTTCAAACCTGAGATCGAATCTGTGAGAGCTAATGTAGAGTGTATTGAGAGATCTTAAAGGACAATTTGAACAGAACAGCAAAATAATATTACTTTCCTACTGGGACCTTTAGCCACAAGCTGACTCCAAAGTATCATCAATGTGCGGATCTGCGAGCTGGGATTGAAACTTCAGACTTCTGTAAGCCCACCATTTGAATATTATTGAAATAACAAATACAAATAATGAAACCAAAATTAGTGTGATTCCTGCACCAGGCATCCCAGATAATACTTGCAATTAGCAAAAAAAGGGAGCATTTTAATTATATGAAGATCTTCTGCATTACAAATTTCAGCCTTTGATATCATCTGTGTCTAAGGACAGCACTGGAAAAATTCCCTCTCTGTTTCAATGTCTGATCGAAGTGAACTCTTGAAACACTATCTTTTGTGAATTGCATTAGAGGCTGAGATTCCCAAAGAAACAATTGTGTCCAGCATTCAAAGGCCTGTGCTCCAGAGAACATGTCTTTGAACAAAGCAAGGCACATGCAGATACTGAGATAGGGAGATCCCTCTCATGAGTGTTTCCCACCAAGGTGGGAAGATAATCTAGAATCTGCTTCACCAGGGAATGCCACCAGCACTTGAACAGCACAAGTTTCTCAAGAAAGGGCATCAGTATTCTGAAGAACTCCATGAATGAAAGAGAACAGCACATTACTATAAATTTTACTTAATAGCATGAGTATTTAAACCTCTATTTTTCCTGCAGTAAAACTGTTATTATCTGAACTCTCCATCTTGATTCCAAATATCTGGATTTTATCAAACTCACTCATTTTTGAGAAATTACAAAATAACGAAATCCATTTAGAAGGAGACAAGGAATAAAATCCTTCAGGAAAGTTATAGTTCCCTTTAAAAACCTGGAATGAGGCACCGATCTCCAGTGCCAGATTGCAACAATGGCAAAGGAAAAAGTCATCAAGGAAAATGCTGACTTCATATCACACCTGATGGTAACAAACCCAGCTGCAGTTTCAAGCAGGGGAACAGTACTTCTCCCTCATCACTTTAAAGTCTGATCTGTTTTAAAGTTCCTGCTAAATTTGACAGTTTAAAGGGACATTTAATGGAATTGCTCCTTGTACCTCATGTTATGTTTTACCTCTGGAAGGGAAAACTCTCCAGTTTTGCTGAAGTCCTGCCAGCAATGTGCGCTGTGTGTGATCATCCATTTGGGACAGGAGCGAGATGGTCACTTGCACAGACCTTTTATAGCCATCTGAAGATCAAATGACCTGCTGTGGTTCTAATCAGGGCTCAGCTCGGCAGGAACTGCCAAAAGGAAAAGGCCAAAGGAGAGAGAGAATTCAAAGCTCACATCATAACAGCAATCAAGTGGGGCCATAGTTACAGGCAAACCACAGAAATGAGCAGGGTAAAAGAATTATCCAACTATCACAGGCACATTAATGCTGGTCGCATTCCAAAGCACTCATTACAGCACTCCAGTGTGGCTCTCTGTACAGCTGGTCAAATAATGCTCATCAAATAAACGATTTGACAAATTTTGCAGAGTTTCAAAAATAAATTATCCAAAAAAGTGTGCTTTTTAAATTATTCCCACAGCTGTAGTCTTGCAAGTCTAGAAATGTGTTCAAACTCTCCTCTTTCCCTGAGCTTGCTCACTCTCTACATTTTCTTAATTCATGCTCCCCAGTCACACCTTCTGAGCAACCCTGTTAAAGTCTCTGGGTGCACATTGCAGCCTTCCTAAGCAACTCAAAAGACCAGCACAGTGTACCTTGTCCAGTTCTCCTGTGCACCCCTAAATTTTAGTAATAAATCAGCATGTAAATCATCACAATAAAGCCCAGAATCATGTCACTTTCTCCTAGACAACTTAGGCATCCAGTGGTACTTCACCAGCGCTCCACTGAAGTTAATGGCACCATGTTGGTGAGGATCTGCTCCACCATTACCGTGACTCAGGGCAAGGCACTCTTTAGAAAGTGTCCTGCTTACTTGCCTGCCTGAGTATGGCTCTCTGTTGTCTAGCACATTGGGATTTGTTAGTAAGTACAGTTCTGAAAATTTGTATTTTCCCATGACAATCATTTAAAACAAAAAAACAACACCAAAAACCAGAGCGCATATTTATTGACTGTAATTGATTTTTTTTTTAATTATTACTAGAGCCAGGAAAATGGCTTTTTATGCATAACGATGCATACTGAATGCTTGTCCCAAACAAGTATAAAAGAACAGGTTCAGCAAATTTTTTCTAGTTCTTCTGAGTGGCTTCAAATGATAACCGTGTTAATACAGCCAAGGTGATACAGTCATCCCTGAATGCTAGACCCAGTTCTTTATTCAGTTCTTGACTCAGTTCTCCACAGCTCTTGTTTGAAGGCCCTTCAGGTAAGAAAGGCCAATGTTTCTTCCTTTTTTCACAATCATTAGGAACAGAGACACAACAGCAGAAAGAGAATTTATTCTGTATCAACAGAAAGAATTAATTTTCCTCATCCTGCTGGACCAACTTATATAACAGCATAAGCATACAAAAAGAAGTCAGTGTAGAAACTATCAAAAACTGTGCGGATAAAATTATTACTTTTCTTATTTTGTTGGCACATTCGAAGACCACTTGCAAGAGGTCCCAGATACATGGCAGATCAGGTCCTGTTCTTGCTTCTAGCCAAAGCTCCCTCCTCCTGAACAGTGAGATTATTGGTCGATAGAGGGAGGCTTCTGACCATGGGAAGCAGGAGCCTGGCCAGGACCGAGGTCAGGCTGCAGAATTTTTCTGTCTCCTGAAAAGCAAGTGAATGTTCAGTCTTGCCACTTTTAGAAAAAAATGCAATACCTATATCTTTCAAAAGGCTTGGCTTTTGTTGGGTTTTTGGGGGAGTTGTTGTTTTTGTTGCTGTTTTTAAGTAATAAAACAGCATCGTGGTGCATTAATTTAGAAAATCAAGCCAAACTTAACATTTCCCCACAGGAAGGGAATAACATAGAAGTATTTATCATTTACTCACTACAGTCATGATAATGAGGGATGCACAAGCAACATGGTTATTAGTAGAATTATATAATATCACATTTAGATTCACAAGGACATTACTGCTTCACTGCTGTCCACTAAAAAATATGTATCCAATATAAGTAAAACACAGGAATACAAGCCTCTCAAAATTTCTTATTTCTTTTTAACTATTTCTTTTTCCAAACTTGACAAAATTACTGTGGCTAAGAGATGACAATGGAGAGATGTGCACTATTTCTTTAAATCCAGAGCAAATTAAATCCAAAGTCATATGCAATAGTAAGCCTAGAGAGTAACTTTGGAGACAGATCAATTTTCCTTAATCTAATAAAGTTGAGAGGCAGCAGGAGGGTGCTTGTACTGATCCATATCATTCTGGTAGTTCAAACCCTTCACAAATACTCTATCAAAATGGGTGTTAAGCAATGTTGCAGTCTCACTGGGAAATTAGGTTGTAGATTGTTCGTACGATTAGGACAGGAAGAGTAGTGTGTGCCAAAGGAGGCTGTGTTGGTGATTTTAGGCACATGACCAATTTATATTTGCTAGGATCTAGACAAAGATGTGCCAGTTCGCTCCATAACAGCTCCCAAGCAGTCAAAAATGTTCAGTAAAGTCAGTGGAAAATTAAGTATAAGGAAAAATGGTCCAGTAACGGAAACAAGTAAAAACAAAAATGCATATCTAAAATGGAACCATGATGTCAAAAGCAGAAGCAAAAAAGAGAAAGCATTTTGACCTTTCTAGTTCTGTATGTATTGCAAAAGTTCTTAAAAATCTTACACATTTTATGTTTCTTTCTCTTTCCTCAGTGGTGTACTTTTTCCCCTTTATAGGAATGGGTTCCAAAGCCACTTTTATTACCCAAGAAGGAGCTTTCAATTGTCTCAGAATATTCAGCCTTTAAAATATGGGAGAGTGAGGGAAAAGGAAAAAAAGGTCTTGGAGTGAGAGAAACCAGAAAGCACCAGACTGTTGTTTTCCAGATGCAGGATTAGAATCTATTTCAATTTTTAAAGGCCGATCCTGAAACACAAAGGACATGCTTCCATTTTACGGGATTGCAGATTAGGACTGTTAGACTTGTAAACCCAAAGGCTGCAGCCCTTTTGGGAGGCTCTCTCATCTTGCGGTCCACATACATGAACCAGTCGTATATGGGGTAATTAGGTCTCGGCTCAGGTGTAGTTGCCATGAAACCTCAGGAGTCTTCCAAGAAGCTGAGGGATGACGGAACTGGGCCTGACCTGTGGCCTCCATGTTGTGCGTTCTCCAATGCTTGTGGTACTTCTCAGCTAAGTCACTGCAGGTACAACAGCTGCTGCTGCAGCTTCATAGGTGAGGAAAGCTGGGAAAAGCTTTCCTTTCCTAAGTCACCTACACAAGTCCTAAGGGAAGCTCAGAGAACAGGACAGAAAACTCACTTATTTGGGGCAACAAAGAAATCAACAGGAAAGCAAGGCAAAAAACATGTCAAAGATAAACAAAGAAGAGTAAGTGTAAGCACAGATGCTACAGGTGTTTTTAGGGAAGATGACCCCACCAAGATTCTAAAATAGCTGAGAGAGAAGTGAGGAAGAAAAGAAATAAAGAAAAAGAAACTTAGAGACTATAAGAAGGTAGTGTTTCACATAAAATGTGCTGTAAGAGCATCTGAATGGGTGCATGAGGGCATTGGAACAGCACTGAAGAGGATGAAAGCTAAAAGAAATCTAAGTTCAAAACATCACAAGTGTGACCAGGGATGTCATTCAACATAAGGACTGGGCATCGATGAAGGAGAAAGAGGTAGACAGAAAACAAATTCAGAGAAAGAAATTAGACAAACTGGACACAGAGCAAGAACATCAAAAGCAGTCATCCAGGATCCTCAGTGCAACAGCTAAGTCAGTCTTTTCATCAGGGGAAGACTTTGGTCTCAGTGGCAGGGAGTAGAACCATAAAAAGATCACAAGGTCTAAATGAACATTTCAACAATCAAGCAGGGATTTGAGAGGAAGCAGATAGAGAGAAGAGGGAAGAGGCATAAAGCTGGACAGACTAAGTCAAGAAGGAGAGGATGTAGGGAGAGCTTGGTATTTGGAATCTGCATATTTCTTCCATAAAGTGATGAGGCAATTTATTTTGGAGAGGTTTATACTGCGTGGAGGGCAAAGGGGCTGTAGACGATCTGCCTCATGCAAGTTACAATTGAGCCATGGGTGTCAGGTGGCACAGGAAGAGTTAACTTCAAGTCCCACCAAGTGGCTGTACAGCTGCTGAAATGCATCTGTCAACAGAACTATTACTGTCATCAGATCAGCACAATGTCCTTGACCCTGGAGGTCAACTGCGAGGCATTAGCTGCTACACAGACAGAGCTGTCATGCTCCTGTGGGAACTGAAAGGTTACAAGACCAATTGGATCAGCCCCAAAAGCAAAACTGTCCCTCTTCATCCAATAGTGACTTAGAGGTGCAGGTGTGATAGAACTCCTCCAGCATCTTTTCCCTTTGGAAACCTAGATTAAAACACTCTCTTTCAAACAGGCAAGGAGAGGGACTCTGCTTATTGCCTTTCATAGTTCTCATTTTTGCATGTCACCAAACATTGTGTAGTTTGTTGGGTGCAAAGCCTGCACTAGACATTGAATGGCTGAAGGCTGGAAAGGGGTGGGAAGTAGATTTGCCCAGGGGGAATGCCAGGAGTGGAAAGGCTTGGGGAAAATAAGTAGCATGGGACAGAGGTTTTAGGACTGTAGGAGTGAAGAGTTACAGGACAGGACTAAGATGTCTGTGCTTTCTACCGTAAGAAGATGAACACAGGGGTTAAAAACTCCTTTTTAAAGTAACTGGTGGCATTCACATTGACTTCAGCAATGTTTTTATTATTTTGTTTACAGCAAAATCTACTGTAGACTACAGTAAATCCACTGTAAAATTTTACTGAGTAAAATCTCAGTAAAAGTTCTCGGCTGTCATAGAGGCAGAAGGCTCTTAATGTCACATTTCTGTGAAAGGATGTGAAGTCTTAAAGCTAAGATTTCATTAGTGAACAATTTCATTAAATCTCCTCTGCTGATATATATAGACACATAATCCAGTGCTGTTCAATTTTCAAGCCTGGCAATTTCAACTCAGCTTAACTGAAATATTATCTAAACTGCATTTTTAAACAGGTGATTGGCAGTGAAATGGCAGCATTTCCCTCAGTTGTAGAATACAGCAGCATGTATGGGAGATGAGAGAAGACAGAGGAAGCAGGGAGTGAAGACAGAAAAGGTCAAAGGGAAAATATTCTGTCTTTTTTTTTTTTTACGATTAAAGTAATTGTAAACTCTTAGTCTCACAGTACATTTTTCAGCTTGTGGAGGTGCCTCCCCTCATGCTCTTCCAGCTTACCTCCACCCAAGTGCTTTTTTTTTTGCTTGTTTTGAGACAGCCCACACTAGCAAGACATGTCTGTGTTACTTAAACCAGGCACAGGCTTCCCAAGGAAGGAGAGGACTCTACCCTTTTGTTCATCTTCGGGTTCTGCAAATCCTGCAGCATTTGTGAAGTCACAGCAGGTGGAAGCTCCCAGCCCCACAGCAGCTGTGCACAGACTTGATCTTCAGGTTTTCACACACAGACCTCAACCTCCCCTGCCCAAGCCTTCTTTCCCTGCTCTTTTTTTTTTAATGCAGAAAGCAGTAACCCTTTGGCCCAGCTAGCCCCCCGCTATCAGATTCCAACAGAGGAATTCTGGGCACGAAGCTTCACAGAGCAAACAGGTCTCCCGCCTTCTCTAAATGTCTCCTCCCTCTCTCCCTCCCTCTCTGTTGCTGGGAATCCATCCTCATCCAGTGCAGCAGGGATGATATTTTTGAATTGTGTTTATTTGTTGGCACCCTGGCGTGAAAGCGTTTCCCATCAACTGCATATTAATCTTGTCAGCAGTTTGTGAACGTTTTCCTCTCTGCCCTAAGCAGATCATGACTTTTGGGTCTCTTGCTCTCTTCCATCCCCACTTCTCATTGTAATTAAAGAGAAACTAATCTTCCTGGGTTTTGTTAAAGTGATTTCAACCATGTCAAAATAGTAAGACAGGGATTGCTTTAGCCCTAGGAAAAATGAAGTTAGAAAAGTTGAAAATTGGCTTTTAGAGAAACACAGATGGGGATACAGGTACCTAGTCTTTGCATGTTCAGATGATCTTTAAAAGTCCTCAGTCATTTGTCCCTGTACTCAATGGAACCTGTGCTGGGTTTTCCTTATCTTGAAAACTCCAGGGACATTGCAAACACACAAAACTGTATAACCTGAGAATTTTGAAAATATTCATTGATACAGCATTTTGTTCACTATTTCCATCAATACATTCATACTTCTGTTACTTGATTACACAAACATGCCTGGGCACTTTTTGCAATCCCAGATCCATGATCCCTATTTCTTGAGTACATTGTGATTTTTATTTCAGGGTTGTTTTGGAGAACTGAGTTGAGTATATTTGCACTGAACAGTATTCCTCAGGAAAGGCATTAAAATCTATCTGACTGATGACACAATGTTGGGAATGGATGGAGACATTGCATAGTGGGAATTATAGAAGAGGTAACTGAGAACGCCCATAACACAGGGACTGCATATATCCATCTCCTCCACACCCATCAGAGAGGAAGGTGCTCTGCCCACCCCACTGGAAGACTGCAGCTAGCAGAAACCCTGTACCTTTTTTGCTCATGATGATTCAGATGTCCAGATGTGTCCTGGAGCCACTACCAGAACACCCAGCTATGTCTAGGATGGGTAGTACCAGCTTTAAATAAGCTCTACCTGATTAAAAGTGGAACTGTTTGTTATACAGCATCCCAGGCTGTACTTACCACCTTATTTTCCCAGGACCCTTGCTAAATAGCCCAAGCAAATAGAGAGCTATTTGGAAATACCTTCTGGCTCCTCTATGGTAAGAGACACAGTTATTTGGAAAACTCAGCACATACAGTCTCATCCTTCCAGATCTAAAACACAGATGGGCATAATTCAAGAGAAGCCTCAGAACTATGCCCATCTGTGAGCTAACTAAATGTCTTCTTGTAGCTGTTTGGCATTCATATGATGGTAGTAACTCTCAGCCTTTCCACCTGCATTAGGGTGTGACTTTTGTGGGGACTCTTCCACTGTGCCATTACAATTCATGCCTTCATTACTTCACAAGCAGACCACTGTTATGTACCAGAGGGGCTGATACCTGAATTTGAAATTCCATAAAGATGGGAGTAGGAAGTATTGCTTGCCTTCTAAAGGAGCATCTTCTTGAGATGTGTCCCCACAGCCCTGTGATTTGTACCACATACCTATTAGGCTTCAACTTTCTTTTCTTGACCCAAAATAGCCAGAACCAATACGCATATAACATCCCCTCTCCCCAGGATCCTGCCCTCACTGAAGCTAGGGATGGCTGACAAATCCAGACCCAGAACCTCCGTATCATATCAATCATATCATATCAATCATATAATACCTTTTCTTCCTTGGGGTGTCCAAAATTCCCCAGATCTGCCAGCCTTTTTGGTACACCCTACAAATTGTTTATATGATCAGTATTTCAGGAAAAGGATCAGCTATAGATGATATAGAATAGAAGGCAAAGAATGAGCTTTTATCTGTGTGAAGGAAAGTGGACAGTGGTTTGAATTCAGAGTGTTGGGCTATCTGAGTAAGAATACTTTGTGATGCTAGCTGACAGATGTTTTGTAAGAATTTGATATGCTGCATTCAGATTTCTATTGTTGTTACAAAGCATTTCACAGTAGGCAAACAGATTATCATCCCAAACAGAGACCAATGACTTGACTGAAAAATTAGCAACCTGCTTCCTACGGACTGAAAGTTAACTCTGAGTTTACTCTTTGATAGCAAGAATTTTCTACCACACTGTGGAGCTGTCTGCTTCAAGGCAGATTCTGCCTCCCTTTAAATATCAAGTGAAAGATCATGCTAAGCACTGAAAAGTGCAGCAAGGTGAGTAATCTTGTACTGGTTGAAGACTAGAAATACAACAGACAGAGAACATGCGACCCTCTAGATGCTTTAAATTCAACTAATTCCAAAACTCAGCCTCTTCCTGCAAGATTTCATTTGCAAGGAAGATTTCATTTGCCTCCTGTTTGAATACTCATCTCCTTGTTCTGCTAACAGAGCTACATCTTTCCATTCTGAGCTCTGATAGTGCCTCTGCTACCAAATTTACATCAGATCCAAGTGTGCCACTTTGTTATTTATGTCAATAAATAATGCTGGCTGGGACTAATGAGGCTTTGTGTGCCACAGGGCTGCAGCTTTTTCTTTTATTTATGTTAATGAATCCTGCATAAAAGGTTTTGCCAAAGTCTAAAAACGTGCAAAACTGATGACGTAATTGTGGGAGAGTCTACAGGAATATGAAGCAGGATTAGGATACTATCAACAAATCAGAATTCAAGTATTGTTCCACTGGGCAAGGAGTGTTTTCAATTAATTTGTAATTAAATAAGGGAAGCAATTTAGTGAACTCAGAGAGATATTCCAGCAAACGGTTTATCTCATCAGTCTGAACCACACATTCCTCCAGAACAGGATCATTGTTTAGATCTTGGGCATGTTATATGATCTGACCTATAGGAGTAATTCAATAAAACATCAATATTTTTCTTCTATTAACCCTCAGTGTCATGCTGAATGGAGAGAGCTGCCTCTGCCTCCCTTCACAGTCCCCATTAGATCTGTACCCTCTCTAACTGGTTGGACAGGTGTTACCACTAAGCAGCCTGGGGCTTTCAAACATAGTCAAACCAGACACATTCTCCAGCCAATTTGCAGCACATCACTGATGTGTGGAGGAATGGACTTGAAGCAGTGGAGGGACAAACAGAGGACAGAGAACAATGAAGGGGAAACACACACTGCTTTCACAGTGGAAAACATAGTATCAGTTGAAGATATTTATAAGTGACAAGATTTGCTAATTTTTTCTCAAAATATTCTTATTAAAATCCTTTTTCAATCAGACCCAGAAGTATAAGGTAGTTTAAGAGGACCTGAGAAAAGACGAGCAATTCCAGATGGAGTTCTATGCATTAATATATTCTGGGGAGGCAGAGCATGGATTGTTGATAGTTTAAAGGGCTTAGTGCAACAGCTGGCCACATTTTGCGTATGACCAAAAGCAAGAGCACAACTGAATGCTGATGTCCAGACATCTGGCCTTATAGCTATTGTTCTTGGCTTTTTCTTTTTTTTTTCATAGCCAGAATTATTCCATGAAGTAGACTGAGGAGACAAGACAGGCAGAGGAGGAGAAAGAGGACCATAATAACCATATGCTGTTAAAGACTTACTGCAATTGCTGCTAAAGAATGGAGACATAGACACCTTTAGCATATTTTTTTTCCTTTTCAGGTCTCCACTCACTTTTCCTTACCCTCTCCCTCTCTGTTCCTAGCCTTCCTTGGTCATGGTCATACTCATGGTAAGACACTTGTTTGGAAAAACCAACTTAAAAAAAAGAAAAATTAATTTATGGACCTTTTTTCTCTCATATTGATCATATACCTAGATTTATTGTTTTTTGGAAGTTGTAGTAGTATTAATGTTCAAAGGAAAATGTAGTCCTACCAGGAAGAATGGCTTTTGAGTCAGGACTGTTCCTCATTTTCTCATTGCGAAAACTATCAAAGCTTGGCCAAGTTCAAAGGTCACATTTTGATATGTGCAGGTCAGAGCTGTGCATGTGAAGTCACTGAGGATTTTGTGCATTCCCTGCATGCATAAGAAGTCAAGTAGGTTGCTTCTTATAGTTACTGTTCCTGTAGTTAATAGTGGTAGGACAGACTCCCCTCAGGATTGTGATTACCTGCTACTGGCAATGAGAGAAAATGGTGGAGAAGACCTACTGAATGGAAGAAGATGTGGAGGGCAGAGAGAAGAGAGAAGGAATAAAAACCAATTGCTACCGAGCAAGAAATTGACCAAAATGGTCAGGACAGGAATCTGAGTA
Source organism: Trochalopteron elliotii (assembly GCA_024734555.1). Lineage (NCBI taxonomy): Eukaryota > Metazoa > Chordata > Aves > Passeriformes > Leiothrichidae > Trochalopteron > Trochalopteron elliotii. The sequence continues at coordinate 1,459,421 of JANPWX010000660.1, forward strand.
AAAGGGAAGGCCACATTCAGGAGAATAGAGGACGAGGCATCTGAAAAGGAAAGACTCAGCTTGGGAAGAAGGATGGAGTCACAAGCTATTTGGAAACGTGTCTGATGAAGAGGTGTGTCAGGAGAGAGATCAGTTCTAGTAAGACTTGTGTGCAAGTAAAAGAGTTGGTCTACACAGAGCCCAAGGCTGGAGAGGGAGCAAAGCATACAGAGGACAGAAAATAGAGTGAATGCCAAGGGTGATTGAAGATTCTGAGAAGCTGGAGTGGGACAGAGCAACAGACAGTGAGAAACACAGGTAGGTAGAAATGACTGTAAACTCAATGTGGCAGAGAAACACTGATCTGTGAACTAGCTAATGCTAGTGACACAAATCAGAGAAGGGGGGCAGAGACAAGCTGAGCCACGAAACTGGGCCAGGCATGGGGGAGAAAGGATTCAACTACAACACGTATCTATGAACAGGATAATGGAAGAACTGCAGCAAGGTTCAGAGAACAGAGATGGGACACAAGGATCACAGCTTGTTTGGAGCTGGCAGAGGGGATCCACTGTGATCACAGTCCCCATGGAAACAGAATCTGCATCTCACCACTCCTCTCCTGCCACACATTATCTCCAAAATCCTGTAGTATGGGGTAGTACAAATTGTATTACCTCATCTCTTTTTCATGCTCCTTCACCATCAAATAGCAAACCTCTGCTGTTACCAGTTGTTTCACTTAGCTCAAGTGACAAGGGCTTCTGGAAGTGACCTTAAGTTATCAGTTGTTAAGGATGTCAGTGTGATCCTACATAACTGGTTTGTTTTTCCTCGAGCTCACCTTTCCTCTTTGAGGCCTAGGAACATAATTCAGAAAAATATTTTAAGACAATACTATTGAGCTGTTAAGGTCAAAGACTTCTAAGTTGTTTAAAATAAGGACAGCATTGTGAGGTATGCATCAGGTCAAAAGTATGAGGTTATGCTACTGTATGAATTTAACCCTGTTTTTACTGTTTATCCTGCCATGCTGGATTAATTTCTGTTTTGTATCTAACAGTGAACTCAATCTCCAGCTTGATTTTTAGTATGCTGAGACACAGTGATCAAAATACCTGAAAATGATTCCAAGAAAAAAAATATTGTCTGCATCCTTCTTCAGCTACACATCCTGCAAAGAAAATGACTATGACAGGAAACATACAACTTTCAGAGGTCCTCTCCTTCTTTAGAAAGTCCTCCTTTCCTACTCCAGCAGCAGTTCACCCTGCCCCTCTCAAGCTCCTAGAGGTAGATCCCTTTAAGTTAAGGAGTGGCCTTGGTAATTTAAATACTGCTTGAAAAATCAGATCATATTTCCCCATTTCCATTTAGCAATGGGTCCTTATCTGAGTGTGACTCAAGCTTCTCTGCCCATTCCTGAAACAGCTAGGGGTTGTTATGTCTTATTTAGCTCAGAAACCTGAAAAGGGATCACTTTCCTTCTGGAGAGACCAGGCAGGACCGGGTTACAGGACAATACAAACTTTTGGGCACATAAGAATTGCCTTGATTGTGGTGCTGTGGTTTTGTATTTACAGTCTGCCCAACTACAGGCATGGAACACAGCCACAGACTTGGCTTGTTCATCTTTGTTTTGGTTGCACCAACACCTATAAATGAAACAAAAAACTCAGAAAAGGGTTTCTGATCTTAACCGCTGCTGAGCCTTTGCCCAGCTGTACAACTTCTGGCTTTCCCTCATATAATTATGGAAGGACCAGAAGCTTGATCCACAGTCATATATGAACCTTCCCCTCTGCAGAAGGGAAAAATGTAGCTCTTATGAGGAGCCAAACAATGCAGATGATAAGGTCAGAAGAAGCCATTGTGATCATCTGCTCCAGTCCCCTGCATAAGACAAAGCATAAGGCCTTCTTAAATTATCTTATCTTCGAGTTATAGTGTCTATTACAAGATAATAAACATTCAGTTTTGCCTGTTCCACATTAAATTCATGCTTCTTTCCAGTCTGAACCAGTCTGTCTTGACTTTTACCCACTGCAGAATATCAGGATTTTGTTAGCTGCATGTAAAAAGGTCTACAGCGAAGAGATCTGGTCCTCAGCTTGCCTTACCTGTCACACTTAAATGACAGGATAACATTACTGCATGGCGTCATCCCAGCAGTGCAGCTCCAAAAAAAACCCTGTGGACTTGAACACCAGTCATCAATGACCCCCTAGCTCCTTACAGAGCATTGCTGAGAGAGACCATTCCTTTCAAAGCTCATGGAGGTTCGTAGCAGGAAAGACGCGATGACTTTCAAAACACTGAAAATTGTTTATAATTGAAGTGGTCACTTATAAATAGCTCCCACTTGATGTCATGTGGCCAGCTTAATTAAGTAGTGCGGAGCGTGTGCGGTCATTCACCTCCCATAGAAAAATCTGTATTAGGCCTTCACCCTAATGTGAATTTCCTGACCTAACAGATGGGGATTGAGTGTCTGTTTATGCCAAGAGGAGTTTGCTAACATTATTCCTCTAATTACTAATTATACCAGTGAAAGGGGGTTTACGGCCGGAGTCCTGGATACGTGAAATTTGATCATCAGAGATTTGCAGGAAAGATGGAAGATTGATGGGTGACATCAAACAGCTGACAAGGAGGCCAAGGCAGCCAGACGGACAGCAGCTGCTCTAAGGGGCTTTGGGGGGTGGGAGGGGGCAGCTGCTCAGGGGGACAGGGGTCCATGGGGGAGCAGCACTAAGAAGAACAAGCCATTTTAAAATTTCGCACTCCCCTGAGTCATTTCAGATATGAATGGGCCTAATCTCCTCGGGCTTGAGGCTGCCTGGGAGAGTGTGTCCACCAACAGGTGGTAAGGCAAAGGCAGAGCAGCAGGGCTGAAGGCAGTTGCTGCTACAGAGGGGCACCAGCTTCAGCTGCAGCAGAGGGCTCCACAGGACACTGTGAAGAGTGGGTCAAATAAAAGGAGGTGGAGGATGTAAAACAGCTCCTCTGGGCCTCAGGTTTTTCAGATCCAAGCCTGAATCTCAGTGTGTCCATTTCCTGAAGCCCCAGGAAACTTGTCCCAGTCAGCTAGAGTGAGGCCAAGGACACCGTGAAAAGTTCCCTTGCAGGGCAGTTTTCTTGCCCTTTCCTTTCAAGGTTGCATAATATTGTCAAGCTGCATCAACACCTGTTTAGAGGACCAGACCTAAATCATCCTGGTGGTCTGTGACTCAGTGGTGGCACCAGCATGTTGCCTGATTCTCTGAAAGATATTTGGGCCAGGCTGGTCTGTGTTTCCCCTGCCCTCTCAGCATCTGGTGGGCTGGTGACTGGCAATGCACCACAGGGCTTGTACAAGTTCAGTCTCCAGGGATCCTGCCATAGCATACTTTATGTGGTCTGCAAACCACTGGTTTTCTCAGCGTTCCTTAGAATTGCAGGGACTGGCTGCCAGAGCTTCCCCTACATGCTGTGTTGCCTAAACTTCAGATGTCCCCAAATGCAGCCACCCTGCCTGTGGAGACTCTGTGGAGACACAGAGACTCCCACAGCAACAGCTCCTCTTCTGCTGGAGGAGTTAAACCACCAAATGACCAAATGTCATCTTGAATGACATTCCCTGAGTGGACACAAAAGTCTTGGCAGTTGCACAGCTACTCCTGTCCCCATCATGAAGAGGATTAATTATCATGAGCCCACATCACTACACTAGCAAACTGAAGCCCATATCCTGCCCAAACCCTCTATTGTACAAACCAAGCAGAGGGACCACTGGAAACACATAAACTGGGAGTCTACTGAGAAGTTAAGAGAAAACAGCTTTCACTGCCCTGGAGCAGTAGCCATCTGGCTGATTTGTATAATGTTAATTAGAAGTCTATTCTTGAAAAGGGACAAGTGCTTGGTTTTGCATTCCCCGAATATACAGGAAGTATGGAGACAAATAGTGAACTGTCCTTATGAAAATTGCTTTTTGCTCAATGTAACAGAACACAGCAGCATTGCATAGGGATGAGCAGATCTGTGATATTAGAAACTTTTCCACTAGTACAGCAAGCTGAATTTCGAAGTGGTATGATACACAGTGCACATATACATCAAAACATAAATAAACTCTACTGCCATCTAGCCAATAATCGAGGTCTCTACCATAAACTCTGTCTTGGGTAACAAGTCTACCTTTCACCAGATTTGTCAGAGTATTTTCATAATTTGAAGTATTTTCCAGAGCTCTAGGTCATGAGTGTAAGTTTGAAACAATCAAATGGTAAGATAGGAAATACTACAGTTTCATGATTCAGCATGTACATATATCCCACTGTTTCTGCTCCAGGTGAAGTGCTGTAACTCATATACCTGTTCCTGAAGGATGGAATCCCTACTGACGTTTGCTTTCCTATGCTTGTACTTTTCATAGATACAACGTACTGAGCATTTGTTAGCTTAGAGAACAGTCTTGGTCTTCCACTGCTATCAAGAATCTTGCCTGAATTTTGTAGCTCCAGCTTTACAAATGCATACTGAACCACACTGAAAATATGAATATTTAATATTACAACTAGCTTTGTTTTGTCTTGTTCTTTCTTTCTTAAATTTATGTTTCAGACCTACTACTGTACACAAGTGTCTTATGCACTTAGGAAAACATCCTCAAAAAACACCACACCAGGTTCTCATACATAACCCAGAAAGCAGCCAGGCAAAATATCCCCAGTTTGATCTTTATCAGGCTGATATGCTGTTCTTTTAAAAAGTCTAATGCAAGTGAGTTGCAGGGCTTTCTGTCTAGGTCAGGAGCCTTTCAAAACGTGATTAAAATATTCTATTTCTCCACTGACTTGAAGAAAACAAATGGATGAAAGTGTGTGCATAATGTTTCTTCCTTTCAGTAATTCTTTAAATTCCAAATTCATAAGTGGAGGTCTAGATACCAGCATGGGAGGATGGGCAAATGAATAGGTTAAGGCAGGTCAAGATACCTCAGTTTAAAAAGACATTGAACACACAGCATAGTCTCAAATGGTAATATTGCCAGGCCCCACTTGTACCGTATTTGCATTAAGAGAATTGGAATTATTTTCTTCCAGCCTCAAATGCCTCCCTTTAGTGCATTCCCACCCTTCACCACACTTCGAGCCATACAGACTGCTTTGTTCATGTGTTGGAGCAGTGATGCAGAGGCTCCCAGGGTTCTGTCACTCCTTTGTTTTCTCCATGCCTTCACATTACTTCTATAGACAAAATCAGGATCAGGAATGTACTCATTCTTTCAGAAGATCACTCTGTTCCTGGCCAGTTGATGAAATATCAATGGTGGAATAGATGAAGCCTTGAGGAATGCCTCCCAAAGGCCAAGCTGCATCATCAATACTCTTTTATCATGAACACTTAGGGAAAAAAATTGGTCTATGGCACTGTGAAGCCTTCCATCATTTTGACATGTTCTGAAAAGCAAAAAAAAGGACAGTGATTTCTACAGGGCACTCCACTGTTCTTGGCAGGAAAGATCTCCAAGTCTCTGATTTAAACAGGATCCTAGTACATGTAGTGAATCAACTGACCAACATTTCCTTAAAATCTACTAGAACCACTGGATGAGAAGTGCTGCCAATTGTACCTACTGCATGCTGCTAATCCACTCACTCTGGGCAGAAAAGCAAGGCAATCCACCTCTGTCTGCCCTGTTTTTTCCCTATCAGACAGCACTCTGATCAGAGGCAAGGATACCTCTAGTGATCCAGGGTGTGTGGGTGAAGATGAGCAAGGCTGGTACAAAAGCTCAGGTCACTTAAGGTGTCTGGGGAGCTCCGTGCCTACAGATCGGGCATTCAGCCTCTTGTTCAAACCATCTAGAGTTACTTGAACTCTGACGGCAAGGTCTGAATGAGGTAAGTGTTGAGCTTTAGAAGTCAATAATTGCCTTACTTTTCCCACAGCTAACTTACTGTCACAAAACAACAAACATAAATATATTTGCTCCAGCTTGGAATCTCAAGTACTAAGCTTTAAAAAGGAATATAAAGTGATGATTGAACATTTCGTGCAAAAGCTGTTATGATCTCCAAAACATAATTACATCACCTCTGAAATGAAAACCACTCTAGGAGTGATTCATTTTCAGAGTAGTCTTTTATTCCATCCAAACTCTCACACTTTTTGGTGGCACAGCTCTGTCTTCCTAGTGTTGTCTAAACAATGTTACACTAGAAGACTTTCAATTACAGTTAATTAATCTTCTGTCCAGGAAGACAACATTTGCTGTTACAAAATAAAAAAAAAAATTAAAAGTTCAATTAAATCTTGCAAATGTTAGCTATTTGCCTAAATGGAAACCAGACAAGTTGGTCCATTGATCCACTCTGGTAGTAATGGCACTCAAGATTTACTGGTGAGAGTTTGCAGTAAAAATAACTAATTTGTCAGTGTTTTTCTTTAAATTATTATTGTTTAGTTATCAGAGAATTTTGTGGGATGACAAAGAAAAGCAAGATAATTCAAGGCAAGTGAAAAAGTAAGTTTTCACCAAAAAAAGCTTTCTGTTGGCATGTAATTTATATTTTAAGGAAAACTAAGAAATCTGCTTTCTTTCATTTTGTTCACAGTCCTAATTTGACATACCAATGACTGTCACAATGACTTTACAACATTTACATACTCCAAGCCTAAGGGTGTCATTGAGAATCAGAGATTAGACACCACTGCTGGTACACTGGGCCAAACTGCTGAGCTCAACTGTTTATCTCAAATCTCTCCACATTATTTGCAAATGCTGAATACTACCACCTCTCTTAAAAATCAGTGGATACAAACTAAGCATTAAGGATGCATGATCTGAAAGCACTGGCACAAGCAAGTCAATGCATCTGGAGCATGGCCAGACTTTAGTTATGTACCGTACCTTTTCCATTAATGGCCCTCCACGTCTTGCAGCCCTGCCACAGTAAATGTTTTGCTTTGTCTGAAGTAATGAGATGAAGAGAGATGGAAAAAGGCCTGCTTTTTCATTTTGACTGCTATTAATGTGAGTTAAGGAATGTGACTGATGGGAATTTGTGCTAACACAGTTTGTTAACTAAGAAAAGTGCTAATTAGAAATGTTTTTGAACTCAATCTCTTCAATGGCATAATATAAAAAACTTGCCACATTTTATTTGCTTAAAGCTTACTGAATCCATATGAATGGCTAGTCATGGCAGAAGCTATCCAATGTTAATGATATATCATTACCAAATCTTTGTAACTTTTATTTTTCACACATTTGTCAGTAATGAGTGGAGCTTTTACATTAAAGCAAGTGTTAGCGTCTGATAGGGATGAAAATATTATTTATCTTTCCTAAAATTATTTAATTTTATATTTAAATAAGTTTTCTGAGAATTAAATCACTCTGACAGAGCCTTTGTTTTCCTGGGATTTGCAGAAAACAAGACACCACAAATTATTTTAACTTCCCATATTGATAAGATTTGCTAAAATCTTGCACAAAGGATGCATACTTGGACTTCGGTGGGGCTGTCTTATTTGGTGGTTATTTCACATAACTGCACAGTGTCCTTCCAAAGAAGCCGAAGAATGCTACTCCCTTACAGATAATTCCACGAAGGTAAGCCACATTTCATAATACTTTCCAACTCTCACTGTCTTGGTAGGAGGCAAGATGAGGCCCTGGCAGGCAGAGATTGCCAATAGCCTGCTCCTCTCCATCACCTGGTTCTCACCATCCTGTTCCTAGTAACAGGGGCTACAACAGTTGCAGGGGACACTATACAGATTCAGGGCTAGATCCTGTAAATAAGTGTCTGGAATTATCTGGACTTTCTATAGGAGGGAAATTTTAGGCTTTGAACTCATCTCACCAGCTATCGCAGAAGCCAGCCTTCCCATGTTCTTTTATTTCATATAATTGCCTGGGAAATGGTGGTAGTGGGGTGCCCAATAAAGAGCAAGAGAGGAGGCATTCCAGCACAGCTGATGAGGAAGAGGACCACACCTGTGTAAATATGTTCATTGGAGCACTGTGCTTGGAGTTCACAGGATGGGGTTCTTGGCAGGTGTAGCTCGGATCACACAGGGCAGCTGTGTCTAGAAGCAAGGACTGGCAGGAGAGAGATGCTGGTGAAAGATGGGCTCCTGCTGGGAAGCGCTGGATTTGATTCTTTATGGTGCCACAGTGTGCGGTCCAGTTTGAATTCTGGAGATGCAGGATAAGAAAAGCTTGTGAAGTAGGAATGATGCAGGTGGGGAAGAGAGCAGCACAGGATGCTTTTCTAGTCTGCAGTAAGGAGAGAGTAGCTGCACTTCAGGTTTATGAGAGAGTCAAGGGTTTAGTGGGTGATGCCATAAGGCATGATAGTGTTTTGTGATACAGTCCTAGGACTGGGAAGTTTATCCACGGCTGTTCTATAAAGTAGACTCAGGCACTAGTAGACTGAGAGTCAAAATAGAGCAGGAAATAGTCACTGCTCCATGTACTACTTTCCAAAACGTGCTCAATGAACCACATCTATTGGGGGGTATATATGCTCAGGAAAATGGTTTAGAAAGAAATGAGGGGGAAATAAAGTCAAAGCAACAGTTTCAGTATAGTCTATAATATGGCAATTTAGTTATTCTGCCATTAGACATCACCTTAAGAAAATCCAGTTAAAAACTATCCAACTAAAAGTTCACAGAATGAGACTACCAAGGCCCAAGTATGGCCCTACCCATTTAGTTACTCCAATTCTAGTACAGCCTACACTTATTTTTAAAAATAATCTCTTGTTCTTAAAAGAAATAAACACACCATGCCTTTCCACCTCTTTTCATCAATATTTTCATTGCAAACTCTGGCATACAGCTCAAGTCTGTTTACCCTCCATGGTGTTAATGTTTGTTTTTAATGGATTAGAAACTTTTTTTTTCACCAGTAATGGCATAATGTTTCAAATCCTACTTATTTAGACTTTGCTTTGTTTAGCTGTTGAGAAATGTTAGCAGCTAATGCTCAGCAAGTCACCCTTTCTGGATAGTGGTAGGAGTAAGGACTGCTCCAGAAGCAGATCTCTATGAAAGACTTCATAACTTTAGGGAAACTACTCCTTTTGTGGCAGAAGAAAGCATGCAACGACGCAGAATTTGAAAAAGCAGGACAATGGAGTGGAGAAGGGGAGTCTGGCTTTGTGGAAGACTGGGAGAATGTTTTCTTTGGATTTCTTCCTTTAGAGAAAAATACAAAAGCTTGTGATCTGTTTTGGAAAGGGGCAGGAATAAAACTGGAGATACCTGAATTTGGGTTGTTTTTGTTTTTTTTTTTTTTGGCTGGCTGATAGCACTGAACTACTTCCAAAATTCAGTTACCTAGAGACAGTAGAACTACAATACCAAATGCAGGAGTCTTTCTTGAAAAAGACTGTTGCACAGGATCCAGCTGGAATTTGGAAGTCATTTTACTGACAGATGATAATGGATTTCATTTTGAGCTTTGCCAGGAATCCTTATGCCATTTGCTACAGAGAGGAAAAAACATTCTCCTTGCATATGCATGCATGTGGGACAGCAGACTAAGAAAGCATCTTTTCCAAAATTAAATACAGTGCAAGTTTTGAGGCTTTTTCCTGGTACAACGAAGTTGGTGGAGACATCTAAATGTATTTGTATAAAGAAAGTTTGATCTGTTCTGTATGTTATACTTGTGATAAACAACAGTCTACAAACACTTATAACTCAGCTTGACTGGAAACATTTGAATGAAGAGAAAAAACCAGTGACTGGCAAGGCACCCACTAAATGCAAGAGCTGGAGGGAGAAGAGAATATCTACAACTTGCTTTGCTTTTGGCCATGTTATTAGATGGACCAGCTCAGACAGGTTAGGCCCAGAGCATGCATAGAGTGGCCCAGCACTGGAGGGCAGGCCCTGCCATGTGGTAGGTGGACTTGTCTGAATTGCATTGTCTTTACAATCCAGCTGTTCCCTTTCCCTCTAACCATCCCTGCAAGCTCTCACAGTTCAGCAAGTATCTAGCAACCCTCATTTTATCAGGAAGGCCCATTAGAGTCTGAGAAGGAGAGGTTGTTTTATTGTCTCATGATTGGAACTCAGTCTAAAGAAGAAGTTACTGACCCTTGGCACTAGAAAAATAAGAGCATACTCAGAAGAGGAATGTGTTAATATATTTACACTTGGCTTAACATTTATCCCTTTAAGGGCACATGCACTTACAATTTACTGATGTAGAAATAAGCTTTCTAGATCCTAAAGTCAAAACAGATACTTGCTCCACATCAAGGTCAATTCAGCCCATGTGGGAAGCTTTATGCAAATTACATAAACAAATTTAGAGACTACAAAATAAATTATAAAGAATCATTTGGTAGCCAGAGCAGCAACTGTAGGCAAAGACCTCCTACATCCAACCTGGCATGTGAGAGTTCAGGGAGGCTGTGGTAACACATGCTATAGCTGTCAAATCTGTGTGACTTGTGAGACGCTTTTGTCCTGGGGGGTTGCAAACTTCAAGCAAAAGCTGTTCCCAGCCCAGATGCTGCAGTGCTATGAAGCTGGAAAGGAAAGCAAAATGAGTTTTATGTTCCTCCCCTTCCTCCTTTCTGAGGGGAAAAAGGACTGAACAGTGCTCTCTTGGGGGGGTGGGGGGTTAAGGGGGGGGAAGTGTGTTTTTCTCTTTTTTCTTAATACCTTTCTTCTTCTTTTAGAAATATGAGGATGAAAGGCTATTTCCTTAGCAGTGCTGAGGGCCATGTTAGCTGCTCTAGACAACTTTTCTAGCCAGTTTTCTAAAACAGAAACAGCTTTCTGAAGTCATAATTCAGGAAGCCTCCCTGTTTCAGCAACACTTAAATCTTACTAAAGCAATATAAAGCAATTAAGTGTGTTCTTAAAGATTCAAGCAAAGAGACTCTGCTTACTTCCCAACTAAAGCTGAGAAGATGACAGTTCTTATTGAAATGATCATTTTTTCCAAATAATTTTCAAGCATTTAAAAGAAGCATATTTTTAAAACAAAGCAAGCAGGATTAAAATTAATTCCCCCCTCAGTTAATCAAGCTTTAGTTAGTAAGAATCAAAACCTTTACTGGTTCTTTAGTCAGCCATAGTCTTTCAGAAAATATCAAGTAGAGAAGAAATTATATGTACAACTAGTAATGCCTTTCCACTCCCCACAATTTACTGAAGAACAAGTGCAAATGTTTTTTAAGTTTCCCTAAAAGAAAAGGCAACCAAGTTCCTTCTATTCCTGAGGGAGGTAAAGAGTATACCTCATTTTTAAACAGTCCTTCTATACTACTATTAAAAGTGTGGGCATGCAGACATGTTATTGTGTCTAACTACTCCACAGTACACTAGGACTCCAGTATTAACCATGCATGCTGTCTTACCCTGCTGTATAAACTCACAATGCACAGGCTTGTTAACCTGTATCCCAGGGAAAGGTAAACTATGCTTTATTTACACAGATTATTATTCAGAATTGCAAGTGTACCGTAAATTCATGTTTTAGGTTACTCCACACGTATTCACAAGTGGTGTTTTTCAATCAGCCAAAAAATTAAAGGCTGATCTTAGCATTTTTAGGTTGCCACTCTCTCTGAAAATCTCACCATAAATATTCCTGTCACACACAAATCCATCACAGATAGTCCCATTAATTCTTGCACTAGACCAAATTTTTCTTGGAGATGTCAAGCTTACATCTGCACATTCCTGTTTTCTCCAGAACATACCCCAAACTGCATACTGTCTCTCTGAATCTGAAATCTACCTATTCCTCCAACGAGAGGCTTATCAGTATAGCTGAATCATATTCGGGTTTGCTAATACAAGTTTTGAGATTGCAGCAGATTCATATTTTAGTTATCAGAAGGAAGCTGAAGTCAGCTGCAAAACATGCAGCTAGGTGTTGAGAAGTCCAGACCTTTTGGAGGAAAGAAGGGCTGTAGTTTCCCAGTATTTCTAATTTATCTGTCTGTTTCAGGATTTAACCAAGGGGGTTTCAGTGATCTGGTTCACAGCTTGGCCTACAAGCATCTTTGGCAGCACAACAGAATGGACAGGGAAAAGCAGCCAAACAGGAGACGTCTTCCGCTGACTTCAGTGATGGATAACCCATTTTAGGACTATACACTACAACCTTTTGCAATAGAGCATAAATACAATTTCTTCCTCACCTTTGTTTGTGAGAGTGGCTGAGGTAATTTTAAATGAACTGATATAAACTCCCAGTGATCAGCTGTCCTAATTTAGCTGGATTTGATATCTGCTACACCATCCAACAATAAGTTATCAAGATGCATTTACTAAGCTGGTAAGCAGCAGAACAAAACCATTTCCTTCAAATAGTCCTTATGCATTAAGCAAACCCACACTAGAGATGAACAGGCCAGTTCATGGTTCTCACAGCTACTGTTTGTGTTCTCAGAGCTTTTGGTTAGCTAACATCAGTCTCTCTGGTTTTTAAACTTTCAAGGATCTGAGCATAAAGATCCAGGTATGGACATAATTAAAGTTATCATCGCCCACCAAAGTCACGGGGATGCACATTCCAGCCACACCATCAAGATCTGGGTGCACAACCCTCTCCTGTCACTCCTCCCAAAATTTATATTTATTCCTGAAAACTGAGTTATGAAAAATCTGATGGTTCATAGTTAGGGTATTTAGCAATGGTATCTGTGCATTTGACCCCAAACCTCTCTATTGTTCTGCTACATCAGCTGGTGATCCTGCCCCATTTCTCCTTTCCACACTCTGTCAGTGCACCTCAGCTGGCACAGGCTGTGTATCCCAGATTTTAGTGAAGAACCAGGATATGGTGGGAATGTCATGCAGCCTGTTTCTTTGAACAAGTGATTTTTGTTTTTTTCTGGACAATAAAAGAAAAACTCAAAAAGAGAAAAATGGACACCAGCCAAGAGATCGGCTGGGGCAAAATGTTAATGGCTGTTGGCAAATCTACTGTGCAGCTTTCCCATGTTACCAACTGCATCACTATTTACAAACACTGGGAAGATACCCTTCTGCAAACTAAAATGATGAGAGACTTGCCTGTTACATCCCCTATGAAGCTAAATTCCTACTTCTTCACTAAAGTTGTGCAATAAAAGGTGTTTTATACAGCACACACACTAGGTCAGTATCATCCCAGAATGAAATCCTGACTAAGGCAGTAACACACTGCACAGCAGGGTTTTAAGCTCTGACGAAAATAAAATAAAGATTTGGAGGCTCTGAGCAACGCTGCTCGGTATAAGGGGGTGGGGGAAGGGCAGCATGTGGTTTGGGGTATTTTCACCAAATGTTAAATCACACAGAATATTTCACTCGTCTCCAGTGTGAGATCACGACATGACTCCTCTGTAATGAATTCTTTATCTTGGCAGCTCTCCTGTTTTCTCCCAACAGTGCCTCCCTCTCCCCTTCTGGTCCCAGTGCCGTAACATATGGTAGTATTTGGAGAGCCACTTGGGCCTGGGAGCAGGCCTGGCTGCCCACACCTGTGTACCCCCTGCCCCGCTGCTGGGCCCAGAGCTCACTCCTTCACCCTCCTCAGGGGCACACTGACAGCCACCACGGGTGCTGCCATGTCGCCCTGGGGATGAGATGTGTCACTTGGTGCCCTGGGGATGAGATGTCTCCCTTGGTGTCCATGTGCCGCCCCAACACTCTCCATGCAGCCTCGGCGAGGCTTCTTCTTCGGGCCGTGATGAGGGTGGCTCATTGTCTCAAAAATAAGGATGAAAGTACCCAAAAGCCCCAAGAAAATGCACAGAATCCTTCAGGTTGGAAGGAACCACAGTGGATCATCTGGTCCAACCTCCCTGCCTAAGCAGAGCTCCTAGAACCTCATGGCACAGAGTTGCATCCAAACGGTTCTTGCCTATCTCCAGTGAGGGAGACTCCGCAACCTCTCCGGGCAACCTGTTTCAGTGTGTGGTGACCTGCACAGCAAAGTTCGCACTCGTATTCAGGTGCAACTTCCTGCGCGTCACTTTCTGCCCGTTGCCTCTTGTCCTGTGGCTTGGCATCACTGAGCAGAGCCTGGATCCATGCTCTGACACCCCTTTAGATATTTACAGACGCTGATGATGTCCCTTCCCGAGGCTGAGCAGGCTCAGCACC
>JANPWX010000660.1:1473891-1493003 GCA_024734555.1 Trochalopteron elliotii
TGGCCTTGAGGGTCTCTTTGCTCCTTGGCACTTTCTGAGCTCTGGGTGCCAAGTTTCGGCTCGGAGTGAACTTTTTATAAACTGCTGAACAACGAGGTTTGATGGAGGTGCTGACACAGCATTAACCGTAGCGTTGAAAATGTGAGGCTGTAATTTTCCTGCCTGAGTGTGTGCAGCTAAAAGGCACTTTTTTTTTCTTTTTCTTTTTTTTTCTTTTACATAGTGTGAGGATCTAAAGGCATATTTAGGTTTCCAGGTTCCACATAAGCAATGTAATTCTCATAAATCTCGACTTGCAAGAGAGAATTTGGTTTCAAAGTAGGGTGGTAGTTTAGCAAACAATAATATTTATCTCACATGTGTTTATCTAGCACGGCTTCTGCAAGTGAGACAAATTGCTTCCATGGCTTCCTTGTTTTCTGGATTCCTGTTGTGCCCTATTAAAAAAAAAAAAAGGCAAAAAAAAAAAAGCAGTTTTTTGTTTTAGCCAATGTGGGTTTATGTTTTCTTGGTTTGTTTTTTTTTTTCCTTATAATATGCCAGCAGCACTGATTAAATATTAGGAAATTTTAATTCCAGAAGAGGCTTTTAAACTGGCTAATTGCTTTTCCCGCAAAAGCCACAGGTGTCCAAAAATCTCTTAAATATTTTCTTGCTTTTACTTTTATTGGTTGTAATCATATAATACAAGCTTAGCCAAACAAGACCACTTTTTGAGTAGCTTAGGCTGTTGTTTCCCATTTTTTCCTTAGAACACAGATTTTTCAGTAGAGTTCTAAGGTGCTTGAGCCCTTTTTTCTTGTGAATCTTGTCCCTGCCCTTCAGAAACCTCCCTGAAGTGTAAGAATGGGGTGAAGGTTCAATCTCCATCACCTACTCTGTTCCTGGTCTTCCTCCAGTGCTTAATAGCAAGGTGCCAATTAGTGATTATGTTTTTTTATGGTGGTGTTTATTGTGGTTGTGGATATTGTGCAGTGAATTCACTGAACAAAGTGCTTTGTATGCCCTGCTGCCTCTACACATAATTTATTACATTTCTTAAATGCAAACCATTATACTGAAGTATTTTTAAAGGTGGGAAATAAAATGCTCAAAATTTAGGAAATGTCAAAGTTGGTATTATTCTGGACCACACATTGAGGCAGATGGAAAAAAATGTTGAGTGTTCACTGAGTGGGGCAAGAATTCTGTAGGAAAAAGTATGTGATCGCCTGGTTAAAGATTATCGTAATGCCTGTACCCCTGGGGGCTGACTTGAGATTCCTTGTTTCCATAATTCTGGTATCATCTAACTGCTTTCTGTTCCAGTTAAGCTAATTTCACTTTCTCTGCCGTGCTGCTCACAGACAGAGCCTTGGGAACTTGGGAAAAGCTGTCCCCTTGCTGTGGTCAGCTTGAACTCAGGCTTCTGAGATGCTGGGCAGCCACTGAAATTTCTTACTGCAGGAGTGTTCTTGTTCAGCTCTTACCGTCATGGGCAAGAGTGCACTCGGTGCAAAACTGTCAAATGCCAGCAAATCTCTTCTGAGCATGTGTGAATCAAGATTCATCAAGTGTGGCCAAATGTGGGTGTACATAATGTAAATAAACATGCTCTGTAAAAGCAAATCTTTGACACAAGTAGGGCTCTGCTGCCAAATTTAATTCCTTCCTCTTGAACACAGAGGGCATTGAATATCTTAACTACTTAATCACGTAGGGGTTTTTATTAAGGGATAAACATGATTTTTAAAAATCAGATCTCATTCTGCAAATAGTCTAACCACACTTTCCCTTCCCTCACCCAGTCTACCCCAGTAATCATATAACGTACAAAGTTTAAACTCAAATACATAAAGCTCAGGAACTGAAAGCAGTCTGTAAAAGAGAGTGTTGAGCAGCTTGAATTTTAGATCTCACCAGACATAGTGCACAAAACTTATTTCTCACTCATCCTCAGTATTGTATGTGAAATACCATATGAATCTGAAATTATTTGGGAGATGAAAGGAACTCCTATCAAGTAAATAAAATATCTGTCCTTATAATTCATATGTAAAGATTTTTTAAATCTTTTACTTGTATCAATTTGAAAAATATTCTTTCCCTTTATTTGAGGTAAAGGGAGTTTACTAGAACTGGTTTGAAATTGTACCAGATAGACCGAGTGGTGAAATTTCACATTTTAATGTGTTTATGACTTGCACTATTTTATTAGTTCAATCTATGAAAAACATTTTACCAGTGCTGTTAAGATTTTTACGAATGGGTGTACTAACTAAAATATGATTTAAATGGTATTTACTAAGCAAATAATTGCTTTTACTAAATGCACTGTGAAAACTGTCAAACACACAACTTAAAAACACATACAGAGGAAATGTGGATTTTCCAGACATTTCACATTATAGTTTATGTTTATCTTTCTTGTTTGTAACGTGCTATGCAGAAGAACATGAAGCTGCAAACTGTATTTGCCTTCAGATATTTATCATGTAATTTGATTGGGTTCACTACAGAATTAAATTACAAAATATAAATTAAGATTCTGAAGTAGTTTTAAACTTAGCATGTGTTAAGTAGCTAAAGGGCGATATTTGCTAAGTGAAAGGTGAAGTCTGAGTAAATACAGCCCTTAATTGAAATAACTGTCATATATTATTTGTTCTTATTAACTAATATAACTAAGTATTGCAGCTGGAACCGTGTTCTGTGCTGACTTTCCATCTGTTTGATTTCTCTCATTTCACTGGCATTTTAAGGCCTGAAAATTGAACTTAAATCTTGTGAAACCTCTAAAAATGTTCTGAATAGGATGGCTTCACTTTTGATTGCTATTCATACTACTTCCTCTTCAGAGGAAAATTAATATTCTGTTTGAGCTCTCACCTGACCATGTTGTACAACAAAAGCTCAGGCTCTTAAGAACAAAAGCCATTAGTAAATATGGGTGTGTCAATGAGCAGGTCTGCAGATTTCCAAGCAGTGATGTCCTACCTTAAGGCTACAAAACTCCTGATAAACAACCTTTCCAAGTAATGCCAGTTTTATTTACTGGTGTACAAGCTCCCTCATTGTTGAAAGTAAAGGGTGCTAGAGTTGCTACTGTAATTGTTCATAAATCACTGATATGTTTGACGCTCAGAAGTTTTGAGTTCGAGTTTTCAAATGTTTGTTCTCTGCCCTTACAGGTAAATTTGAAATTCTCTAGTGCTGTAATAAAATGAACTTACTAGTTGTTGTCCTAAGGAAAGAAACCAAACAATCAAACAAAACAAACACACAACCCGCAAAAAACCCCCAAACAACCAAAAAAGCAGTCAAACAAAAAACAGTGAACCCCACAACATTAAGTACCACAAAAAGAAAATGACAGATACCCAGATTGTCTGGAAATGAGAGGAGGGTAAGATGGCTGCTTGATGCTTTTCTTGGCCAAAGAGATCTAGAAACTGGTACTGAAAAAATAAACAATATATCTGACTTGTTCAACTGTCTTCCCTAGAACAGCTGCCCTTTTGTGTCTAGGAAATGAAGCAGAGAAAATAAGAACATATAAAAAGGAAGAAAAAAAAATGTGTGTGCTACATCTGCTTTTTTCTTCAGTGTGAGTTAAAGTTAGATATTTTCATAACATACCTATGCTATTCCAGTACTGCTGTGATGAAGATATGCAGGCTATGTGTACTGGTATTTAACAGTTGGAAAAAAATCACTTTACAGAGGAACACAATGGAGCCTTGAGAGCAAAATCCTGAGAAGATGAGGCACCTTCTGTGTTTTGTGAAAGCAAGGATTTTGGACAGTCATTTGCTGCTTACATGGAGCTTCGAGAATTAGGTTGATCTTGCAGATTTGGAGCCTCTCCAACTAAGGGACATAGAAGTTTTGCACACAGATGGGTGTTTCTAACACCGAGAGGCTTTGTTGCATTTCAACTCTTGACATGGCCAGGAGTTTTAAAACCAGGACAGTGTCATTTGTAACAATGGTGGTCACTGGATGTTTTCCAGTGAGAGCCATCTGGCCAGCCCTTAACTGGAGTTTGTTTCAGGTTGTTTAAACAGTATTCAGTTGCCAATGCCACATTTCCAGCTTCAATTTTTTTTATATTTGCATTTGAACCAGCATGTTGATTCTGTGGGATATCTGTTCCCTGCATTTTGGTCTTATTTGTGCAGTTTGTAGTGCTGATGTTAAAATCTCAATGGCAAGTTCCCTAGACTGTTTCCATGATTTTCCAGTAGTTATTTTTATGTTTTTTTCTATCCTGTTCATTAAGCTGGGAACGTCATTTGAGGTAGCCTTAGGGTCACTAATCTATCCTCTTTCAGATCCTTTCTCAAGCCTTGATGCTACAATAACATTTGAAAGAATAAAACTAAGTAGAGGAGCAGTTGTATATTGAGGGAGAAAATATTTTTAAAGTAACCATATACATTTTACCACTTTTCCTTCACATTTTTATGTTGTGATTTTAGGTGGTGAGCTGTAGAAACAGGGTCTGTTTCTTCTCTGTCCTTTCAGTGCCTTGAACATTAAGGATACTGTTACAGGATCGATAATATAAAGCCAGTATTGCAAAAATATTAGATTTTTAACCTCAGAAAATAGTCTAATCAATTAAACACCTTAAACTGTGTATTTATGCTGAACATTGACTATTGACTTCAATTCATGTTCTCAATGTGCACTTTTCTGAAAAATGATCTTTAAGGGCTTCAAAACCAGTCAGTCTAGAAATAGATGACATGCTATTAATGACTCCAGGAAGTGTAGATCATTATTCGCTGTGGAGATGTGTTTAGCTACTTTGGATATTAACTAGCTACTTCCAGCTTCTATTCCCAGGTATTAAACTTTTTTTAGAAAAGCAGTTTCTTTTCTTCATTTAGTACTAGGGAGGTATAGGCTGTCTCTAATAATAATGATTTTTTTGTGCAAAAGACCTTGTATCGAGCTGCATATACTTCTGTAGAATTAAGTAAGGTTATAATCTTCACCAGTTTATTTATCTTGTAGAGGCTCATTCCATGTCTTTTATTTTAATGTATTAGTCAATGGTTTGCCTGTAGTATAAATATTCTCATAGCTGTTCCGTGGAGCCTTGTTTCTTAGGGGCAGAGCATTTTCAGTGGCAACAAGGAAAATTCTCTTCTCTTAGAAAGGCTTTATAGTACTGTTGTGAAAGAGGGTCTCATTGCTCAACCATAACTCTGAAAATACCTGGAAATTTTTATATGGGCTAGAGGATTAGAATTTGGAGAAGTAATCTGAAGATGGAGAAAGCCTGAAGTGGGATCAGAGAATGAAACTGGAGACTAGCTGAACAAGGAGACAGAGGACAAGAGCTGGGGAGCAAGTCACAGGTGGGGGGAACATTAAGACAAGTGGTGTAACTCAGGTGAGGAACAAAGAGTGGAAAAGGAAGGAGAAATTAACTAGGAACAGTTGTGACCAAGGGGCGGAAAAATCAAGGAGAGAGAGGATGATAAGGAAGACAGGTTCCACAGATATTGTTGTTGCAGTGATATTAATCAGTGCTAAGCAGGTTTAATTTGTGGGCAGTAAGCTACCAGCATGTTTTAAGGAGGACCTAAAGGCATAAGGCAGAGTTTTAAAACTCTCTGACAGATATTTTTTATATATCTGAAGAACTGCAGGAAGTTGTGGGAGTAAGCTCTGTATTTCTGCTAGACCATGCTTACTGTAGGATCCTGAGTAGAACCTGACATTCCTGATTCTTGCTGCTCTTGAGCTGTCACCATCTCTCTGTGGGACTTGCTGGGCCTTGTTTCCCTCTCTTGGTGGTCCTCACTGAAGTGGGCAGTGGAGTGATTGCAATTGCTCCATTAGCTCATACCACAGGTAGATGGTTACTCTAAAAATTCCATGTCTGCTGGTCAGCCTTGGGAACACCAGGGTACTGCCACATGAGAGCATTTCAACCTCACATCTGAGAGCCTAGGAAATTATGCATTTCCACACAAGCATGAGCATCTAAATACTTCCTGTTCAAAGAATGCTGGTTTTACTGTCGAGCTCTTGGCAGGTATACAGTGATAGCTTTAAACCAGATTATCTATAACTCCTGTGCATGTTGACAATATTGGAATACCTAGAGCTCTTTCACAGTGCTGTGCACCAGTAGCTATCTTGCAGCTTTAGGCAGAAAGACTTAAAAGAGCAAAATGAAATTCAGTGTGCTTGGTGCAGTCCTCGCTACTGCTTCCACTTCTCCCATGAGCAGTGAATAAATTCCACCATGTTTGCACACTCCTAGAACTTCTGTGATATGCTTAATCTCTTCTAGCACTTCATAATTTTAAAAACTTGAGGTTTATTTTGTGCTGCAATAAACCATCAAGGAAGTTCATGGTATGTGGAGCTGTAGGCCCTCTTTTGGATTAGTTATCTGACCTGTAGCTACTTGCAGTTTCACTTTATGACCCAGGTGATCTTTACATCTGTTTTTCTGAATATTCTGTGGTTAGAAAAATGGGGCATACTCATGTGATGTTATCCTTTGTTACCTTAAGTGTTTGACATACTCTTGCCCACCATGCAAGCATGCACTGTTTTGAAACTTAAGTCAACTGCGGCTTTCTCCCATCCCAAACCATCAGTTACTCAAATTGCAGACATTTAGGTAGCCTTTTTACCAGTTAAGAAAAGGAACGAATGAAGAAGGGTAACTGTAAAACTGGAAGAAGATGCTTCTCCTACAATCTGAGTCTTTTTCTTAGAATGGTCCTTTTCCTCACTTTACCATAACTCAGCTCAGGTTTTTTTCCTATTCCACAAGGACCTTGTACGTAATACAAATATATGAAAATATTCAATATCCTAAAGTTACCACCCTATCTTAAATCTCTTAAAAATCTTTCCTTGCTGTGATGCACACTGGACTGTGACTCTGCTTAGCCTGGTCCTGATTAATGTGATTGTCCTGGGTCTGCCTTGATCTGACTAAATCCCTTTCCATGTTTACCTTTATGCAGCTGCATTGGTAACCTTGCAGTTTACACATACAGATATGCATTGAAAAAAAGTAAATTTGGTGATTCCTGTACATCCCAACCATTACAAATGCTCCTAGTTCAGCCACCACTAATGCTGATAAAGAGTACTCTAGACTGAGATGTAGATATGCTGGAGATAATGACTGTGAAAGGGATTCCAGTAGGAATATGCAAGAGAGTAATCAGTAAAAGTTGCTTAAATTACATAATCTTTAAGCTTTTGTGGATGTACCTCACTAAATAAAATGTTCCTGTCTTCTCTTGTTCTGCAATTTTTTTAGTGCTGAAAATAATGTTTACATTACAGTAACGTGTATGCTACTGCAAATGTTTGAAAACTGCTAGTGTTTTTAACTTATCAATATTGTAGTGTACAACTTGCCATTGGTAAGTAATTTTTCTTGATTCAGAATATTTAGTGAAACCATGCAAGAGTCATACTCTGCATAAATATACCTTCATAAAACATCATAAAAATAATGCTACAATGTACAGAAAATAGTATTTGGGCATTATCTAATTCACAGGATGAGAGAGCTGAAAATTGTTACTTTTTTTCTACATCGAATAATCACAATAATACATATATCCAAAATTCATTTCCTGTTTGCTACTGAACTGTCAAATCTGCAAATACCATATAAAAGTTAGTACAGCTTTGTGAGATGCTAATGCATCATTTGCCTGCAAAAGGGTTTGAGGCTGTTAGTAAGCATGTGTGTTTTCCATAGCATAATGCTGCCACCTGATGGCAGAAAGAATTGGGACAAAGTAGTAGGGACTTTTTCGGGTTGCATGCAATTTCAGTGTGATTGGTACAGTGATATTTAATGTCTTAAAGTGACATAAAGCCATCTCTGCAAGATTACTCTTTGAAACTGCAGAGAAGAACTTTTGCTGGCATGAGTTTTAATATTTATTTTATGTAAATATTTACTTAAGTATTTTATTTTGGAATGTAGGATGACTGGAAGCCTAGCATCACTTTCATTGTTGGAACCAAGACTGAGGATGAAATCCACACCCAGGCCTTGGCTCTTGCTGTGCAGGTGCCGCTGCGAAAGCTCTTCAGTGTGGTAACACGTGAAGACATTTACAGACAGGTATTCCAAGAAAATAACTTTTAATAATGAACCAAACTGTAGATGTCACTTCCAGATCCTGCCTTCTGTGGTCTGTGATAATGATAAACTACTCTGTGGAAGTTTCAAAAATTACGCTTATTCATTAAGGTTGGAAAAGACCTTTAGGATCAGCAAGTCCAACATTTGAACACCCCTTTATCAACTAAACCACAGCACTAAGTGCCACATGCGGTCATTTCTTGAACACTTCCAGGGATGGTGACTCTATCACCTCTCTGGGTAGCCCATTCTAACACTTGACAACCTTTTCTGGGGAAAAATTCTTCCTGATGACCAGCATGAACCTGTCCTGGCACAGCTTAAGGCCATTTCCACTCATCCTGTCATTTGTTGCCTGGGAGACAAGGCTGATCCCCACCTTCTTTCAGGGAGTTATGGAGATTTACAAGGTCTCCCCTGAGAAATGGATTTCTCCAGACTAAACAGTCCCAGCTCCCTCGTTCACTCCTCATAGGAGTTATTCTCTACACTTTTTACCAGCTTTATTGCTCTAATTCATAGGAGTTAAAAATGGAAAAAGAAGAGCTTATGGTATAAGCTGCTCTGCTCCCTGTAAATGAAGTTTTGTTACAGACTTTTCTTCAAGGTGCTGATCAAAAACTCCCTCCCTAAGGTACAAGGTTGCCATAAGATGATTCCTCACTGTTTTGGGGTGTGAGTGTAGTGTTTGCAAAAGGGAATAACGAGTAAAGTACTTAGGGTAAACATAAAATCTTCTCACTGTAGAATGCTTTATTTACTTGCAGATCGCAGAATCTGGGGGTCAAAAGGGAAAAAAGGCTAAGAATCTGCCTTTGTACTATGAGGTAGGTTAAAACATATTGCAGAGTCAGTGCACTTTTACACTGAAGCGTGTAGAGCTGTGTGGTTTTGTTTTTCATTCTTGACTAAGTGCAAATTTGTTGGATGTAGCTGGTAAAAACATTCAACCATCTAAATACTTAAACTGCTTTGTTTTTGTGATACCAGCAATATTCTGTTGGACTGGTGATTAAGTGGTGATCAAAACATGTTTTCAGGGATGTGAGTTTCATTATTGAAGGATATATTACGTGGTCATATTTTGATGGTAATGTCTCAAATTTCAGAAAACCTGTCAGACTCTTCTGTCTCAGATGCTCCCAATAATTTAGAAACTTATACCTTCATTTATGGGTATGCAGTCCCCTGTATGAAACACTATTCTATGTGCTAGTACCCCCTATAATCTCAGTTTGATGTAACCTGATTAATCTAATAGGCTATGTCAGCAGGGTTTGGAGTCATGCTTAATACAAAGAGTACTTCCTCCTATCCTGTTAATGTTTTACTTACAGCTTGTGAGAGGCGATAAAATCCTGCTATTAATTAGAAGATTGTTTCAAATTTTCTCAGGTAGAGTTTTACGGTCCTTACAGACCTGGAGCGTAAAGAATTTTGGATCCCTCTAAAAAGACTTTGTTTGTGTTTTATTTCTGCAATGACTAATAAACTTTTTATGTGTCTCAGGTTTTGGTGGACTTTATAACAGTACTTTTTTAGCTGTGGTCTGTTTTTCGGTAATGCCAGGCTGCTATCTGAACAAGTCCCTTTGGAATTATTTACCGCTGACAGGACTGTGAATTTTATGCAATTAACCTTCTTCATTTAGGACTAGCCTCCCAGGCAAATTCACCCTTATATTACCTGGTATGTAAAACTTCTTCAGTTCTACTTGACAGAAGGATTTTGAAGTCTAGCTCTAAGCAGAAGCTTTGTATGATACCTGTATTTAATTACTAAGAGCAATTTTCCTTGTGAAGTGGACACTTATTAAATTCCAGCTGTCAGTGCTGTGTCTCATTAGCTACTTATTTTACTCCTCAAAGACATTTTTTTCCTCCCCTCCTTTTACACAGAATATAAAATGCCTGTTCTGACCTTTTCCTTGGACTCAGTTTCCGTTCAGGCTGTAGCAAATTAAAAGATCGATCATGTTGCCGCAGCATTAAGATCCCGCCTCTCTGGGCAGAGTTTGTTCCTGAACATTCACATGCATTCCATGTGCAGTTTGAGCAGTCAAAGCTTTCACTGCTTTCACTGCTTCCACTAGCAAAGATAAACAAATAAAAGGTTGTCACAGAACACAAGGTTGTGTAAAGTTCTTCTGAGAGGAGCATTTCAATCATTGCCACATACAGTTCTCTGTGGCAGGATTCAACATGCTGCCATTTCCACAAGTCTCCATATTCATTTTTAGAGGTACTGTGAGATTCCTGACATTTAATGGTCTTTGAACATGTGACATGTACATGTGTGTGAATTTGGGGCTAATGATGTGCATAGTAATGTGGTTATTATTGGTGTTAGTAGTAATGTTGTTACCCATGCCTTTGGTCTTACACTTTGCATCCACTGAAATGCAGGGGTTTTAATAAATTTCAGTGTAGCAGTCTGCAGTGCCTAGTAGTCAAGAACCTTTAACAAACAGCTCATGATACATTGCAAGCTAATTATATATCATACTAAAATAATTCCTGCTGCCTAATCTAAGTTATTCCCCTTCAGGCTTTCTATCATTTTATTGTTTCGTATCTCATGTCACTCTTACTGTACAAAGTGAAGAGGCTCAGGGCAGGGTTTATAAATATGTAGCTAAAAGATTTCGAAATCCAGGAGAATTAGGTCTCTATCACCTTTTCTGATTCTTACATGACCTGATGGGGGTAGGAGTCCTGCTTGGTAATTTTGTACTAATTCTAGCTCTTAATTGAATGATGATAGGCTTATTCTCTCATAAAGATGCTGAGGAAATATTTTTTCTGTTATATATGAAAGGGAAAATGTTATGCTTCCTGTAATATATCAACAGATTTCATAATTTATCATGTACAATTTTTCTAACAAGACCTGCAAGTGAAAATATATGTATTTTATCAGCAAGGTGTGTATTTTTTATTGTTTATACACCTGTTTGTTGGGTCAGTTTTCTATTAAGATATAGAAAATTAAAATTTATAGAAAATAGCAATAAGGATATTTTGCCACTACTAAATATGATAGTGTTACGGTCTCATTATTGAAAGATGCCTCTGCCCAAACTGAGGTGCAGACAAGACCATATGCCAAAGTCAAGGTACAGATTTTATTTAACAATGAACTAGAAATAGAAGAGAGGGGGAAGAAAGAGAGAGTTCAAGTAGAAAATTACACTGCCTGTGGATCCAGCAGCATCCTGTTAGTCCTTCTCCATGCTGAGGTATTTTTTTTTGGGGGGGGGGGTCCCAAGGTCATTCAAAACTTTTCATTATCTCTACATTTTAGCAAACAAAGAAATTAATGCTTGTTGGCTATACAGTTGTCTTATGCTGTTGGTTAAATGATTACCTCACCTGCAATGCTGGTTAGTCTGCATGCTCAGTCTTTTTCTTCTTCGGAGTTGGTGGGTTTCTGGGATCAGTGTTCACAACCCTCCCATGCCAGAATTACCTTTTGTCCAATTGGAGCTGATTTCAGCACAGTTGCTGAGTTGACTGTCCTTGTAGTTCATAGATTCCCCATTTGTGTCCATTATCAGTGATACATTATTTTCCCTAGGCTTTGTTAACCTCCCCCTAGGTCTGAGATAGCACCTGGACCGTAGTACCACTTTCATCTAATCTTGTCTACAGTCCAAGTTTCAGGTATCCAGAGGAATATTTAAGTGGGGCTTTGGTGGTCATTGGTGGCCACAGATGCTATCTCTCCCAAACCTTGGGGTGGTCTTTGTTTGGCTGGTGATATGCCTATGAGCAGTTGCTTCTTTACAAAGTTTGCCACAGTGGGAATTTTTGTCCAGATATCTTACCCAGGATGTTCTAGCCTGATCTTGCCTCCACCAGGCCTGGAGTTAGCACCATCCTGTCGCTCCCTTCTGTGCTAATCTCATGGCAAAATCCTTCTGTGACCTTAACAGTGTTTGAGACAGGCAACTGCACTCTTTAAGTACTTACAGGTACTTAAAGTTCTAGTTCCCAAACTTTGAGTTTTGGAAATCAACTGAAGACTAAATTTTCCACACTAGAATTGTCATGAGGCTGATATTTTTTTTTATTTCTCCTACTTCCCCCTTGAAAATTCTGGTGAGATTTAATTCAGGGGCTGTGTGGATGAAAGGATCTTTTTTTTTTCTTGTGAGAGTTATTTTGCAGTTTTGTTGGACTTACTGGGGCAGGGAACTGAAAGTTGTCTTTGTGTTACCTGGGAAATTCTGAGAAGGAATCATGTCCCATACTAATAAGGAAACAACCTGGAGCTGCAGGGTAGTACCATGGTGATTATGAAAGCAGATGGAACCTCATGAGGCCCCTTCACATGAGATGACTGGAAGAAGATGGATAGTGTTGCTGGAAATGAATAGTTGAATAAGGGTCATGGCCACGAGAAAGGGATCAGAGGGAGAGAGATGTGGAAGAGTTTTGTGGTTTTGTCAGATAATCTGAGATGCTTGGAAAAAGAGTTTCGTGGAAAGATGAAAA
This sequence comes from Trochalopteron elliotii, assembly GCA_024734555.1. Taxonomy (NCBI): domain Eukaryota; kingdom Metazoa; phylum Chordata; class Aves; order Passeriformes; family Leiothrichidae; genus Trochalopteron; species Trochalopteron elliotii. Next base: position 1,486,513 of record JANPWX010000660.1, read on the forward strand.
GGTCACAACTGGCAGAGATGAGAGCAGTTTTGTTTGGTTGTGGATTCCAGAATGTTGCCTTCAAAACATGTACTTCTGCTTGAGAAGCCAGCAAAACTAAAATCTTATAAGAGAAGCATCCTTCCATGCTGCTCTGACTCATTTCTGGGAAAAGTCATCCTGTGTAACCAAAAAGGTGTAATTAAAACTATTAATCTTTATTCTACTACCAGACAAGAATTAATATATCAGTTATTGTTTCTCCCAGCAAAGTTTCTGCTATAGTTGCCAAACTGAAAAATAGTATCAGATCAGATGCCAAATCCAAATTGTATCCCATTCTCATCCTGGAATTCCATGAGACTGGAGCAGCATAAATCAGTTGTAAATAAGTTTTTCTCAGCTGTTAATCACCAGGTTGATAACTAATTCTAGTGGCATCTTCTGCATTTTCAGGATGGGAGGCAGCATGAGCAGTGTGCAGTGCTTTCCAGTATTCCTCCCTAGACTTATGATCCATGAGGATAGTTATAGGTCAATACAAGTTCAAGAAGATCCTGGGCATAGCAGAATTATATATATATATATGGGTAGGAGGGATGTGTATGTGTACAATTATTATTTATATATGTACATAAATTTTTTATATATATATATATATATACATCTCCCAAAACTTGCAGGACGTAGGAGGAGGAGGTGATTGGAGAAGGCATTCATATTAGAAAGGAAAAGGTAAATGGATTACCTAGGCTTTGGACCTCAGATGTAGTGGAATTGTTTGGTGCAGTTGAATGTTTCCAGAATTTTTCCTTTTTTTTACACCTATACCCTGCATAGGTTTAAATGATGCCAACACAATGATGCCTTTTTTCTCCTCTTTTTCTTTCCTTCTTATCCAAGACCATAGAGCTTAGGGAATTCTGATTTTCACTGTATCATATTTTCTGTTTCAACTAGAATTGCAGCCTTGCCATAGAAAGCTATTATTTTTGTGAAAAGGCCTCCTTATTTTTTTTTCTTTAAGAGAACAAAATACAATTGATAATTATTTTAGTCTCCTTCTATTTATTGTGTTTTGAATACTCTTTTAAGACATTAAGGAAATAACATCTTTGTTGTTCTAAAATGATCAGCATTACATTGTCAATATACATTATTATAATTTCCCTTTTTTAAGTATTGGTGTGATATTTTCTTTTATTTGCTGTAAAACTGCCCTTGTTCTCCAAGAGTTGGTTAAAGTAAATACTCGTATTCCAAAGAGTTCCTCAGCTACCTGGTTTTAATATTTTGATTATATTGTCCCGGTCGACTGACTTTTGGTATTCCTAGCTTTAAAAGCTGCCTTTTTGCAACTTTCTATTGTTGCAGTTGTAAATAATTGCTTTTAATGAAATGAGGCAACCATATTATCTGTGGGTTTGTTCTGAATATAAAGCAGAATAATCTTTTCTGCATCTGTATTGACTCTTCTATTGTTTGAATTTAATACCAGACATATGCCATGTTGATGATTTTTTTTTCTCTGATACAGTTAAGAAATAAACTCATCCTTATCTCTGCTGTCTCAGTTGTCTCTTATTTTTTCCTTTCTTCATTGAATCTGAAACAGTGAGGACTTTTAAATTGCACTATCCAGGATCTTGTAATCCCACCTGATTTATGTGAATTATCTCTGATATTCACATGTGATGAGCAAGCAAACATTAGATTTCAAATCACATACTGGAACTGTAAATATTTAAACAGAAGATAATACAATATTTTAACTAGAAATCATTCTACGTTTTGTCATCACTGGGTGAACACAGGACCTGTTTGGTTTCCCTGTTCCAGATCTGCCTGGCAGATTGTTTTCATACAAAGCCTCACTTTATTTTACCTCCTTGCTAACAGGGAAGCAGTGTCAGCTCAGAAACCTCAAACCTCTGGGTGGATAAAAACAGGAGAAGCTCCAGGCTTACTGTCAAGATACATAACAGCCAACCCTTATCACCAGACATACTGAGATATCAACTAGTTGTGCAGTTTCATTAAACAAACCAGAGATCCCTAAACTAGATCCTTCTATTGCCAAGCATAATATGCATAATTTTGCTATTAAAATCCAGTTTACTTGAGTGCTTGCATTTAAATCTTCATTGGCTCATGTTTTGTACAGCTCATTTAAAGGACTAAAAGGTAATTGGTTAGAAATAGAATCTTATTTTTTAAGTTGTTTATGTTGTACATGTTTTGGGGCTTTTTCCTTTGGGTTCGTTGTTATCGTTGTTATTGTTTTTCCCCCTAAGATTGTGATGCCATAATACTTGGGAAATTGCATAATGTTCACAGTACTTCTTGCCTTAATAGGCAATAGACTGTAGCAGATACAGATGAATCCTTGAGTTTTCTGGGTGTACATGAAACAGATTCCTCTTCTGTCACTTCCAATACAAAATATGTAACCAAGATATTAAGAACTTCTGTAGAATAGTGAAACATAACAATTAACAAGCCCAAGTCAAAAAAAGTGAAATAAATTTAGCCAGGAAGCAATGGATATAAAGCAGTTTTCAGGCATTCCTGTGAATTTATGCTTTGCTAGAAATGTGTAGAGTATAGACTTAGGAAGTGAGAGTTGCTGCTGGTAAGATTATTTGAAGTGCTGATCATGTTATGATGTAGAGAGGTCCACTTTTGATTGGAACTGAATGTGTGCTTCCTGGGATAGGTGCTCCTACTATATTATGAAATGTTATATATATTTGTATATTGTATTATGTATAATTATATTATTTTATTATATGTAATTACTTAGGTAATAGATATGTTTAAAATATATGTTTTTAAATATGTATGTGTGTGTATATTATTCAAAACTACCTTCTATTACTCACCCCAATGGCATGAATTTCATTTTTAAAAAAATTAAGAATAGATATTTGTCTAAATATCTTTCATATCCTCTCTTCAGTAGGTCCTAAATACTTTATACCTTTCTATTACCTTATATCATTCTGTTGGCTATGTCCCTTTTTATACTCTCATCATTCTGTGTAACAATATCTTCAGGAAAAAAAAAAAAGGAGAGTAGCACTAGGGACATGGAGCATGCATTTATTTATGTTCATTATAGTAAACTCCTGGAGTTGAAAAATCAAAAATGTTGGGTTTAGCTTGATGTGAAAGGGGACTTTTAATGGCAGAGACATAACACTTTATGGGAAGGAATATTTTTACCAAGTACAAACTCAGAAGAGTTGTCTGGCACTGGGAGAAGAGCATACTCAGTAGTAGCCAGGATATGGGGCACTCAGGAAAAAGATTTCACACACAATGCTCATCAGGAGTGGTTTTAAGAAAGCCTTTTTATTTCTTGGGGAAACATATAATCAAAGCTTTCCTATTTTTGTATAAGTGTATATAGATCATGACAAAACACCATTACTAAGGTTATGGTCAAGATTAGGCTTTCTCAAAAGTAAAGATAACTCTATCAAAACCTTCTCACTCTATATATGCATGTCATTAGAATTCTTTTCCTAATGCAAGTTAGAAAGATTTTGTTTTCATTCCAATGGAATGAAAATAATTTTAGAAGTTGGTGTAAAATGCAACAGCTCAGGAGCCAAAACTTATCTGGTGTCATTGTTTTCATGGGAGGGTTTGATGGTAGAAACAACTTTGGCAGCCATGCTGAACAGTTAGAAGGATAGAAAGACTTTATTTTTCATTCCAATACAAAATAAATTTATACTGCACTCCTAAATATCCTAATAAAATGGAGCAGTCAGCCTTTGTCAAGTGGTATGGTGTGGATGCAAGTGAAGCGAATTTTATTACAGAGGACTTGGCCCTTACACTGTGTGGATACACAGAGGTTTAATGTGTACACTTGGGAATTGTTGCTAAATTAATATGCCTTTTAGGGAGCTACAGGCTTCAGGGAAGGTTAAGGGACTTTAAATCCTGCTATGGGCATTATCTGCTCATGTGTTTTCAGCTCTTTTCTATCTGTTGCCAAGCTTCTACCAGTTTATAGTACAGAATATAGGATGTTTTATAAATAATCCACTAAATGAGGTGGTCTTTTACCTGAGATATTTACTGTCTTGTCTTCTGAGGAGCGTTTAAGTACTCTGCCTGCTGGTTGCCAATATTTAGGTCAATGTACTTAAAAGGATGTTAGGGAAAGAATTGGTTAATTTAGGTTTAGCATGTCTTTGCATAAGCCTTTGCCATTGTCAGACCATCTGATGCCCCTGCATGATAAAGTGGCCTGTGTAGTCCTTTAAGTTATCAAACTGTATGCCTTCCATTCAGATTTAATTATTCCATGAGAGGAAACCATTGTTGCTATGAACCAGGGAGTTCTGTAACTTGTAGCTTTTCACAGTCAGTTTAAGTGTCTCCAGTTCAGTATCCCTTTCCAGGAACAATGTGTCATGTTAAGAAGTACCAGCATTTCTAAATGTTAAAATTGGGGAAAAAAAGTCTTGAGCTTGAGCAGGAAAACGATTTGTGTTTTCTAATTTTGTTTCCTAAAATCTAGGAGGTGGAGTTCTATTATTTACATGAGGCAATTGACATGCACATCTTCTAGTTTCATTTCAGAATAGTGACTCTTCATAGAATCCTAAAGCTAGGATTTTAGAAACATGCATTATTATTTTATTACTGTTAGTTGTAATTATTTGACCTGAGGCCATTGGTAATACTCAAATTGCTGGCAATTTATTTTCTAGGAAAAACAATTGATAATCTTTTGAAATTCATCTACCTATTTAAAATCTGCTTTAAAACACTGGTGAGACTTTGGGTTTGCTTCACAGTATATAAGAGTTCCTGCATACATGCAAATTGGTATCAAATTTCTGCTTTTTCTGTGCAGGTTCTGTTGAGATGTCTGTGTAATTAGAGGAAACAGCAATTGTGTCTGTGAGAATGTCATCCTTGAAGTGTTAGAGGGACTCTCTGAAGTAGCCAAAGGCAATGCTGTCTTCTCTTTTTTTGTCTTCAAAGTTTTTGGGGGATTGTAATAGGTTCATTAAAGACAATAAAGTGTATGACATTTTTCTTAAGTACAGCAACTAATCCCAGAATCCTTTGTCACCAAATTTAAAAAAAAAAAAAAGGAAGAAAAAAGGAAAAAAAAAAAAAAAGGCAAGCTGGACCAACCAAGGTGGAACGATCCTGCCCAATTCTGTGGTGCCAAGGCCATTGGAATTACCTGGCCCAAATATTGTGATGTGGCTTAGAAAACTCTGTCAAGATGTAGCTGGATGGGTTCTGCCAGCATAAGGTTTGATGAGACAATTTTGTTTCTTAATCTTTTTGTTCCACCTCTGATTGGGTTCTCTTCCAAGCCAGATGCAATGTTAGAGAAGCGTGACTAAATCTTCTTGCTTTGTGGTGTTCATTGTGTGGATTCAGTTGGCTAAAATTGCTGGAGACAATTTACTTCTCAGAAACTTAAAATATTCTGTGCCATAATGGAAAGATTTGCTGAGCAGATTCATCCCATGAAATGTAAACATTTCAGTATTTGATCATAGCAATATATCCCTTCATCTGAGCACAAATCACAACAGACTGGCCTGTCCTCCTTTTCTAAAATGGTCTGGGTACTGTAGGGGTTCTTCTGAAATCACTTAAATGCTGTTTCAACTATTTGCCTCCAATCAGTGTTAAAAGAAAACAGATATATGAAAGGTCACATGAGAAAACCTTCCTGGTCCATAGAACTCCTTCCTGAGATAGCAGTGCTAATACCTGATCTTTCCAATCACTAGATATTTTATATCCCTTAAAGCAGTTTGGTTTTCATAACAGCTAATGGTTGGGGAGCCATAGGAGGAGCACATCCTAGATGGTGAGAGCTCCTGTATGAGCTCTCTAATAAAACCCTCCTTATTTTTATGTAATATATTTTCTCATTTTTACTGAAATTAGGTTATTCATAATTTCTGTTTTTCTTAAAACATTAAGTACTTGACGTAACACTGTACACGTGTGTTAGAATATTCTCACAGAGCATCCCTGAGATTAAATCAGTTAAAATATCCTCTCAGGTTGCAGATTTTCTGTAGAGAGAGGTTCAGAGAACAGACTTTCTTACAATGGATAATTCTAATAAGTTTCAGCTAACCAGATCAAGCTGTGTTGTGTTTTGTCAAAAAAACAGACTCACTCATATGAGTGACAAGTTATTTTTCTGGAGTACAAGCAGCCATTTGCCTCTGCTTTGAGAAATGTTCTCACAATAGAAAGGAAGATATTTAGCATATGAACAGCATTCATATTTGCTCAGTATTGCTTCATTTCAGTAGGTTTAGTTGAAAAGGACTCCGTGGGGTACAAGGGGTCATCAAATCCACTTTAATTATTTTCATTCTCTGAAATACATCTTCACTGATTAACAAGGATTACTCATTTAGCTTATCTTAGGTTTTGCAGTCTACCTTATGGATATGTAAGCGTTATATAGAGCTCTGCTCAGATATGCAATTGATTTGTTGATTTTTGTG
>JANPWX010000660.1:1497999-1585273 GCA_024734555.1 Trochalopteron elliotii
TTTTTTTTTTTTAATAACTAGTAGTTCTTAGTGTGCCCACAGTCTGTGGTAATTTTTAAGTCTTGTTCTTAACATGTCCTTGATTTTTTGCTGTGGCTCTGATGTCAGTGGGTCTTTCCAGAAGCCTTCTATGATTGGCTTGTTGAGCTAGTGACCAGTCTTACTTTGAGTACAAAACATGCAAAGCAAAACTCATTTTAATCATGATGAATCTTCCTTTGTGTATGTTAAGATCATTAGATTTATTTGTATTGCAGGAGCAGGATTGTTTGGGAAGGGTTTTTAAATGCATATTTTTTGGTTTGTCTCCCTGTTATGCGACTTGGAAAAAATCTGAATTTTAAGACATTTGTTTTTCTACTCCTTGCTTTCATTTGCATGAAGCAATAATTTGGCATAAAATAGTCTGGATTCTCATTCAGCTTTGCTTTATTGAGAGAAGCATTTTAGTGGCTACATTTAGGTGAGAAGTGAAAATTTCTAAACTAGGCAAGGAACTATGGAAGCTCAAAGCTAATGGTGGTTGCATTAGACAAGACACAGTTCAGTGAGATGCAGTGTGCACCTTCATTGTCTCAGTGTTAGCAAGCAAAATTGACACCATATGTGCCCAACTGTAATTGCTCCATGAGGAGAAAAGAGAAACATGTCAGAACATTTGAGTAACACCTAATTCAGCCCATGGTTATAAATAAAGCTGATGGTTGCTTAAAAACAAAAGTAAGAAAATATTATGGTTATATTATTCCTCAACAGCGCTTCCTACATAGGTGAACTTTATTACAGACACAGCACAAGTGAAAAGAAACATATAACAACTTTTTAACAGTATTTTTATGTTATTTTATTTTTTTCGCAGTAAATAAAGTGGTTATGAGGCTCCAAGGAAAACGGCCCAGATGTTAGTGAGTTGTATGAAATTTAGTGGAAACAAGCTGTAAAAAACACAGTCATAAAACAGCCTGTCAATGCCACACATCTGGACAATGCAGCTGTATGTTCCCGCTGCTGTCATCACCCTAAGAAAACTCAATAGCCTTATTTCACCCCAATTAGGCTGCATACCAACAGAATCAGAATTACACAGGGAGGGGGTGTGTTTTCACCAAGACAGACCCTCTCAAATTCCCTTCAAGAAGTTTTTATCTTTCATTTAGGGCTAGTCCCTCAGACACTGGTCACTTTGTAAACAGTACTGCAAACTATTCCCCTTGATTTGCTATCTGTTACATGCTTTTTAATTTATTACTTTTTAATATGTAGTTGCTTAATGTTGTTTCTTTGTTTAAAACCTAAAGAAAATTACATTTTCCCGTGAGAACTCTGTATCTGTTGATTTTCTCATAAATCATAGAAGGTTTTTTCCATTCTAGTTTTATCTTATACTATAGCTGATATAACTTTATTTGAGGTCTTTGGAACTGAAGAATAATGGTGTGTCTTACTGATATGTTGTTTTTTCTGGAAATGTGGCCATTTTGACCTACACATGGTACAATGTGAGATAACACTTGCTCATTTCAGCATGCAAATAAATATGAGTGGAGTGCAGTATTTAAACTATGCAAGTAGTAGTTTTGTTGTCATTTTTTTTTCCTTTGCAGGTGATGGAATTAGCCAAAGCCTTTCTGGACCAGGGTGAAGAAATTCCTGTAACACTAACTGGAAAGCTGTTGAAATTTCAGTTGCTTTGTCTCAAACAGAAGGACCTGAACAGAAGAGAAGAGGAAAAGAAGGTACTACAGTATGCCCTAGGAACATTACATTTTTGAAGACACTTCTATTCTGGTGTTGCTTCCATAAATTCAGATTTCTTCTCATATTTGGCTTTCTAGAACTGTAATTAAACAGAAATGTGAATAAAAATGGTTTTTTAAGTTGATTAGATTTTGTGGATGGAGTTCTCAATTACTCAAATGCCAATGAGAACGTGGGGGAAAAAAAAGGAAAATGAAAATATTTTGGAAGAAGTCTTTGCTAGAGTGAGAGCTAGTAATGGCTTAGATGACTCTTGGGGCCAGTAGAAAACAGAGCTAGGAACAGGCTTCTGCTGAATGTATCCCTGCTGAAGTAAAGGTAGGAGAAGTTGATACTTGGGAGGGATCAAGGATAGACCCAGAGCAGAGTATGATGGAGTTCTTGTTATGAATCTCTTCTCTGGAGAGAATTTGGAGAAGTTATCTCTTCCATTCTCTGGCACTAAGGCAGGATAATATTTATGTAAACTATTCCTGGCAGATATTCTTTGAACCTTTTCTTGAAACTTTCCAGTGCTGTGTCTTTGCTTTTCCATGGCAATCAGTATTATTTCTGAGCCATCTCTGCAACGCACGCATTTGAAAAAGGTTTCTGATCCTACCAACCCTACTCTCATTTAAACCTGTTTCAGTTCTCCCTGTGTATGGGGACAACATTACACTCCATCCTACAGAAATCTATTACATATTTAACTAAATAAACCCAAATATGTGTCCTGGTTGTTTGTTTTTGTTATGCATGTTCCTCTCCCCTGAACTCTCTCAAAACAGTACATATTTTGAAGTCTGCTTCTCTGAACCAGGTGCCACATTTTCCAAAGTTCCCAAAACTTGCTTCCATTTGTCTCCAAGGTTGTCACTACAAGCTCCAAGATTGTCTCAAAGAGATTGCTTATGTGTTTTAGGAGGAATTTCACCAAGCTTGCACAGAATCACACATCAGACCTCTAATTTATTTCTAACATCTTCTGGAGTTGTCAGTAGTACATTTCAACAATTTACCGAACACTTGGTTTTGCTATAGTCCTTTTCCAACATTCATGAAACTGAAGAAAGTCAGTTAATTATCAGAAAGTCATATAATTGCTGCAGTAAGTTTACCCTGTTAATTGATCAAAAACTATATCATAGAGGGTGATGACATGGAGACCCAAGCAGTCTGCGCATATAAAAGATGCAAGCAGAAAATAGTTTAAGGGATTTTGTATAGCTGGAAAGTCTGTAAATTTCTTTATCAACAATTTTATTTGTGGGAGTAGTTGGTGGATGAATCACAAAAACATTAAATGCTAGGTGATTCATTAAAATTGTGTGGTGTTCCCACAGAAGTCAATTTATTCGAGCATGATAATTTAAATGACAGAAATACATGAAGAATATGGGGGAAATAATGTGTTTTCAGTCTGAAAAGAAATTGAGAGGCTGAAGCTATAGAATAGATTGTTAATAGTGAATTGAGAAAAAATGGCTTTTCTCTTAGATAGCAGTCAATTCTTGTAAGTAAACTGTCAAAAATTTGAAGTTTAATGGCACTTCAATAATAAAATGGAGTCTTTAGAGCTTTGATTTAGCAAAATTAGTCTTGTAACTGTAATATTATTTCCCTGGTTAATTCGAGGATAGTCAATGTTGAAGGTTGAACAGTCTCTGGCACTTACAGTTACTTCACTGTTTTAGCCAAACTGTCTGCAAAAGTTATCACCTCCTTTGAATTGTATCTATATCAGTGTGTGACAGGCAAACATAAGAGAAATAGTTGAAGGACAGAGTCAAGAATTGGAAGGGTCTTGGATATGAGGATGCTCTGGAGTACCGAGTGGGCAGAAACTGACTTCTAATTTAGAGTTCTGTCTAAATTGGCTGCCATAAAATTTTTAATCCTTTCCAACTAGCTTGTACAATGCAAGTTCTGTTGCCAACAATCTGGGTGTTGAAAACAGGATTTTATTCACAAATCAGTTCTCAGAAAGCAAACATATCTGTCCTTGGGGTTTTTTTCCTAAATAGATACCAGTTAATAGAATGGATCAGCGGAACTAATATAGCATGTAAATAACCAAAAATGAGGCATTAGGAAATTTTTGTATGTCGTTAGGATCAGGAGCTTGTCATAAGTTGACATGTGTATGTATTTAAAATATTATGCAGAAGAGAAGAGGTGTCTCTGAATTAGAAAACTGTTTGAGGTAGTAAAATTTTGTAATGTGAAGCTTAAAATAACAAAATTGCAGAAGTCACTGGATTATTAGAAACTCCAGAAAAAGCTGCACCTTGTAGGAAAGGAGAAATATGACATTGAAAGGAAAAGGAAAGAGTCCAAAAAGGAGAGGCTTTTACTTTCTGAAGTATTACAATCAAGTAGTGTTTTTTGTTAGAATCTTGGCAAGTTCAGAAGTATCTCTGCTTATTCAAGAATTACTTAAAATAATGCAGATGCAATAGAGGAAGTTGATTGTGAACTTTGTGGCATGATGGTTATATCATCTGTTTGGTTCATCAGCTTAGAACTCAAAGAAGTACTATCAAAATTTTTAATTTGAAATGTCAAAGGTGGAACAAATTTGCAAGAAAATAATGAAAGTCTCCAAATCCTTCATTACACAGTGGAAATAGTTTCAAGAATCTGTCAAAGACATTTCTAAATTTTACAGAAAGGAAATTCAAGAAGGAAGGGAAAAGCAGGAAAATAATTTCTGTTTTGATTTTGAATTTGAACTAAATACAACTTCCACAGCTGGAAAGTCTGCATTTCTAATGCCTAAAGAGGTGACCTGAAACAGAGGCTGGACAGTGTTAAAGGAATAAAGTAGGTATTTAATAAAAAGGCCTTCAAAGGACACACCTTGGGTAATACAAGAGCATGGCCGACGCTAGACCAAAGATGGATGACAGATCATGAGTTTTCACACTTTTATAAGTTTTGGTCCATTTACATATTGGGGTTGAATGTCCAGTTGCAGCTTCAGGTTATGAAGTCTCATCCTCCCAGTTTGCTGTCCTCAGTTCGCTGTTTTTTATACTTCTTGGGCCTGAACTGCAATGGTGTCCTTGGTTCTTGGGCTGAAAAAAAATTGTTTTGTCTAAATGAACTGTGAGGAGAACATGCTAACACTTTATATGAAGTTCAGAGTTCTATACTAATGCAGTATAGAATCCAGAAAATACGAAAGCTAAAACTTAAGGTAACATCCCAGCTGGATCTAGGGAAAGCAACTATATAGACTTAACAGCCCTCTCTCATCTGCATGAAGGGCTTTCCTAATTGCTTTAATAGCCTTTAAAGTCACATCAGCAGGATTAAGTTAGGTTAATATTTTTATTTCACTTAATTTAGCTTTATAATCCTGAAATGTAATTTTTCCATAGTTCAAATGTAGTATTTCTGCTGGGGAAAAATAAGGTGGAGACTTTCTTGCTCTACAGAACCTACTTTACCTTAATATTTTTTGATTGTTTTAATTTTAGACCAATTCTCAATTTTTTGGATTTATAGTGTGAGGCTTTGGGATACTTACAAAATCTTTTTTCATCCTGTACTCTTAAATTACTGGGAAGAGCTTTATGTAGGTGTTTTTGTGCAAAAATAATGAGAATGGCTGAGTGATATCCTGTGTGAAATGAACGCACAACTCTTGGTTTTAGATTGCGTTAGACAGATACTTACATCAAAGAATAATAGTGCTGGTACCATTTTACACCATAGTCAAGAGTGTTAACAGAGATGTTAAAGATATTAACAGATATTGAATTTTTGCTGTATTTTCCCTCGGTCCAAGGAAGGTTTCTGGTTGATGCAAGTGCTGTAGTGGAAGTAACTAAGGCATAGGGATTTTTTACTCATCTTTCTATCCATATACATTTTGTTAGTTTTGTGGGTATACTGTCTAGCTACCTCTTGCAGTTCCTTTTTAATGTGAAGTCTTAGCATTATGACTGAGTAAAAACACATAAATAATTGAATGATGTAGGAAAAAGCAGGGTGTGCAAGACAGATCCACCACATCAATACTATAGCAGCTGAGAGGGAAAAGTGTTAAAAAAATTGAACACCTAAAGTTTTACAACAGTCTGACTTTTGTTCTGCACAAAGGCTATAATGAGAACTTCATTTATTCGTCTTGTCAGGCAGAACAGCAGCAAAAAGAAAAAGAGAAAGAGAAAGAAAAATCTAAACCTCCTGGTAAGACATCTGGAAAAGATAGTAAAGGAAAAAAGTCAATGGCAACACCCTCTATTAAAAAGGATACCAAACTGAAACATCGAGGACAAGTGGAAGTGAAACACAAATACATTGGTATGTAAAATATGATTATATACTGCTGATAAACCTTTGAAGTACTTTGTTTTGTTCCATGTTGAAAAGTCAAGATCTATTTGGCATTATCAAAGCTTTGCCACTTTACATTTGAAGAGGGCACTGTGTTCTGCTCAGTGTTAGGATGGATTGTGCAGTCCAAGAAATAAAATATAGATAAGTTATATGTGTCATGTCAACATCAAAATGTTTGGGCATATGTAAGACGAAAAGAAAGTAGCTAAACAAATCCTACAGAAAACTTATCCTATAGAAAGATTTCAGAATAACTAAATGTGTCAGTTTCCAAAGGTGGCTTTCTCCTTATACTATAATTTAAACCAGAGATGACATACTTGTCAATCCTGTCAGTGAAGAAACCTTTCCTAACATCCAATCTAAGCTTCTCCTCTTTATATTTGTTTTAATATAACTGTATAAAGAAAGAAAGAAAAAGAAAAAAAAAGGGCCATGCCTTAAACTCAGAGACAGTCTATATCTGTTTCTGGTAGCTAGCAGTCATTTTATCGTTCACACCTAATACACTGTCACCTTTCTGAAGTTAAACGTTTCTGCTTTTGAGTAATCTTGAGACTATTTGCATTGATGTCTTTCCTCTTTTGCATATGGACTAGTCCCTGATAGTTAGAACTGACAGATGGTTATCCACTTGTGATGATTATTAGCATAATTGTAATTATAATTTTTCAAATGGTAAGCAATCTTCAGTATGTATACATTGGAATTTTTGGATCTCTGTAAGTGACTATGCAGACACCCGTCTTCTTTTAAAAAAACTGTTTATGTCCAGTATTTGCTTATATCTATTCTTCTTGCAGTAACTTTGACTTAAATTTATGTACTTCGGTTTCAATACTAGGAGTGAAATAATTAGCTGGTTTTCTACTGGTTTTGATTTTTTGGTTTTTGCTTTATGAATATACATGCTGGACTGTGGTGGATGCTTCCTCAGTCACTCTCTCTCTAAATTTCTATGTTATTGTATGTTTAGCCAATATTTCAAGCAACAGAGAGCCTGCTGCTCCAGGTGGTAGCAGCATTTGCACAGCCCTGGCCATATATCTGAGAAGATGTCAGTGCCATGTTACCTTTTTTCTTTCCTTGGATAAATGAGTCCCACAAGCTGAGGAGTCAGTAAAGCATTTTGGGCATGCGATGTGCTAGTAAGCATAAGAAAGGATCTTAATGCTAAATAGAGTATAAACCTGTGGTTTACTTTTAGTGCAGGTTGGTCTGCACTAACTCTATGTGTTTCAGCATTGATGGAGAGATACAGGACCTTCAGTAGGCAACTGTTAACTTATGATGAATTAAATCACCTGATACCTCTCTTACTACCTGTATTTCTCCATAAGGCATAAAAGGAAACTACACAACTCGAGAGCTGCTAGAGAGTTCATTTCTACTTATGCTTAACCTTTTGCTTTGGTACTGAAATGTTGCTGTGCATATTTCTACATAACTGATAAGCCCAAATAGAACAGGCACTCAATTTAACTTCTCATCTGCACTTTAATATGCATTTGGATATGCCCCTGCCAAAGACCTAGTGTAAGCTGGTATTGCCAGCTGATGAGGATTTTGCCAAGGAGTACATCTGGTTAACATGAACCTGCTGGGTAGGGAGGAGTTAGCAGTGAGTCAGCTGACACCTGCAGCTAATCTTTTGAAATTATTATGGGTATTCTTTCACGTAAGACACAGTAACTTACTCTCTGTATGCTCCATGTCCAGTTTTATGCAAGATGAAATAGGATAGTTCAAACTACCATTTGAGCATGTGAATATGTCCTGACACTAAACTCCTTTGAGAGGAGCAATTACAGAAATGCTGCTACAACATTCTGATTATAATCAGCTTCTGCAGTTTTTCTTCTGGTCTTTCTCCAAACAATTATTACTTCTGACTTGTATTCTTCCTGCTGTGTTCTAGGTGGTTTGGTGCAGATCTGAGTTTTATGCACATAATTTATATGTAATTTTCCCAATGAGATTATAAAATAATTGTTTCTCTGACCCCTTCATTTGCATTACCCCATATAGTCAAGTAAAATTTTTATTTTGTTTAGCTGATGAATGTTCTTACTTATTAATCTGTTTTTGTTGTGTTTTGAACAGATGATGAACCAGATGATGGTGCTCATCATTACTTTATCATTCTGGGTTTCCCCAATCTTCAGCTGTTGCCTGTCTTGACTGACCTTGGCATTAACATTTCAAGTGTAATTCAAATTTCTTCTGAGAATTACACACCATTGCAGATATACTTAAAAGCAACTAAACTTGAAAGACGATCTTCTATTTCACCTGCAGGTAATCTGGTCATTAAAAAAAAATATATATGTAGAAAGAAGATAATTTTATATCCAGGGAATGACTGCTCTGGCTGTGTTTTTCACCCTCTCCATGCCTTGTGTTTGTGCATGCTACCTGTGGGCAGCTGTGTTTGCCAGTGCCAAAATAGCATTGCCATTGGTTGGCCACCAAACCAAATGGTTTGCCAGTGCAAAAACTGGACAGTAGAAAGAGGAACTGACTAAGTAGGCAGAGTTTGCAGCCACAGTAGCCACCAAAGAACAACATTTTATCAAATGCATAATTCTGTGAATTGTTAGGAAGTGTACTGGTAAGAAAACTTGGCTCATTGGCAATTTCAAGGAGAGTGGACAGTTGGCTGCTTTGGAACTGTGACACTAGCCACAGAAGAATATGCCACAGCATAATGGCCTGTAATTGTACTTAACTGTCCCCAGGCTGTAACACCTTTCTTGAACTGGAATCCTGGTAAGCAGCAAGCTAAATATATGTCATCAGTGATGGCTGGCTATCCTGAGCTGTAGTGACATAGCCAGCAGGTCAAGGGAGGTGGCTATTCCCTCCTACTTGGCTGTCATGAGAATAAAATTATGGACTCTACAGTACAAGAAAGATACCAATAAACTCTATTCAAACGAGCAAACAGCCTCCCTATAAGGACTGGCTAAAGGACCTTGAAAGAAGAAAAAGTGGTTGTGATCATGAATGGCCTTTGGAGTTTTCAGGCCCCAGAGATAGGGTGAAAGTTTGGAGAAAGCCTCTTGCTGGAAAAGGACTGGGTTAGGGATTACTTAAACAAACTGGTCACACAGAAGTCCACAGGACCTGATGGGATTCATTCAGGCATACTGAGGGGCAGGCTGTGATGTCACTGCAAGGCCACTGTCAATTACTTTTGAAAAAACATGGCAATTGGAAAACATGCCTGAACACTGGATGAATCCTCCTATCTTCAGAAATGGTAGTAACGACTCAAGAATCTTGAGATTCTTGATCTCAAGAATCACTCAGACTCTGGGAGGAATGGCTGAAATACCATAGAATTGTGCTGTTTTTCAGAAGGACCTCAACAGGATGGAGAAATGGTCTGGCAGGGACCTCATAAAGTTCAGCAATGGCAAAGTCCTGCACCAGTTCACGATGGGGGTTGACTGGCTGGAAGCAACTCTGCACAGAAGGACTTAGGGGTGGTGGCAAGTGAGCCAGCACTGTGCCTTTGTAGCAAACAAGGCTAATGGTATCCAAGGCTGCATCAGATCAAGGGATTTAAACTTTCTTTTGCACTCAGCACTGATGAGGCCAGACTTGGAGTTCTGTGTCCAGTTCTGGACTCCTCAGTACAGGAGAGATATGGGGCTACCAGAGAGAGTCCATCAAATGACCACAAGTATGTTGAAAGGACTGGAGAATCTCTGTTAAGAGGAGAGTTTGAAAGAGCTGGAAATGTTTACCCTGGAGAAGAAAGAACCTGGAGGGAGCTCATCAGTGCGTATAAATGTCTGAAAGGAATGTGCAAAGAAAGGAAGCCAGGCTCTTTCCATTGGTGTTCAGGGACAGGACAAGAGGCAATGGCAAAACTGAAACTTGAAGACAAAGAAACACTTGTTTACTGTGAGGGTGACTGAATGCTGTCACAGATTGCCCAGAGAGGTCACAGAGTCTTCATTCTTGAAGGTACTCAGAAGCCATCTGGACATGGTCCTGGGCTCGTGGTGACCCTGCTCGAGCAGAGGAGTTTTACCAGATGCCCCCACAGGTCCCTTTCAGGACCAATGACTGTACTTGGAATAGAAAATAGCAAGATATAATGGGGATACATTTTAATCCCGAAGTTAGTTGTCAGATATTTGCTGAGACTCTGAGGGCAGAAATATTTTAACAATACCTAGAGAATACTGATACGTGATTTGTGCTTTATGTTGAAGGGAGACATTGTACCATGATTTGTCAAATACTTATATGTTTTAGATGTCGAAGCAGAGAAAAGAAAGGAAGATGAAGCTAACAAAGAACTGGAAACATTTTGGAAATTCCTGGAGCCCGTTCTGAACAGTGGAAAGCAAGGATCAAGTCTCTTTGATGTTGCCAGGCTTCAATACCTAGTTAAGGAAAGTGACTTTCCCCCTGATTGGTCACACAGTGAGAAGCTGGTGAGTACATTCTATTTTTACAGTGCATGGCATTCTTAAGGGTGTGTAACTTTTAAGAACACTTTAGGAATTTAATCTCAAGTCTTCTCTGAAACAGAACCACAGTAGTTAGTATATTTGTAATACTAAACAAAAAATATTTCCTATGTATCCAACAATTTTATTCAGCATATGTTTACAAGGAGTCCTTTGAATAAAAATGCCTGATTTGGAGTTTCTTAATATTGTAACCACAGCAGAAGAGTTGTAAAATAGTTTTAAATTTATTCAGCATCTTTATAGACCCAGTTTGCATCTCATTTGAGAGTCATATGTGTGCATGAAGTAACACAGAAGTTATATTTTTGTCCTCATAACGTCAGGCCTACTTACTGCACCTCAAAATAGTCACATGAGAAAAAATTGGCTGAATGCAAGAGTACTTTTTGATACATGATATTGCTTTATCATACTTAGTACTGCTTCTTTTTGTCCAAAGCATGGCTCTAACTTATTACTCATTAGTCAGGACTATTACCAGGTACTGAAGGAGAAAGTGAATCATTAGAAATTTTTTCTGTCCTAGAGTCTCACATATAGTGAGGTAAAATTTTTCAATCTACAGTGTCAGCAGTACAATAATACAAAATACAAACTGCTAAAGCAAAATAAGGCAAGGCAACATGCTACAATTTTACCTACTGTATTTGTAGACTGTATTATTAGGATTAAAGGACATTCTAGGGTTAAACGACATTCTTCTAACCTTTATTTATACTGCAGTAGATTCTGTATACAAAAAACTCACAATGGTTTCCTAAGCATTCACTGAAAATGTCTTAATTGTGGAATCATGCAGGCTTGCTTCTTGTAATACTACTTATCATTATACTCTTTATATAATCTTACTGGGCCAAGCCTCTTTTGGGAAAACAGTTTTTATCTTCCCTATAATCACGTGTTACAAGGGATTGTTTCTACTACTGAATGTCGTGCAAGCACCTATATTATAGCTGAAATAAAGGAAAAACCATCTGTCACTGAAACAGATTTCAAAAATTAGAGTTGTAATTTCATGAGTCCTACAGAAGTAAGAAAACTTCTAAGTTTTTTAAGAAACAGGTGGGAAGCATATAAGTTCTGAAAACATAGGTGGATAGGATAAGTCTGTTCTTGTGGACTTGCTGGAGAATCTCTGAGTCCAAACTTGCTGCATCTCTGAAGTGCAAGATAAACAGGAGGAAAATTCTTGGGACAAAATGTTAGACATTAATATAAAAATGACAGAGTATTCAATATTACAAGTAGTCTCTGCTCTGAGATTTGAGATCTTTAGCAAGGAAAATACATTCAAAAATATTTTCTTTGTTGAAGAGTCACTAATGGTTAGATTTGAAAAACTTTTGATAAGCATCTATGTCCTGAGGAGAAACCAGGCAAATTGAATTACAAAGTTGTAATTATACTAAACTTTACTTGGATCCCATTGAGTAGCACTGGGTATTGTTGCTTATGACTTTGTAAAAAATCTTACTTTGTTTTAAAGACTGTGCATTGAAAACACTCCAATATTTTATATAAAATTTTAGGGCTTTAGTGATGCCTTAAAAAATATATGGATGAAAAGGTGTTATACTAAGCCATTCTCCTGAAGAATATTGAATTGGGAAAACAAAGGTGCAAGAATATTAATGAACATTCTGTTTTTGCAAATAGAATTTCTTTCCCAAGTGTCTCTTCTAGTCTTCAAATGTTACGAAAATGGAGACAAGTATTCCATCAGTTATCAGTGATTTGGGATTGCCTGTTTCCCAGTGTCGTAGAGAGGCACTGAGTTGATAAAAGCACATGCTTAATGCTTCTTAAGGGTTTGTTGTTTTTCTTAGTGCCTAATGTCAGTTGTGCTTCTTTGCTGTGTTTTATTTTAGGAAACTTAAAATTGAGACATTAGATGTTGTTAGCCAACTCTTAGAGGCAAAATTCTTAGTACAAGAGACTTGCTCTACTTTCACAAAAGTGAAAGAATCACTCAGAAAAGGGTTTTTTTAACAGAAATTGTCTAAAAGTTATAATAATTCTATCCTTTCCACAAAGTTCAGGATGTAAAGGGGAAGAGTACATCCATTAAAGCTGCTGAAACTTGAGTGTTTCATGTGGCCTCCAACAGGGTTTTGGTATTTGTACAAAAACATTTAATATTTAAAATAGCAGCTGCTATTCTTTTTATTCCTCCCAGGCTTTGGTGAAAACCACAGTACATGACCTCAAGAACCATGACTCTTTCCTTGTCAGACTTTTGCATATACAGCACTCTTCCTTCGGACATTTGGGCAGTATGCTGACATTCCTTCACCAACAACTATAGAGTTAAGAATGCCATTCTTGAGGCTTTCTTTGTTTTGAAAGGGCCACAGAAAGAAAGAAAATAATATGAGATTATATTAATTACTTGGTTGGGGTTTTATTTTTTATCCTTCTTCTAGGGCAGGGAAATGATTGAGCTTGCACATATGCTGCAGGTTGATACTAGTAAAAATGTACACACATTACAAAATACCTTAATTTTCCTCTCCCATTCCTTCCCATACAAAAAAAACCCATAAGTTCCATCTACAAGATAGCAGACCTTGAACAGTTACAGTTAAGACAAGTTAGACTTAATAACAACTAAAGCACTTAGGCAATAAACAGTCCATACTGTGGTGTGGCAGTGTTAAGGCAAATAAAACAAAGGAGGTTTTAGAATAACTCTCTAAAACATATGGAATTGGTGGAGAAACAAGTGTTTTTGGAAAATTTATAAACAGATGTAGATCTACTGGTTAAAGAGCTGCTGACTCCTGTCACTAAGTTACATGACACTTTCATACGCACACTTCATCCTTTGTATCCGATTTTCTCTCATAGCTTGCATTTGGTACTGTGCTGTTTGAACACATTGCTTGTTTGATATATGACTGCCTGGACTGGAGAAGACAGCATTGCAACTACTTGGAAAACACCAAGTTTTTTAATGTGTCTATGTTACCAGAGAGCAAATCAACACAATCACCTGCAGTTGAGGCAAGACCCTTCTCTTCTTGTTGAGAATAACTAATTATAGGGTAGAGTTGCCTGTCTTTAATTTTTGACGCAAAAATTCACCTTGGAGCATCACACTGTGAATAATTTTCAGTGAATGAAATTTGTGGTTTTGTCTTCAGCATTTTAAACCCCCCAAAAATGGGGGAAAAATAGCTGAGCAGTGGGGAAACAGAAAAAGGAAATTGGAAGGATCCTACAGGCATAAAGTATCACAGGTGTAAAAACTTCTTAAATAGTGTCTGATGATACATTCTTTTGTCTGAAAAATCAATATGGCTGCACAGAGCTACTATGCAATATTGCAGATCTGTGAATTGTCAAAAAAAAGGATTATTAGTTCTATGCAAGATCAATTTCTTTATTTCATTCATAGTAGGCAAAAGCCTAAGTGGGCAGAAGAAAGTAGCTTATTAGAACATACACTACATTCTTACTATCTTTTTCCATGTAAAAGTTTAGCATGTAGTCTAGGGTGAGTAACCAAAGCTAAATGAAATTAAGTTCTCCCACCTGTTTGTGCAATACTCATTTGTTTTATGGTTTCTAATTTTTTTATGTTAACTTTTGTTCATTTAGGAACAACCAGCACCAGCACCACCGATGACACCTACAAAGAAAAAAGGGAAACCAGAAGAAATTCTGCCAACAGTAGTTTTGTCAGGGAGTATGTTTAAAGGATTAAAACATCCATCTGTAGTTGTTCACTCTGTCAAACCATTCATTCATCTGACAGCACAAATCCTCAAAATGATTTGTGCAGTGAGATGAAGATGTGTGTCCTGGTGAATGCATTGTGGAAGTATCTAAGTGGTGATAACCAAGTTCTTTAGAAAATCATGTTTTCTATTTCTTCCTAGTCACAGTCAGATTTAAAAGGTCTCAGTAATTTTGTTCAATCTCTAACTTTGTTAGACTCTTTTTAATAAGTATTGTCTGAAGGTTCACAGAATATTCTGAAGGAAGGGGACCCACAGGAGTCCAACTTAGCCCTGCACAGGACATCACACCACGTGCCCAAAACCATTTTTGAAGCTCTTGAACTGTCAGGCTTGGTGCTGTGACCACTTTCCTGGGGAGCCTGTTCCAGTGCTTAAACACCTCTGGGTGAAAATGTCTCTAATACCCAAACTAAAATTCCCCTGACTCGAGGTGAGGCTGCCCCAGTGCAGAGCAGAGCAGGACAATCCCCTCCCTTGCCTGCCTGGAGAAGCTGTGCCCAATGCACCCCAGGACACACTTGGCCCTCCTGGCTGCCAGGGCGTGGCTGCCTTATGTTCAATTTCCCATCAAACAGGACCTCTGGGTCCCCCTCTGTGGTGCTGCTCTCCAGCATCTTGTTCCCCAGTCTGTCTGTACATTCAGGGTTGCTTCATCCCCGGTACGGAATCCAACACTTCTGCTTTTTAAGCTTCATAAGGTTGATATTTGCCCAGCCCTCTAATTTGTCAAGGTTTCTGTGCAGGGCCTCCCTGCCTTTGGGAGAGTCAACAGCTCCTCCCAGTTCTGTATTATCTGCAAACCTGCAGAACTGACTTGGAATATAAATTGTCATTTCTGAACAAACGTATCTTAATGCTTTATCTCTTAATATAGCAGGTGAAGAAACTTCTGTTCTATTTCTTCCAGTGGACATGAGGTATTACAATGACTTGCTGAGTCAAATTCCTGAGGAGTACTTTTCTGTACCCTTAATGCTGAGCTGCATGTTGGAGCAGGTGGGAATGTTCTCTCTTTAGTTTCTGTGGCTATTTTGGCCTAGATCTAATATAATGAATTGTCAAAGATCAATAAATCCATCTGTTTAAACCTAAAATATGAGACTCTGCATTGAGGCACTGAGCAAGGAGGTTCAATATGAAGGAGTCAAAACTCCAAACTTTGATTTACTTTCACGTTGTGCACTTATCCTCTATATATATATAGTGTTATTCCGTAATTAATTTTTGAAGACTACATATATAATCAAATGAGGAGAAAGGTGCAATTTCTTGTCTAAGTCAATAACAAGTTTTCATGTCCTACAGCAATGTTATTGATACTGAACTTTTGCTGATTTACTCAGTTCTAAAGTCTTAATCAAGCCTAACATAATAGCATCAATGCTAGTGCTAGACAAATCTGACTTCTGTTGAGTTCAGGCACAATCTGTGATTTAGAAGAGACACACAACATAATTTGGAAATCCTCCTTCTTTTAGGAGTAATATTTCAGCATAATATTGGCATTTTTACTTTTTGTAACTTAGTCTGAAAATAAACTCGGGTAACAATACTCGAAGTCCAACACCTAATATACAATCAATTTTTAATTACCTGTGTTCCTTAACAATTCTTAACCTTTCAAGTTAGAAATATTTTTCTTCTCATCCTTTCAAAAGTAGCCAATAGGAAAAACATTTAATTCTGTTTTCCATAATCTTTGTTTTGTGCAGAAACTAACTTGGAAAATTGTACTTTTGCTGCTTGTAGAAAAAATTAGGCTTTTCTTCCCTGACAGAATTTATGGATGTGTGCTTAGCTTAAAGCAGGACTTGCTTGGTATTTCTGGTAAAGTTAAGCAGCAGTCATACTGTGATGGAAGCTAACATATACTGTATTTGCCAGGTTATTGCAAGTGAAGAAAACCTTACACCACCAAGTCTGGTGGCATCAGAGCCTCAGGCAGATGGGCTGCATCGTGCCATTGCAGATCATATAATCTCTATCCTTCCTTGTCTTTCACTTCCTATGCGTGAAAAAAAGGTTTGTGTTGTCTTTCATTCATTTCCTAAAATGACAAATCTCATTTTTGGAGTTTAATACCTTTTCCTTTTCTTTTTAAACAGGATCTGTATGACTACTTTTCTCTTAAATACGTTGAACAAGAGACTGTCACCCCCCAGTACCCTCTCTTATTTAACTACCATGATGCCCTGGCTCAGCGGTTGCACCTGCTGAAGGTACAGTTCAACCTATTTATATATAAATATTTCCAGAGTTCACAGGCAATGAATGCTCAGTACACTACAGGGGGAGAAGTGGTGTTTTTACAAAACAGGACAGCATATCCTAGATCTTTTTTCTTCAGAGGTGGACCCACCAACATGTGTTTAGTTTACTTAAGAAGCAATGAGTTACTGACAGAGGATACCTCACAAACATGGAGCACATACTCATTTCAGTGATCTATTTGCATTATTAATGAGAATGTTTAGCCTTTGGCATAGATGAGAGATATTGCAGAACTGTTGATTTGCTGTTAAACACTGATGATACTACGGAAAATGAGTTGCTAACTTGTTAATGGTGATTTAGCATGGAGACTAGACTGAATACTAAAATTTTGAGAAGAAGAAGAAAATACATAGCAGTTATTAATGAACACAAGATATGTATTCAGGTTGGCTACATAGTTGCAGCATAGTGTGTAACCAAGATACTGCCAAATTCTAACAAAGGCAGAAAGGTTCAGAGACTGCATAGTTTGGGATTGTTTCAAACTAACAGCTCCCAGGCTTTCTGAATCAAAAAACCACTGTGGATGTCTTGAATTTTTCCAAAGGCAAGGTGTAGTTTTACCATTAAACTTTAAAAATTAACTGAGGATAATACAAGGGATAATACAGTTCTAGATTTCGTAGCTAAGGTGTGTCTGCCTGGCTTCATGGATTACAAATTATCTGGGGAATACTTTGCCAGCCATTGATTAAAACTATTCAGAAACAACTCAAGTTTGACACATTGAATGTATTCAAGCAGAAGGAAGGACTGAGTAATCAACATAAGAGATGCTCTCAGCAGACATACATTTGATGTATTTTATATACTTGCTGAAGAGAAAATTCAGGATATAGCCCAATGTTTGAGGAAAGAGTAGAGGGCAAACATTTTGAATATGCAGTTGAAGAAAAAGGTACAGTAAGTGTGTAATACTAAAAAGAGTGAAACTGAAAGGTACCACTACGTCTGAAAAAATAAATCCTTGGATATAGAGGGATGCCTCTCATCACAGACCGATCAATAAGTTTATGGATTTCATTACTGTGAAAAGTTGCACAGAGCAGCTGAAAGATACATGAAAGGTACCTACTGCCAGTCTGAATAGATCAGTACATATTTCTGTATTTTTAAGTCTAGCTAGCACAGGCATATAACTTGTAACAAATGTCTGTTATTATGCTGTCAGTCATTCTTCTATGTGTCTAATGTTTTTCTGCCTACAGTATCTGACACAGTGATTCAAAACCACACTGTGGGCACATGTTCAAATTTATGTCCAACTGACTTAAAAACATGCTAAGG
The DNA here is from genome assembly GCA_024734555.1 of Trochalopteron elliotii. NCBI lineage: Eukaryota > Metazoa > Chordata > Aves > Passeriformes > Leiothrichidae > Trochalopteron > Trochalopteron elliotii. The sequence goes on from JANPWX010000660.1 coordinate 1,515,881, forward strand.
TCTTCTGCTGTAGAAAGACTTCTTTATTCAAACATAATTTTTGGAAAGTCAATAGTGTGAAAGTTTACTTTAACTCTGGTACTTTGATTTTTGTTCCAGGTCCAGGAGAACTTCAATCCAGAAAAGATTGAGCGTGAAATGATGGATAAACTGCCTCTTACAGAACTTATCCATTTCACTTCTCCTTCAACTGAAAACAACACTAAACGCTTGGCCACAATTCATGAGCTCATGCATTATTTTACTACTGGTAAAATGATTTTCATTGATATAATTTCCATTCTTTTTATTTCCAGTTGATGATCCTCTTAAATAGCAGGAATTTTGAGACAAGATTTTTAAGCTGCCGAAAAAACCTTTGCAGAGTTTCACATTTTCACATTCTTGCTTATATATAATTATAGCCTACTTATAAGTTAACCTGAACTTCAGACTGTATGAGTGTTAAATATTGCATAGCTAAGAGCTGGAAGTATCTTGGAACTAATTTATTTATTTATATTTGCAAGCATACAAACACTTACTAATTCTGAGGAAAAAAACAGCCGTAAAATGGCAATTATGGTCCTAGAATGTAGAATGCATATTGAGAGACACTGATGTAAACTGTGTTTATTTAGCAACTCACTTTTGGAGGTTAAGAACTTATATCTTCAGTAGACAATTTTTATGGAACAATACACGGCTTTCAGAATGTATTCTGTGTAAGCTGTTGGTGTTAATAATGAAACTACTTTTAACAGTCCCTTTATCAAACCAAGAATACATTCACTTCTCCAACCATAATCACTTCTGCAGTTACCTTTTCTTGGAGTGTGCTTGCCACCGTGACATGCACTGGGAAACAATCCCAAAGACTACATAAATGCCCTTAGGCAGTATCAAAAGTCTGCTTTAGGTTATTCAGAAATATAAACATCCAAATCCCTTTGGTTACATTCATGTCATCATATAAAGCACAGGATTTGAAGGTACTTTCCCAGCTCTTTCATCCTGAATTCCCTGTGTTGGATTAATTTACACTTTGCTGTGTTTTTTCTAGTTGTTGGTATGTTCATTTTGGACAGTGAACTATTAAAATATTGCTATAATTTTCCAGCTGATGGGTGTTGAATTTGATGATCCTCACTGGGCCATATGGTACTGCCAAACTCTCCTAACTGGTAATTTAACTAGCAAAGCCTTCGCTTGTCAAAGGAGATGATTAATTTGAACAGAAGATGAGAGATCCAACATTCTCAAGATATCCGACATGCTTAAGTGCTTAACCACCCTAAAGAGAAAACACTCAAACTGAAGATATTCTTTATGTGATTTGGGCATTGTACTACCTGTCTTAAACTTCAGTCCTTTGCATGATTATCATTGCTATAAGGACACGGATACATACAAGCATAAATAGGATTCATTATTGCCTTTGCATCCTGCATACTTCTTTTTAAATTATGCATAAAGTTCTGTCTGTCTGAGGAAAAAAAATGAATACTTTTTTGAGAAATTACAGATAATGGAAACATTTCATGAACTGAAAATAGCAAGTTGCTAACTGGCCTGATAAAGTCTACTCAGTATTTTAAAATCAACATCATTTCTATAAAGTTAATGAGCCAGAAGGTATTCAGATGTCGGAACCACTTCGTTTAAGATGGATTAATACATAGGCATATCATTTTGCAATTTGGAAGCATTCAGCTTTGAATGCAGTGTAAAATGCAGCCCACATAAGTTGATCCAGTACCATTAAGGAGATTGCTGTTGGCTTTTGCAGAGTTGCCAAGAACAATACACTTAAATAGTCTTGTATTTATTTTCTGCTGAGCTGTAAGGACGTTTTCAGTTAATGATTATAATTCTTTTTTAGAACTTCTGAGTTGGGCTGAAGTAGAAAGAGCCTTCAGAGTATTTACTTTTGAAAGCCTGAGGCTGACTGGGCTGAGTGACTCTGGTTTCCTGGAGAGCTCTGGATGTAGGGTTGGAGGTGATTCTGAAGTATCTTATATCCCTTGGGATAATCCAGCCATGTTTGCAAGACAGCTGAGACAACTCTTCCTTATGGAAAAGAAGTTTAATGGGAAATCTCCAAGAGGCTCTGGTAAAAAGCTTTCTGTTTACGTTACTCCTGAAGAATTTGAATCCACTATTTGTCTTACCATATCGTTTGCTATTGCAGGGATGTGATTTTTCTTCCTTGTACAAGTCCACAAATTTTCATGTATTATGTAGCCTGTACATTGAGTAACTCTGTAGGAATACTAGAATAAAGACAAAAGCTATTTTGTACTACAGCATTAACAATTGTAGATGATGCAAAATGAATTTTCTGAAGTTCTAAATTTTCTCCTGCAGATTCTTGCATAAAGAAAAGTTGTTTGCTTGATTAAAAGAGATGTGTTGGCCAAAAAGCAACATTAAAAACAAGTGATTATTTTTTCAGGATGCAAGAAAAGTAGAAATTAGATCAGTTTAAGCAATTATGCCTTTAGGTTCATGATCACAGAATCTAAAGGTCATCTGTTCTGACACTTGTGCAATAAGCAGAGACATTTTCAACTAGATCAGGTTTCTCAGAGTCCAGTCTGACCTCCAGTGCTTCCAGGGATGGAGCATCCACCACCTTTCTGGGATACCTGTTTCAGAGTTTCACCACCCTTATGATAAAAAATTCTTCCTTATACCTAGTCTGAATCTATCCTCCTTTCCTTTAAAACCATTACTGCTTATCCTATGATTACAGGTCCTAGAAGGGACTAGGAAGTCTCTTCCAAGGCCACAGGAAGAAGAGCTCCCCAGAGCCTTCTCTTCTCTAGCCTGAACTCTCTGAGCCTGTCTTCACAGGAAAAGTTCTCCATCCCTCCAATCAACTTCACTGGGCCTACTCTGGACCCACTTCAACAGATCCATGTGTTCCCTGTGCTGAGGACTCCAGAGCTGGATGCAGTACTTTGTGATGTTGTCCATGCTTTCCTAATAGAGATGTCTAAGCAAGCAGCTTAGATGGGATCCTTTCCTTAGAAGGCTGGAGCAGACAAAAATGAGTCCTGCTTATTTGGTTTTCTTCTGAATCTTGGGAACATTTTGGGGTGTTAGTTTATTTTGCTTTTATACTAGTCACAATCTTTAATTTTGCAGTTAGAAGCATAACAGCATTTCAACACTTTTGTAGCACAAAAGCAAATACCAGGAAGATAAAACATTTGCTTTCAGGTTTCCTCAATCTTCTAAAGGCAGTCAGTAAACAGGAGTAATTTCCAAGAGAAGCAGAGCATTAAGATGTATGTCTGGAAGCTGATCTGGTTATAAGACACTTACAAACAAATACTTTGTGGTATATTTTCCACCAGAAAGAGTAATTTTCTTGTACATGTGAATTTTGATCAAATACTAGTGACCTCTGCCCCAACTTAGGGAATAAAGAATTCTATTACAAGGATTTTTTTATTTTTTTTAATTAAGAGAATATAGACAGTAAAGTCCTCATGTGATGCTGTTCATATCAGGGGTCCATTGCAACAATGAAATGACTGATCAGATTCTCAGAAGTAATATTCTGTCAGTAGCTTATGGATCTTATAAACCAAATTAATTTAAACCTTAAAATTTGCATTTATGAAAGATATGTGAAAATACCAAAACAATTGGTCTTGTCTTTTATTTTAATGTCATCTGTGCAAAGGACTGCTTTTAAAGTATGAAGAAAAATGGTTCTTTGTTTATGAATCTGGAGGATACTTCTGAGAGAATTTTTAGTGGGCCGGCATAGGTCAGATAGAAAGGATGGTTTTAGTGGGTTTTATAAAGTCTTCTTTTTTCCTCTTTTTTTTTCCTTAATTTTATTCAATTATCTGGCACTTGTCACTGGATTTTAAAGTGCTCTCTTAATAAAGAAGTGTAGCGGAGCTGATTGTGTATTTATAGCACAAGTGTGACAAAAGGAAACTTCAACTTGATGCCTCTCATCAGGGAGACTAAGGAAATTGCGTTACTCCAACTTTAGTAGGGCTGAAATTTCTGGAACACTTCTTTAAATTCTGCTTTCAATTTCCAGGGTATACAGAAACAAGTGATGAAGATGAAGAAGATGATCTCAGTGGTCCTCTTTTGAACGTAGAATTGGATCTTCTTTATTCAGATATGGCAAGTGTGAGAAATGGAGTCAACTGGGCTTTATGTGAGGCAACAGAAGACACTGCTCAATGCCAGGCTGTGTTACTGGGGATTCCTTTACAATGCTGCATGCAAATGTTAATTTTGTGATGTTTGGCAAATACTAACATAAATTTTAAGCACTGTGAATTCACTTTCTTCAAATTCCAAGGTGATGGGTTTCTATGAAGCTGTTAATGATAATTCTGTGCTGGTTTTGCCAAATACCAGGGGTCAAATACAAATGTGAAAGTTTAAAAGAAATTGTTAAACTATGTCACACTACCAAACTCTGTAGTTTGACATCTTCAGAATCACCTGTCTGCCATACATCCCATAATAAACATAGCAATTTTAAAATCACATCATAGGACATGTTTGAATACTCATAATTGCTTACAGAACTCAAAGACATATAAGCTAATAATAAAAGTATTTAGATTATTTTGTCATAAAAAGTCCAAGACCAAACCTGCTTGGGAGTAATTGTATTTTTTATTAAACAGTGCCATATGGGTCTGCACATATGCATCATTATACAGTTAACTGTGATGCAACATGGGGTGCTGTCTATTAATCCTACAAGATTACAGTCAATTTAATACTGACACTGAAATGTTGATATTCATTATTTTGGTTTGTTGTATTTTGAGGCGAGTCAGGAAAATTATGGCCTAGAACCGAGTTTAAAAGAAATAAAAAAGACACAGAGGCGTTGCTTGACAGACTGGAGTTTGGAAGAGCATTTTCAACCACATGTTCTTCGTCAGGTATCTGTGAATTGACAATCTCATGCATGCAGTCCTCCCTCAGAACGTAGAACATATAATAGTAGAACTGCTAGTACTATAAAGTAGTAGTAAGGTAGTTCAGGATATTTTTATGCTCAGTAATTTATTCAGTTTTATCTTTCATTTTTACCAAAACTCATTGTGCTTTAGATACTTTTCAGTTCTTCATGTGAAATTTAGTTTGCAATGGGTTTTTATTTCCTGGTTTGGCTGAACTGGAGCTGTCCTATTTGGCAGCAAGTGTCTTAGCTGAAAGTGTGGTGGAGACAAAACCACCTTTCCCTTAGGGGTGATCTTCTGTGGCAGTTTTGGGACTCAGTGCAGTGGATGTTTTATGGGTGAATAGAAAATTTGGTTGCTACAGTACTTCACCCTTTAGGGGCTAAAAGCATCATTTATAGAAATCTTGCAAGCTAAACACTAAAACTTATATTGCAGAAAGACAGAATGACAAATCTGAAAGACATGTTCAAATGTAGTTGGCCTGAATTAGGAAGCATCCTCTTTGGAGGAGTCGATTTTTAGTTCCTGTGCTGCCTTGCGCTTCGGGGGCCTGTAATTCTTATTTGGGCCTGACACATGCTATACATGAGTGAAGGAAGTGCTGCCTGGACTTTTGCACCACCACTTTAGTGTGACAACTTTAAAGTCTAGTCATGCATTTCAATGCATGGGGAATCCCTTCATATGCAACATAAATAGCTAATACTACTTCAACTATCAATAAATAGCAAGTCTAGTAAAAAGATGCTGATGGAAAAAAGTAATAAAAAGCAGCTTTTTATTGCAGCCAAAAATAACTCTTTGAAAGAAAAGTCATGGCAGTCAGGTGAAGTCCCAGATGACTGCATAAAGAGAAACATTTTACGCATCTTTAAAAAGGGTAGAGAGGAGGACTCTGGGATCTACTAACTTAATCAGCCTCACCTCTGTTGCTGGGAAGATCATAGAACAGATCCTTCTAGAACCTTCAGTTGCATAGTTCTGAAAAATAATAGTTTAAAAGAAGGCTTTCTTCTACCTATGACTATAAAATAAGTTTCAACCTGCAAGCAATATAAATATTGAAAATGATGGGACAGTACAGAACAGAGTGTAATCATGTAAATCACAGCAAATCTCAGAGATGTGCAGGTCATGATATAGCAAATTGAATACCAAGTAAACTCAACTGAGATTTTTTAAAAAATAGGGGTTTTTTTGTCTGGTATATGATAATTCTGATTTTATATACTATTTATTTAAGTATTTTATTATTTAAACATGTTTAAGTATTTGTTGAATATTTTAATTTATTTGGGTTTTATGTAGCTGAACTTTTTCATTCATGGTGAGAAGGTGGACCATAGTTGCACATGAATAGCAATGCAGTTTTAATTTCCACCTGCCTGGACAATTCAGGTTGCTGGAATCCAAATGCTTTGAGTACATCTTGTAGGAGATTGTTCTGGAGCACCTGTTGCTCAAAGCTGTGCTATATAGCCTCTGCACATATGCTACCCCCTGCAGGGAGGATGTAGCTTTATTTCTTTCCTTTTCAGGTTCTTCATACAGCATCCCAAGAATACAGATGCATTGATTCCTTTTATCATACCCAAGATAACTCTTTACTAATGGTTTTTCACAATCCTATGAATCAACATCGTCTGTGCCAGGAGGCTTGGAATATTGCTCTGCACTCCAATGTTGGATTCAGGTAATGGATTTTATCTTCCCTGTCTCATTCACAGTCATTTTCAATTAAAGCCTCCTTGGGTGTGCTTAGGGAAAAGCTTTGAAATTAAGATATGCCTGTGTAACACATTTATGAGAAAGAAAGTCATGCAGGTCAAAACCAGTGGTGTATCAAAGAATTGTTTTGAACTTTTCTGAGTGTGAACAATGCAGAGAGTCACTCCTTATCACCAAATATAAAAGTGTAAATAATGTACACATACATACAAAATCGTATTAAGAGTACCACATCAAGAAAGTTGTACTGGGGACATTTCAGGTGAAGAATGTTAAAAAAGTAATTCTATCTAAGTATATACTTAGCAGATTTTTCAACTAAATATAAATAAATTGAGTGATTTAGTGGGAATTTTTTTTTTTGAGAAAAATTCAAATCCCTTTGTTAATATTACAATTTTTTCACAGAATAACACATTCTTCTTAATTCCTTATCAATATCTGCTCACCAGTTAGAGGTCTGTGAGTGGTTGATATGTCCACTATTAGCTCTTTTGTTAGTGGTATTTATTTTGGAACATATTTTTGCATTGAAGCAGTGATATAAATGATGATGTAGATGCAACTACTATTCCAAATAATTGACTGAAAATAGAATAACTGTCCATGTACTGATCTGTAAAAATGTTAAAATGCCATGGAGAGGCAGCTGAGATATCTTTAACTATGTCACTGTGGCTCTATGGATTAATTAGATTTATCAAATAAAATTTCAAACAAATTATCCAGTATAAAAATACCTCCTCTCCATTTGTCTGCAGGTATCCTTTTCTAAGTGTAGTGCCTCCTTTATCAGATTATGGGAATTTTTATAGTAAACTTTTGTTGACATCTATATATATTTTAACAGGTTTGAATACTAAATAGGGAAGATGTGCCTTGCTGAAGCTGTATGTTGTATTTTATTTTGTATCTTTCCTCTCAGTCAAGATACTCTGTGTAGGTCCATCTCAGCCTTCCAGGCATTTGGACTTAAATTTGAAAATAGGCTGTTGTGATTAGTAGTGAGTAGGACCAGAGCCAGAAGATATTTACCAGCAGAAATTCAAAGTTCCTTGAAGAAAATGCTGGCTATTTTGTGTTTTATTGGGCAGATTCACTAAATGTCTGGTCAGTGGTTTTGCATTTATATAGCAACTAAAATCTTCCCCAAAAGATAAGTGAAAGATGCTATGTTCAAGTGCAGCGGGGTCTTGCATTCAGACAGACCCAAGCATAGGGTCAGTGGTCTCAAGGGCTGTTCCACAGAAGTCTGTTGGCACCCAGAGCTCTTTACTCCACCAGCCATTCTTACACTTCTTTGTGACACTGGACTTTAAATGCCTCATTCAAGTTTCCTAAACATAAACAGTTGGTGCCATTTCAGCTGCCTGGTGTATTTGAGTTTTCTGGGCAGAGTTGACACATATGACATGAGACCCATAGGAGACCCATACGCTTTTGGAACAAACACCAGAGAGCAGATCACAGACCCCAGAACATCTAATGTGTCACCTGGTGTTTGCTGAGTCCCAACAGCATATTGGTGCTGTAGAAACAGAGGGAGGTACCAGACTTCCTCAGGAAGCATTTGTCCTTGAAACAACCACTGTTCATCTCTGGGGTTGTAAAACCACAGATTGGCTGGTCACCTTGAAAGGGCATTCATTGAAATAGATCAAGAGCAACTGAGAGTCAGGAAAGGCTCTTGACACCTGCAATAAAAAGCTGGTAATTTTGCATCCAAAGGACAAATGATGCATCTTATCTGCACTGTAACTGAGTTGAGGATGAAATAACTGTGTGCTTTCTACTTCTTACTCTTCCACATCCCCTGGAAACAAGGCTTAGACACTAGAGATAACTTCTGCTTGGGACATGCCTTCTTTGTCCAGTGACATTTCACCAAGTTCTGTTTCAAAGCAGCAAGGAGTTCCTAAAGAAAATGGCATGAACACTAACAAGACAGTTTGGCTTTGCTGGTGTTTCCTAGACATATTCAACATCACTGCTGCATATGCTACTTAGAATTTTTGAAGAGCTATTGGTCCTCTTTTGGTTCTGTTATGTGGCATTGATACCTGCCTATACTGTGCAAAATAATCAGCACATTTTCAGACCTTATTCAGTCTTATTGCTAAAGATCATTTCAGATTTCCAGACAAAGTATAATAAACATTTGCTAGTGTATGTTTCCAAGCAACATAACACTTCTGTGGAAGACACTCATTAAATACCTGGAGTGCTTCAAGCTATTGCCTGCAGTTAGCTTCCAGATCCTGCTGAGTCGCCAGAAACAGGCACAAACTTTACTTATTAATTAAGAGTATTATTACTTGTTTTTACCTTTGTATGAAATAACTGACTCCTGGTGAGTTTAGTAACAATTTATTGACTTTTATTTTATTAAAATTACTATCATTCTAGTTTTTGGTATAGCTTTAAGAATCACACTTTTGTCACAGAAGAGTTACAAATGCACAATAGATGCAGTGATTGAAAATTTCTCTGGTAAGAGTTCTCCATCTGTGTTCACTTGTTACTTCTTTATTATGACAGCTTATAGACTACAGACTATCTTTGTAGGGTTGTTTCATAGTTGATGTCTGGAATATAAGTCTGTTGTCTGCTAATCAGTTGGTTACAGAGTCACAGAATAATTTCATTTTGATTGCAATGAGTCCTGTTACAGCAAATTCTCATGCAAAACTAAATTTCTGACGTTGCAGCAGCTTTTGCTCCTGGAGGTCCCAGTTACTTTCCTTCTTCTTTATGGATATCAGGTCCTGTAGTTCATGTAGAACATCCAAAAATTCAGAAATTATAGCGTGTAAAGGGTAGGCACCAGGAGGCCGCATGTGAAATCTAATGGAGGCCACTGAGTAAGGGAATCCAAAGGCATGGACACGTGTGCCTGCAATGATAAGGGTGTATATAAAACATTTTAATTCTGGTTAGAATAAGTGCCCACTCTATCAGGAAGCCAAATTAATTCAGGCATTATCAAAACCATTATTTTGCTCAAAGTTAATCTTAATGACATTTGTTTATAGTTTCATAGTAAACACATTACACAAGTTACTGGAAAAGAATAATCCTTTCTAAGAAGTTCTTCTGAGTCAGACATTGGCAGTTGTGACATCAGAATACATATTAATAGAATGTGTATTTTAGACTTTGAATGACTATTTCGTTGGGCTAAAATATTTTCCACACGAATAGTCTCTTTTTTATTTATAACATATATTCATCTTCAAGTTATTCCAGTACTGGCAACGTTATGTTCCAGGCTAGTTTTGCCTTTTGTTTTCAACACCATAGGTTTTTATAGCTTGTACACTTTTCTTCAGATATGAACAGAATAAGCCTCTCCCTACTGAGTATATATATGATCAACAGTTTCTCCATGCAAGTTTCCCAAAGCAGACTCCACCTACATCGCAGAAGCTGGGAGAGGCTTGTATATCTTAAAGCTGCAGCTGAACTGGGTAGTCCAGCCTGCGTACATGACCTACAAATTAATTCCCTTGGACATATTGCTACAATAAGAGCTTTAAAACTGACATGAGGTCGAGAATTGATTGTAGTGTCTACGTGTTCACACCCAAAAGCCTCTTCTCCACACAGAGTTTTTGAATACAATTGAATCATCTTGAACTTGTAAATACAAAATATAATGCTGAATAAATTCAGCAGCTGAATCTGATGCATTCTTCAAAAGCTTTCAATTCTGCACACATGAAGAATTTGCTTTCAAGAATTGTGATACAACTCTGAATGAGGGGTTGAGTGGCAGTTGCACATAAGATTCCCAGGCTTCCTCCTTTGTTGAAAGCAGTTGTTTACAGTGAGCTACTTTAGCTGTCATTTCAGACACCTTTGAAAGATGAGACTGTGCAACTGCAGATGCCAGCAGCAAACTCTGGATCAGTTTGTCATTCAGTTCTCACTTCAGCTTAATTGTTACTTGTGAATATTCTTAATTCACGGCAGGTTATGGTACACTGATTCTCTCATCTGGATTTGGATGATAATTTCCAAACACCTTGCTTTTCACACCAATAAAGAAGAGCTTGTGTTACGTACAATAACACTTCGGTTTCTGAACAAACAAATGAAGCATATTCTAAAAATCAACATCAATCAAAAGCAACTAAGAAAACAAGTTATTCAGTGGTAAAACTGAGGATGAGAATGAGTCTGAACCTTTTGGAACCAAATGCCTTGAAGTTTTCTGATTTCCTGGACTTTTCGTTAGGAGCAGGTGTTCTTTGGCAGACAAGTTGCTTATATTTCTTTGCAGAAAAGATAACCAAAATTCCAAGTATAACATGTACTAAGCAAATACCAACCAGGCAAAAGTACCAGTTCCTGTAAAAACAGAAAAGTCTTGTCAAATACAAGTCTTGTCTCAAAGATTATAGAATAATCTTGTATAAGACACTGAGAAGCCAAGTGGTCTTGTTTGATCTGAAATCATATTACTGAAAACTGTGTTCTGTTAAATAGAGGAATATTCTGCTTTTCAGGAACTATCTTGAGCTGGTGGCCAACTCAATTGAAGACTGGGTGAAAGAGGAAGAAGCTAAATACCAAAAAGAGAAGATGGGTAAGGAAATAGAGTCTTACATTGGAAAAGTCTTACATTTGCCACAGCAAAAAGCCCTCTTGGACTGTTGGCCAGTGCTGTCAAAAGAAAAAAAATAGCTTTACTAAGAAAGCCAGAAGTGGGTATCTTTTTATTGTGTTCTAGGAAATTAATTTTTCACTCTAAGTGCTGAGACACAAATTTGTTCAGAGCAGAATTGTATGGTTTTTCATAGGATGACCCTGTTTTGACATCTATATAGGCATAAATATGTTTTGGAATTAATTTAATATATATATTTATGTATTCTGCATCTTTCTCTGTTCTGAAAACTGACACCTTTAGTATCAATTTACATTTTTAGTAGCTGTGCTTATGTAATGAAATTAAGGATTACATACAAATATGAATCTGTTCAGATGACTGAACATATGAAGATGTGAGCAGTAGTTAAATCTGGCAACACAGTTCAGGAAAATTCCTTTTTAAAGGGCAGGATAAAAGCTGGAAGTCCGAAGCTGTGGGCTAGAAGCTAAAACTGGAAACTTGAATTGACAAGACTGCAGAGCAAACTTGAATTGCAATCAACATTTTGGGTAGTGAAAATTGTAAGCTGTTCATGCAATAACTGTTCAGCATGCAGCAGAATCTGAAAACCCCTATTGACAAAAAAGAACTTTTGTCAAAATTGTCTACTTGCGTATTTAAATGGTATTAACAATGATTTGCTTATGTTTAACCTTTGCTTTTTTACCTTTTTGAGAATGCACTTTGAAACAGCCCTGGACTAGCAGTTAGCATTTACAAAAATAGAAACATTACTCCTCAGCCCAGTTAACACCTCTGATTATAGTTTGGAAACAGAAAGTACAGTTATGACTACTAAATCATAATTTGTACGTATCTAGCTGTCACAGGAGCTAGATTGAATCTTGCCCATGTGGTGCTTCGTGACAGTTATGATTCATAGAGGAGGTCACTTGCTGAAAGGACATAATCACCTCTAGCTGGAACATGCAGATGGGCAACAGTGTCCTTAGGTGTTTTCAATTTCACTGACGCTGCAATTTCTACTTTGTCATACAAAGCAACTTAACTAGACATTTCTGATAGTATACTTGAAATCATCTTTTCTAGAAGGCAAATAGGGGGTATCCAAGCATAGCATAAAACTACACTTATAGAAGATACTCTCTTAGTAAGTCATAGATGCTACAAAGCCATAATAGTAAACAAGAGATATGGTGAGTGTTTCTTTAGTGAAAGTTTGAAGGTTCAGATAGCATTTATTTGGGGTTTTTTGTCCTGAAAGGTTGCAATGTCTATGACTCTGCTATTGAGCTTCTTCTGGCTCAAAAAAAAAAAAACCAAACCCAAACAAACTTACTGCCAGAGCAAAGCCTTCAATAGCAAGATGCAGAGAGACAGTCTTTACATGTTGTTGATATACTATTTAATGTATTTGGTCCCCAGTTATGGAATCAAGTTTCTTCTAACCTAAACAGACTTTCTATTTTATTTCTAAATATATTTAAGGCTTGCTTTATTGTACTGTTATGCTTTCCCTGTTTTTAAATAATACATTTGTATTTACTTGCACATTGTTTTTTTTCCCATTTTTAAAAATTATTCTGTTTTCCAGTATTTATAACCTCATTTATTCTCCCTTTCACTTTTCAAAGGCAGAACTTCCAAACCTGAGAATGTAACAGATACTCAACCCAAGAATGAAGAAAGTCTCATTATCAGAGAAGATTCTCTAAAGGTGAGGCAAAAATATGTATGTTTCTGAAATGGACTAGATAGCATTGCTTTCTCAGGAAGGTAAGCCTTTGTTCTTTACATAGTCTTGACTGAGTCCTCTTAGTTTTTCTGCTCTTTGTTATTTTTTGTATATGTTATTTTCTTTAATTTATTCCTTATTGATTGTGAGTCATGTGTTGATTTCTTAAGGCAAGACAGTTTGGAGTTAGACTAGGCATTCCAAAGCAGTTTATAGTTGCAATACTAGGAAAAGAAAGTTATTGATATCCATAAAAAATATATGGATATTTACTGAAGTTATCTGATTTTAAAGGTATGAAAAGATAAGATCCAGATTCATGGAAGTACTTGTGTACCCAACTGTCTTTCACTGTCTACAGCTCTTTGAAATTAGGAAATGTAAATATGGTACCTCAGAGTTCCCTTATGGCAGAGAATCCCATTTTATAGATTTAGTCCATGACCACTCACTACAGATTAATGGACTTGCCCAGGTTTACATTTCTGGCTGAGTTAGGGATTAAACACACAGTTGTTTAGGTCTTAGAATTGGTACTATCCATTAATCTGTACAAATCTAGTTTTATTGATATTGTATTCGCCTGCACTTTTTTGACTCCTCACAGACATAGTATGTCTCATCTTCCTCATAGTGTATAATGTTGTGCAATTCAAGTCCTGATATGGAATCTAGATAGGAAATGAGGTTTACTGTCACAGCTCAGTCAAGGCTAACACCTGACTTGTAACTCAATGCTTGCCATTTCTTCCCTAGAAATACTTCTGCTTTCATATGTTTAGACTACAAACCCCTAAATACTCCAGAAAACCTCAAATGTCTTCCTGATGGAAGCTGATAATTTTGGCATTGACACCTTATTCCCTTTTCTGTGAAAAAATAAAATCACCTTATCTCACAGTTGCATTTGGGGAATAAACTAATACCAGTGATGCACTGTGGTTTGCTGGTAAACACTGTGGAAAAGTATTCAACAAAATCAGTCTCCTCTGACTGATTGTGTAAGATATGAATAATCTCTATGAATCTAACCTGATTCATCTCCTGTGGTCAACAATGGCTGCTGTTGTAGATTGAATGAATCAGTAATTTTACCCAAAATTTGGTGCATAATATTGTAAGACTTTTGACACATTTGGAAACGTGTCTTAGCTTAGAACTTTGATTATTTGGTTTTGTTGCCTTCTACTCTTTTCAGCATGCACATATGAAATATCTTGTAGTACAAAGATAAACACAGTGTTTAATTCCTAATGTTGAATGTAGGCTTGGAAGATGGAGCAGGACCGATTACAAGAGGAAGAAAGAAAAGAAAAGGAAGAAAAACAAGAAAAGGAAAGAAAATTGCAAAGTAAAAAGAGAGGAAGGGATGTAAAAGATAAAGAAAATAAGGAATCAAACAAAAAACCTGAAGAGAAGTCTCAAAATGAGTTAACAGAAGCCCCTGAACTTGAGGAAGATCATAGCATTCCAGAACCATGTTCTGAGAAAGTTTATAAGGTAAGGAGTTGTATTATTATACGACATTAGAAAAGTGCCAACTATATATAGAATCAAGATTATAGCAGAGCTAATATCTATTATGACATTTGAGTTCAGGGCAAATTAAGATTAACTGGGTCTTGTTGCATCCATTGTTTTAGCAGCAGATCCTTTTCTAGAAGTTTTTAAAAGCAGTTCTTGATGTTCAAAATTATCCTACACCAGATTATTTAATTTTTTTTTAGTGCAATATGACATGAATGCAAACATAAGTTGATCATGTTGAGATTTTTGTGGGAGAGGATAGGAAAGGGGAACAAAAAACTTGTCCCATCTTCCATAGTAAGGAACTACTAGACCTAGTTGAGATTTTGACTGTCCACACTGGAAATGACCTTTTCTTACATTTCCTCTTTCAAAATTCATGGTCTTGAAGTGCCCCAATCTGAAATATGTATTTTTCCCATATTTCAGGAAGTAACTCCATTGGCATGTGCACAACAGGAAATGTAGAGCTCAGCTCACCCTTGGAGATTAAGGCATATGAAATCTAAACTGTAATTGTGCTTCATGTCCCTAGCAATCCCAGGAACTCATGTTTAGACAGTTCAACGGAGACAGCAGCTCCCCTTTTTCTGCCTGTTGCACTAACAGGGGGAGCTCTTCACTAGTTTTGTTCAAACAGTTTTTCAGCAGTTTGCACCACCTTATATTTGCAGAATCTGTCTTGCATCCAAAACTTGCATACATCAATATAATTCAGTCTAAATTTGCTTAAGTACAGACTTCATACTCAGAAATAGATGACATTTCAGTCTGAACTTATTTGAATACAGTCATGTAATTCTTGCCATCTTGTGAAACTCTGGAAGGCATAACAATCTAATTAAATTTACAGTGTCTGAATTCCAAAACCTAGAGGGTAGAAAGCTGAATCTTTACCTGCCTTTTATGTGATCCCATGGCACTGTACTTTGTCTCTTTGTACTTGATCAGAACTTTTCTTTCTCTCACACTGTATGTTAACCCACTTAATCTTGATCTACTTGCTACTCTTCAGTTTCCATGATGGTTTTCACATGTAGTAAGTTACTTCAGTTAATAACTGAGGAATTATTTGGATATGACAATAGCAGGCTAGATATTTGCTCAAAGTTTTATTACATTAGTTAAATATCTGAGCAAAAGGTGTTGAGCAGTACAGTGTGATCTGACGATCTCTCCTTCATTTACCTCTTTCATGTGCACTGCCTTTCTCATTTACAGATAATTTTAACTTGTTTTTTCCAGTTTCATGGCTACAATACAGGGGAGGATATCATTCAAGTATCAGGAACCAATCAATATCTTTTCCCATCTGATGGAGGACAGATTCAAGTAGAGAAGATAGAGTTTGTAAAAAGTGATTATTTATTTCTTTATGCTTTGTGTTGACTCAGTGCTAACTGATGGAATCATTTCTTAATTCATAAATGCTTTTTCATGTCTCAGCAGTAAAAATTCAATTAAAGAAATTCCATATTAGGCTTTATCACTACTAATCTTTACAGTTACCTGTAATATGTTAATAGTTGATAGATAAGTGAAGTACCAGAAAACTAGAAATGCAGAAAAATCAGTTCTTATTTATTTGTTCCAATGGTAACTGATACATGATATTTCCAGAATGTTCAAATTATTTTTCCAGTCAAATGCAATATGTCTAATGCAATATGTCTAAGCAACAGATTCTTCTGCAGACTCTCAGATTTAATTATCAGGAAGTTTTTAAATACTTCATCTGAACTCAGATAACCTTAATTCTGTCGCCTTGGTTTTCTACTACATGACTCAGTCCAGTTATGAGCAATTTTCTGTTTTTGAGTGCTTTAAAGTTGCAGGTACACTGTTTGTTTGGGTGCAAGTAACTTCTGAAGCCTGGGGAAAGCAATAATAGTATTCCATTGCTTTACAGAAACTTTGATAAAGGTGAAAGTCATAAAAGACAACCACAATTTCTTCATTCATATCACAGACCCCAAGGAAAACTTCAACGAAGCTGAAGAGCAAGAAGTTAATGAAGAACAGCAAATTAAATCAGGTCAGTTGGATTGATGTCACCGATATAAAGAGTTAATAGTTTGACGTATTTAGATTGGATGTAAAACTTATCAACTAACAGAAAATATATTTTTACTAATGGCAGAGAGTAAGAAAAGTCAGTGTTCCATAAAACAAAGTAAAAATCCAGTTGCCTGACTTAAGCACTGTATAGAGAGGTCTTAGCAAGATGTAGAAGCACAGTGCAAGTCAACGTTTGCAAACCAATCTCTTTTCCAAAGCAAGGAAATCACCATTCCTTAAGAAAATAATTTTCTTCTTCAGTGGACGACTCATTCAGATCTTAAATTGGTCTGAGAAAGCCTAAGAAGATGAAAACTGAATCCTGTCCATTGTGACCAAAGTAAATATCTGCCCTTGAAAGGGAAGATTTCCCCTTTTGATGTGGACCTCCTTTTGTGGATCAGATGACAGAGCACTACTGCCTCCTCAAGACCTTTGCTTTGAAAACAGATCTTTCTGCAATCCAGCAGCTTCTGCTGTTGGTTGACATACTGTTAATACTCAGAAAGCATTGAATCCAAGTGCTTTCTGAACCCAGGTGAGAGTGTTTCCAAGAAGGAAGTCAGTTTGTAATAATTTGTGCATAGGTTTGCCAGAAGCATTATGAAATTGCTGTCACCAAACTGAAGAGTATTGGAAAAGGATAACTTAGACACATTACCTCTCTTCATTTTCATCAGTGTTAGAAAGCATCCTGCTTTTGACTCTCCCCTTGGCTTACCAGCAATGTAATTGTAGGTTGTCTTAATACAAAATTTGCATCCCTTCCACGGACAAGATTTTTCTGTCTGCACTGACAGCTGACCTGTCTCATTCTGGGATCTGCCAGACAGTGCTGGCAATCACCAGTGTGAGTATCTGAGACAAGCTGTCCCAAGTGAATGTGGGCACAAGTACAAACCTTTCCTCCCATGTAAACAGGAGCACCTTATAGAAAGGCAGTAGGGAAGACAAGAATCAATCCACTCTGATACTTGACAGTGGCTGGATGGTACAATGGTAAACGTGTAAAGCAGTCAGAATTCCAAAACAACATCCTACAAGTAGTATTCAGCAATAAGCATTGCAATGACAGACAAGGAATAGGAGCAAACAGGGTCTCGGGATGTGTCTCATGTTGATGAGTTTGGGAGATAGCTTGGCCTGCCTTAACCTCCTTTTGTAGTCCTCTCTGCTACTCCTCACCATTTTAAGAAGCTGTTCCCCAAATGGAAAATCCCAAGTTTTTCTCTTACCAACAGAACATTTCTTTAAGGCAGTAGCAGCTGAAGTAGGACCCAGTGTTTGGGAGGTGTATCTTGCCTAGTTCATATGATTTTCACCATGACATACTCATCACATGATATCTTGATCTCCACCTCTATGTGAGTTTGACTGCTGATCCACTTTTAAAAATCCCAGAGTTGTCTTTGGCTCTAATTTCTCAACATTTTGTCCTGTCTTTTACTTTTTTCTCAAAGTACACACATAGAATCATAGAATATTCTGAGTTGGAAGAGACTCTCAGGCAAAATCGAAGTTCAGCACCTGTCCTTGTGACAACATGTGGGGGGCAGTGATTTTTATTAGTGCATTGGCCACACGCAATAGAAATGGACACTTTAACATTTGTGTCAGCCAGGAAACAAGGATCCGTAACTCCAGAACTATGTTCTTTTGCTGCTTAAATTCCATAAGACTTTGCACTAGTTGTTGCTGTTAAACCTGTTTTTATACACCTAGCTAATTAGAATGCTATTTCTGGATGAAAAACCACAGGTGTATTGCACAAAACTGACTATTATATAGTACCCCATGAATGGAATGTTGGTTTTCCCTGCCCTATTTAGTCTATTTAGGTTAGTCATCCTCACTGAGGTTCCACTTTTCACACCAGCCATTGGTTTACAGGTCAGGTGGTTCTGGTATATGTTGCTTAATTTTTTATTTTTTTTTTAAGGAGAATTGAGAAATCAAAAGAAAGCTGTGAGCAAGTTTGGATCTTTTTCAGCCACCTTGGAAAATGGAATCCAGCTGTCCCTGAGCTATTATGGACCTACAGGGGAGACAGCAGGTAAAGTAAGCAAATAGAATAGGATATTTGAGAACCATAGAGGGATTTTTTTTTCCTTTTTTTTCCCCTTCATACACTCCTTAACCCAATAATTTGTTGCATACAATTCTGCCTTTCTCAGCAGCTGTTACTACATGGTAGTGAATTTTCAGCAAGGCTCAAAATGAGATTACATTGTCAAGAATATTCTATGATTCAATTTTCAAAATGGAGGGAGGTCTCCAAGCTTTTCTGCTTACTGTGAAAACAGAGCAGTGCAAGTATTGTTATTAAGTAGCCCAGCAAAATCAGCCAATTAATTTGAGCCAAAGAAAATGTGATTTGCTGAGGAGTCTTCTTGGTTTACCAAGAAATAATATTTTTGTAAACTTATATAGGCGATTATGGAACTTACATTTTACTTTAGGAGTTGGACTTTAGGTTGCAGTTGTGCAGATAAATGAAGGATTTCACTCAGCCTTTCAATAAACACATTCACCAACTGGAAGTAATTGCTTCAGAAAACCACAGTGAAAACAGTGTCTGCTTTTACCAAGAGCTTTTTGTTTCCATTACATTTGAAAGGCCACTGAAACCATCTTATGGATAAAAGTGAAACCCTTCTCTGATCAGAAAATAATTCCAGCATTTTTCAGCTCTTAAAATATGAAAACATTTAATTGAATGCATCTTTGTGTGGACTGTGGCAAACCATTCAGCCATACACTCAGTTTTAATTGTTCAAATATACTTTACAAATTAATTACTAAAAAAAAAAAGAATTTTTAGACTTGGGCCAAGAGAGCATTCACAATAGCGGCCTGCAAAGACTTGGATTTTGGCATAAAAGAGAGACATGTCTGATTAAACACCTACATGTCAGCTGTGATGTCTAGGCTTTTTCACATTCACCATAATCATCCTATTCTGCTTTAGAATAATCCTTGCCATGTTGAGCTTTAGAGCACTGCTAACTGGCATTCCTTGATTGCAGTTTTTCTATGATCATTTGCTTATGCCAAATACCTGTGAGTCTTTGTATTGTAAGTGCTCAGAAAAATTCTGGCCAGAAATACTCTCTTAGATGATTCTCATATGCCATCCATCCCTAATACAGAATGGGTATACCATGAAATCTGCAGTTTCTCTCCACTGATCAGTTAAATTTTGTGCAAATTACCCTTTTTCCCTGCAGTACTGAAATAGTTTTCTGGAAACTCTCTAGTTATCATTTTTCTTACTGTTTTTCACACTTTATCTATTTTGTATTCCTTTCAGAGAAGCTAATGAGACAAAAGGCCTAAAGTTGTTTTTCAGCTTTATACAACTTTTTTTTGAGGGGAGGAAATGTTAATATTTCTTCAAGTTTTGAATTATTCTTTGTTTTCTCCAGCATTATCAAAGGTTAACTTCTGATCATTTATGTTAGAAATAATCTCCTTGTCTCTTTATGAATCTGGGACTGCTTGAGCACCTTCAGGGCTTTTGATTCCGGATAATATAGAACCTCTGCACTTGCTCTTTATGTCTTGACAAAATTATGAGAGATACAGTTCTAAGCCCTAGACATGTGAATGTGTGTATAAAAGGAGAGAAACCTTCCTTAACAGACAGTCCTCTGGAAATTCACATCTCTCTCAAGATTTCTAAAGGCACTTTATCTCAGTCTTGACAATCCACTCCTTTTCATTGTTACCATCAGACACCATGTTCTCATTTTTGGGGGCAACCAAAACAAAGGCGTAGGTGAAATTTCTATGGAAGTGAAGTGTCAGTTTGTTGAAATAATTACAGAAATTTTGTTTGTAAGTTTGTATTTCTTTTATTTTCAAGAACTTGTTTTGAAAGGCAACATGAATACTTCCTGTTGACATGCCTAGCAGGCTGTCCTAATCCTTGGCTTCAAGAATTGCAAGAATCTTATCAAGTATCGATCATTAGGATCTTTCTGAAGAATTATAGTAAAACAGACCTATGTAGTACAAAATTTCTAGAGTCACTCTGTGCTGGATCAGCCCATGATAAAGCATAACACAGTGATCATTTACTAGATTCTAGATTCAGAATGTCTCCACTTCTAAGTATTCTAGAGGTAAAGGAGAATTTTAAAATCATATATTTTTATTTTTGAGGTGACGACCAAGTGACAACTTGTCGCAATAGCAATAGAAGCAATAGTTTCAGGGTGTCTCTTAGGCTAATAAGTTGTCAGTCTGTGCAAAGATTTTCTAAATACTCTTATATATTTAGTCCCTCTATCTGAAATTACAAACTCACCCACCGAGGTTATTATTTCTAAAGTAAAATTTAGTGTATAAAATCTTTTTAAAATAATAAAATGTGGCCATCTACATTTGTGAAATTTAATTGCATTGAAAATATTGCTTTTCCCTTCCTTAGATGATGAAACAGGTCTTGTCTTAGCAAGAATTCTGGACATCCCTTCTGTTCATCTTCCGACCTTAGTTCCGACAGCAGTTTCTCCTATTACACTGATCCCAGCTTCAGGGAAAAGAGATAAGTCTGACAGAAGAAAATCAGGAAAAGCTTCTTCCAAAGCTTCTTTCAAAGGAAACCGTAGCAAACCAGCCCCTTCATTACCTGATGACCTGGTACAGCAAGAAGAAAAAAAGGTGAGCGAAGAGACAATATCCAATCCAAAGAAACAAACAAAAATTCAAATGCATGAACTTCTGTAAAAAAAATATATATATTCTTCTCAGAGTGATTTGAGCTGTGCCTTTACAAATTCCTAACAATTTGTGGTGCTTTTAAGGATATGTTTTACTCTTTCAGTTGTTGTCAGATGTATGTATTGACAGCTGTTAATGAACTTAGTCTTTATGGCTCCATGATGTAAAGCAGCAAGTCTGCCGTGGCCCACATACTTTTGTCAATTTTGGCTTTACAGTTCAGCTGTTACCCTGCAGGTGATCAGGAAGCTGGAGCACCTCCCCTGCAAAGACAAACTGAAACAGTTGGGGTTTTTAGCCTGGAGAAGAGAACGCTCCAGAAAGACCTTAGAGTGAGCCTTCCAGTACCTAAGTGAGGCTACAGGAGAGTTGGAGGGGGACTTTTTACCAGAGCATGTAGTGACAGGGCAAGGGGAAATGGCTTTAAACTGAAAGATTAAGATGAAATATTAAGGAGAAACTCTTTACTGTGAAAGTGGTTGAGGCCCAGAGAAGCTGTGGTTGCCCCATCCCTCAAAGTGTTCAAGGCCAGGTTGGATGGGGCTTTGAGCACCCTGGTCTAGTGGAAACTGTCCCTGTCCATGGAAGGAGGTTGGAACTTGACCATCTTTAAGGTCTGTTCCAACCTGAACCGTTCTATGATTATTAATATCTGAGCTACAAGAGCTGCAAATTTTTTAGTTTAACCAAGTAGAATTCTTTGTGCTTCCCAAAACCCATATTCAAAAATCTAACCAACCAGCAAATCAGTGAAGACAGTTTTGCATAATATTGCTCTGTAATTTGGTCTCTCCATCTGATAACAAGCCATGGTCTAGCAATTTGAGGAAGTTACTTTTTCCTTTAACTGAAGTACTTCTATCACAGTACAGGTCTTTGGAAAGGATGAATGGATCTTTGGAAAGCAGACTCTGAATTTCTGTTCTGAAATAGTTTTTAGTACCTCGTGGTTGAAGTAACACTGTGGCTGTTGTTGCAAAACAGATTCTGTGCATATCCACAGAAAGGGCTCCTTACCTAATTTCAGCGTGGAAAGTGGCGTAGGGAGTTGCCAAACACCACTCAGCAAAACAGACAGCAATTCTGTGACACAAACGAACCCTATAGAAAAATAGCCTTATAATTAAAAGTCTGTCAGGACAACTTCTAAGCCAAAAGGCATATAACTATTTGGTTTGGAATTACCTTGGATAAAGAGTGTCCGTATTAGTGCACACAGCACCTGTCTGTGTGAGTGCATGATTAGATCCTGTGTGAGGATTAGAATCCAAATCTAACTTGACAAATTCACATGGGCATGGTCTGTAAAATAGGATGTAATTCAGTGAGAATAAGAGGTAGGTTCTCTATATATAAATAATCATTATATATCTACAGAGTGGATAACAATTGTGTCAGTGACAGTTGTATAAATGTCTGAGAGTTGTCATGGATCACAAGCTATCCGTAAGTCAACAATGCCATCTTCCTGTGAGAAGGGCAAAGACCACTGAGCTGTGAATGCAGAGGAGTATAGCCTGCTAAATATGTGAAGTTATTTTTCTTTTAGGGCTGGTAGAGTCTCAGTTGGAGTATTGTGTCCAGTTATGGATATTGCACTGCAAGAAAAATATGGGCCACACTGAAAATTTTAAGGAAAGCATGAAGAAAGATTACATTAACAGAAAGGTCTAGAAAACTTAACCAGTGGGAAAGATTTAAAAGAATTGGTTTGGGCTTGTTTCATCTTGAGTTGAGAGACAGAATAGCCTTCTGTAAAGACCTAGAAAAACCCATCATCTCTTATGTGAGCTTGTATCATCATCAGAAGTATTTAGAAGTAAACTAATTTTCTGCGGTAGTGATTCAAGCCAATCAATGGGAAAATGTCAGTAAGGTTAATCAAGGTAAAGCCCTGGAATAGTTTACCAGGAAACCTCCAGCCCTGGAAAATTTTAGAATACATTACATTAGAATTTTTTGCTAAGAGTTTAGTTATACTTGATTATTGTTTTTACCATTAGACAGGGAGAAGTAGATGACAACTGAGGGTTACTTCTGACCTATTCTGTGACTTCTACCTTGTGGTGCTGACTACAATCTTAGGGTATTGAGAGTAGCCTTAATTACCAGTAATATTATGTAAATTAACTGTAAAATATACAGCATCTTCTATGCTGAAAAACAGGTGGCAAAATATCTGCCATTTCCCTGCTATATTTCTGTTCCTAAAAAGCAAGAATATGGGATAATACCAGGACAAGTTCTCTCCGTTACCTATGTCTGCAATGCAAAACTTTTTTCCTCTTATGACTACTGGCATAGTGTAGTCCATTGTTACATAGGTTTTTGAGGGGATGGTTCTTCAAGGTGAATGAAAGAAGATAGCATAATCAAAGAAAATAACTAATATTTCCACTTCTGAATCCATAAACTCTGAAAATGTTAACTATGAGTGGCAGACAGCACTTAAAAAAAGAAGTATTGTTAAAATGGAATCTGTACAGACTAAATCTGAACTCTAATTTTTTCTTTATTACTTTAAAATATGGAGTAGAACTTAATTAATTTTTCATTCTGTAGATGGAAAAGGGAGAGCCAGTTCCCCAAACACAAGAGATGTCAGATGCTCCTGCTTTTCCAAGTTTGAATGTCTCCTGTCCAAATGGACTTGTATTAACATTCCTCGGGGAAAGATTTCGAGGTTAGTTTTCTGAGACACTGCAAAGTAAGGAATTTAAGAGAAGCTGAGAGTACAGAAGAAAATTATTTCTTCATTGATCGGTTTAGATGTAACTCTGATGTTTTTAACATGTCAGAATGCTAAGTCTGTCATAATGTCTATTTAATAGTATTTGCAACATTAATAATATGGTTTTATTCAAAAAAATATAAAATCTAGAATCACAAGTTGTTGAACATAAAAAATTGAGGGCAAGGAAGAAGCAACTCTAAAAAGCCCTTGGGAGTCATGTTGGATAATCATTTGAATATGCATATAGATTGGAAAACTAAAGAAAAACAAGCAAATTCAATAAATAAACACATATATATTGAGGAATCTTGAGTGATAGTGGAAGATGGTTACATTACCTGTATCTGCAATTCCTTTGAAAGCATATGTACTTAAGTCCCCAAGACAAAATGTTCATAATTTCAAAAATTTGGGGAGGAATGCCAAGAACAATTAAAGCATCAGAAGATGTATCTTATAATGAACTCATTTCACCAGAGAACTCCATTGAATTACCAAAGAAAAGGTCAAAAGAGTGACTGGTGCCAGCCTTGGAAAGTACAAATAACAGAATTTTGGTGATAGCTTGTAAACACAGTATACAAAGTTATTACAATTTTCAGGAACTTGACACTGAAAACTAGGACTTTTTCCTAGATTTAAGTTATACTTATTTGGTAAGAATGTTACACTCATAAATGGTAAGAATGATTAACAAAACTAACCAAGGCTGTGATGGAGTCTCTACTACTGGATCAAGGTTTTACAATCAGGGTTTTTTGTTGCTTTTCTAAGAGTGCAATCAATTTCAAACAGGAATTATTTCACAGAAGTCCTTTGGTTTATGCCATCCAGTACATACAGAAAAAATACTCGCAATAAGCCTTTCTGCCCTTATCATTTGGTTTCCTTTAGAAGACTGATGGGGTATATAGATAAAGCTTCTGTGCCTAACAAATATTCTGCAATAGTTATTTTTTCCAGTGTTTTTGAAAATCAGTGTTAGGTTCATCTTTGCATATTGTAAACTGTTGTAAATCTTGAGGTTTTTTAGTCATGCTGTTAGATTTCGAAGCAGACAAATGTGAATTTTGTTGTCATCTAGTTAGTTTTAAAAACATCCATGTACAGATGTCATTTAATACCTATGTACAACAGATCTGTACAGCCTCGTAAATGCACTCTGATTAATCTGGTATGAAGTAAAGAACATGCAGTGTTCTCAAACATACATGGTTTGGCGAGAAGCATAAGTTGAAATGCTGAGTAGTTGAGGTGAATAGAGCAATTTACAGACACTTACATGGAACCTCTCAATAAAATTACCATAATTATACCGCTTAGCATACTCAAAACACTGTCATCATTTAATCTAAGAAACTTACTTGCTCAAGCAGACAGAATATATTACTTGGGTTTCTATACAAATTCAAACTTGGTGAAACTCAGTTGCTTTTTTTTTTAATCTGATGTTAGTCTTCCAAAAGTTTGGCATCCATAATAAATCCATCTTCAAATTTCCCTTGTTTTCAATTGGAAAGACAGCCACCTTCACAAGAGGATGCAGAGTTTCTGAGTAGATGACTGTTTTGAACTTTGCTCTAAAAATCAGAGTCTGTCTTTTACTCTGTGGATTATAGACTCAGCCAAGGAGGTTTAGTCTTACTCAGCTAAAGTTGTATATCTTCTGTTGACACCATGATGCTAGGTGTGTAGCACTGTTTGATTGTCTGCTATGCAGTATTAAGCAATTCGAAGTTTCCTTTCAGATTTGGAGGGTGAAGCCACTGCCACTGAAGCAGAGAAAGAGATGGTAGAGGAAAGTGAGGCCAAAGCAGATGAAGGAAAGGAGGAAGAGATTATGCAAAGTGAAGAGGAGGAAGGGGTTATGCAAAATGGAGAGGAGGAACATCAGGTTACAGAAGGTGAAATAAAGCATGAAGACACCAAAAGTGAACTGGCTGTGCAGCCTACTGTGGACATTATGGTTAGACAGAGTTATCCCCAAATGGTAAAGAACTCTCATCTTTATTCACCTCCGGCAAGGCAAGCAGAACAAGAGGTGTCAAGAGTCATCACTAGCCAAGGAACTGTCATAAAGTACCTGATGGATGGATCTACCCAGGTATATTCAGTAGAATTCATTGCAAGCAGTACAATTTAGTACATTTCAATGTGATGGAAGGAGATTACCCTTAAACTTGTTTTTATCTACTGAGATTGAGAAGTGTCCAGTTTGTAGATGAAGGAATTAAATAAGGAATTAAATAATATTGAACTATGCTGCCATGTCAAGACTAAAATACTCTTGGCTTTGTTCAGAGTCAGAACTTAGGGAGATTTAAGTATGAAAATTTCAGGCATGAGAAGATTTTAGGTAACTTTGTGATTAGGAAATAGTTGAATATGGTTCAGAGAACTACATTCCTAAACTAAGCTTCTGAAGCATGATTAGTTCAGCTTTGAGTATTTTTGGCAATATGAAAGCATCCATATATTTTTTATCTGTTTAAACACTCATATGGGATCCAGAAAAGACCTTGAACTGTTCTTCAGTCCTGCAGACACCTTTAGGTATCCTAAATTTTCAGGAAAAAAAGTCTGATTGTTCCTAAGCAGCTGCTTTGTTTAGACATATTTAAGTTATATAGAATTTTGGTATGGTTTAGGTGGTATAGGCTATCTTTGCAAATACTGTAATCAATCAACAAACAACATTTTTTTTTAAACTCTTAAGACTCTACATGTAGTTAGCAAACAGATGAAGAGTCATCTAATTTGATTCAGAATTTGTCAAAATAATTCCTTATTTCCTGAATTTCTTTTTCTTGTCTAAGTAGACCACAATGCCTAGTGTAAGTTCTTAACATTTACTCATCACACTAGATGTTAACACATTTAGCCAGGATTCCTGAGAAATATATCCATTTCAGAAATATGCTGGGAAACTAGCTGCTGTATGTCTGTATATTCTCAACATACTGTTTTCTGATAGAAAAATGTAGATCTTATGTGCCTACCATGATTTTACAGCAGTCTTTGTTTAAAGAGATTGAGTGCATCCTTCTTAATATTAACTTAATGTCTATGAATCATCAGAAATTTATTGCATATGATAAGCATTCAAAAAAGAAGAACTCTTTAATTCCTTACAGTAACAATTTCAAGAGTTGTCTCTATGTTATTGCTATAAATGGATGTGCTGCCTAATTATCCAATCCAAAAAAAATCCAAACAAAATTAAATATAGCAGCAATTTTAATTTGAGCAGCTTAAAAGTTACAATATATATAGGTTCTAAAAATAATACAAGAGTAAATGAACTGTGGGGTACCTAGCACAGGGCACGGTGCAGAACCTGATTTCCTGTCCCCTGTACGAAGCCAAAATGACCAGTTTGGACTTTTTATTACGTGTGTCAACACCTCTTCCCACCTATTTTCGATTCATAAGATTTGCATCACTGCTCTCATCTCCACCCCTCACCACCTGTACTGCACATGTTCCACCATTCCCTTTCCGGGGGTCTCCTCACTTTCGGGGGTCGTTTGAAGAAGGCTCAGGAGTCTTCCTCACCGTCCTTTCAGTGACTCCTTGAGGTACACATGCGTATTAAGCTTATATTATGTCAGTAAATACTATATTTGCACATCCAAATAATTTCATGGTACACTAAGGCAGTAAATTTATTTTAATTAACGTTTTTCTGGATTTCCTCCAGAACTTTCCCATCTCCAGACAAATATAGCTTCCTTATCTCAAACTCTTCCTCTCTACTGAACATCTGCTAGAGAAGGGGGGAGACCTCCCCCCTCCTTCTTTTTCCTAAAAAAAGCTACATTTTAACTACTGTTTTTAAAATATTGATCATTGTTTCAATTTCCATCAACACAAATCATACACATTTATCACATTATCCATTTCTTTTCTATATTGTACTGTATTTATAAATTAATTTAGGGATGGTTGGAGTAATTCTAGAGTTTATCTGACACATAGAGAACAGCCATGTCGAGAGTTGAGTGTAATAGATCTCAGAAACGAGCTATAATTGAATAAATAACCAAGGCTTCTTTTTCTTAACTATCATAATGGCTAAAAACTTAACAGCAGTCTTAGACATGTGGAATATTTCAGTACAGATCAATATGTCAATACAGATGCATTATCACTGCTACCAAAAAAAGGTAATTAACCTATGACCATTTAGTCAAAGAATAATTTTTACTGTTTATTTTTATAACACCTTTTTATTAGAAGAGTCCCCAGTAATTACATCCGTGAACTGCAGCAAAGAGCACTCCTTCTGGCAATGAGTAATGGGATGAAATTTAACAAAACCGACTGTTGGATCCTACACGTGGGACAGAGTAATGCCAGGCACAAATCTAAACTGTGACAGGAGTGTCTGGGGAGCGCCCTGCAGGGAGGGCCCTGGGGGTGCTGGTAGCAGCAGCTCAGTGAGAGTCAGCAGGGTGTGCCCGGGCAGCCCAGAGGGCACAAACCGTGTCCTGGGGGATCAAACACGGCAGCACAGCCGGGCAGAGCAGAGCGGGGATCATCCGCTGTGCTCACCGCGGCTGCGGCCTCACCCGGAGTGCCGGGAGCAGGGCTGGACACCACCGCTTCAGAGGGGTGGGAAAGTCTTTGGATGTGTGCAGAGGGGGAAACAAAGCTGGTGGAAGGGCTGGAAGGTATGTCCTGGGAGGAGTGGCTGAGGGCTGTGTTTGCCTGCCGTGGAGCGACAGAAGCTGAGGATCATCCTCCTTTGCTCTCTGCAGCTCCCTGACAGGAGAACTGCAGAGGGAGGTGCTGATCTCCTCTCCCTGGGATCCACTGACAGGACACACGGGAATGGCTCAAAGGAGCACTAAGGGAAGTTCAGACTGGACATGAGGATGCATTTCTTTACCAAGAGAGTGGTCAGACATTGCTAGAAAGGTGGTTGATGCCCCAAGGTTGTCAGTGTTTAGGAGGCATTTGGTCAATGCCCTTGACAAGTTGCTTTAACTTGGTCTAAAGTGGTTGGGCAATTGGACCAGGTGGTCATTGTAATGAAATAGTCTGTTCTATTAGTTCTCTTTAAGATAGCTTCTTTATTTCTTGTATTCATTCTGAGAAATTTACTTTTTTCCTCTCCATTACCCACAATATTCTAGTAACTATTGCATTTGTGACACATTCTTATAAACTTCCTAGTGGTGTTTGAATTTATTTTAACCTCTAGTATGTCCTTGATTTCTGTAGATTCTGTTTGCTGATGGCACAGTGAGTAAGAGCCCTGATTCTGGTCCTGTCTTACCACCACCTTCAATTTCAGAATCAGAGCGTTTGTCTGAGAACAGCACTAAGAAAGGTAACATTTCTTGTGTTTTGGACAGATATAAAGTTATTAGGGCTGATGATACTTAATAAAGAGCATATTTCTTTAGTCTGAAAATTCTGACAGTGTGAAAATGCAATTTTATCTGTACTCAGCTGCTGCACACTGCTGTGTTACCTTCATAGCAAATCATTTCTCTCCTACTCCAAATTTTTTTTTCTCCTAATATGGTAGGATTCTAATAAGTAAAAAGTTGTGTAAGAGGTTCATTGGTATCAGAATGAACCTGAAGTCTTTTAAAAGAAATCCTTGTAACTACAGTGGTGTTAAATCCTTGTTTTTGTCTTACAGTTTTTAGTCTTTGTATTAAGAAATGGTTCTCTCACAGAGGACATGTTTTTGTTTCTCACCCTGTGTATTCCAAGGCACCTACTATTGGTCATTCTCAATTGGTTGTATGGACTTGTGGTTGGTGGTAATATAGCCATTCTTACTGTATTTTGTTTGACTAAAAAAGAACCAAATAATGTTTACTCCATACCTCAGAGTATAGTCCGAGATCACTGTCAGTATTACTTAGTACACAGAATAATTCTGACCTGTCACATTGACATACAAGTTATTGGAAACAGGTGAATAAAAATTGCTGCCATAGAGAAAGGTGTCTCAAAAAGAGACTTTTTGAGTCATGTCCAGTCTTTTTTCTTGGGATTTTCCTTTAGATAACTATAAAGATGAGAACAACTCTGACATTTCTAATATGAATTCTCAGTATCTGTGACCAGTGTACGTCCTTTATTCCTTGTCTTTTATTTATGATCACTTTTTCACCTTCCCCACCTTTGTTTTCTTCTACTTATTCTTAACAAATTTCTAGTGATGAATGTCATCTCTTTTTGGGTTTAGGGGTGTTTTTCTGCTAGGTATTTGCTCTAAGTCTTTCAGCCTGCTCTCTGGACTATGCTCTTTTCTTTTGCATACACTTAGTCTAATTTATTTTTCCTGAGTGTGAGAGACAAGAGTTCTCTATAAAATTCTTAATAAGATCTCTCCAATTGCCTTTCATAAGGAGATCTTCATTCTTTTCTTCTGATGCACCATAGGAGTGATGGCATTAGCATGCTGTTTACTTTTTCTGTATGGAAGCACATTAGGTAAGGCTAGTTCAGGAGCATGTCTGTGAGTAGCAGGAGCTGTAATTTTCTTCTAGCCTGTTTAACAGTTCATTTTGCAATTCTGTCAAAAGCAATGTTCACAAACGCTGCACTTTACTGGCTTTGTCTTTTGCCTTAGAGAATATCAGGTTTGATATGGAAATTTTTGTCTCTGCAGGAAAAGGCAATGACAAGAACAGTCTATTACACTCACTCAAGGATGAGGAGTTTGAAAAGGCCAATTCTGTACAACCTAAGGCAGGAACCTGGATAACAACAACTCCTTTAGGCATTCAAGTGGGCACAGAGGGTGCAACAAGAATGGATCTGAAGCCACTCTTAATGTATCAGGCCACGAGCCCAGCTGATGGGACGGTATTACTGCTTTTGTGTTACTATAGCACTGCCTATAAGCTAAGAGACAGGGCTGCCATCACAGAAGTTATAGGATTTGTTCTTTGAAAACATCCTACAGGTTGTGTTGTTGCACTGTTAGAAATGCAGTAGCTTTAGATTTTGAAGCAAACGTGATTCCTCTGTCTCTGAAGTAGATGAAGATGTGGTAGTCAAGCTTCTTCAGAGCTTCAGTCCTGATGTCTTATATTGTTGCTGCTGTCAAAAGTATCAAAGCGCCAATATTAATGAGAAGTCCTTCATTCTTTCAGATCATGACTGTACGAGATGATGAAGTGATCATTGTTGAGAAGCCACATGGTAACAGAATTGTAGAATATGCTGATGGTACCAGGATCACAACTTTTTATGAAAAATGTGGAGACCTTCCTGTACGAAAGGGTATTGTGAAAACAGGTAACATCAAAAGGGGAGCACTTACTTTTCTTGCACTTGACATATCTTGTGAAGCAGAAAGTTGTCAAAATGTATACTAAAGGTAGCTTATACCAGTAGCCTGGATAACAGATCCACAAGTGCTCTCTGGGCTCAGTTTGTTTACTTTCTTTCAGCAGTATATTTGGTGAAAAAATTGTACTATTGCAAGTAATTAAATTTTCTTCTTTCATATCTTTATGGTCCTCCTTCACTATGAGACCACAGTGCCAGAGTTTTAGTGTGTTCATTGCCCTCTCTCCACCTGCCCTAATAATAACAAGGAAGCTGCTTTGAATTCTAGCTGAGGAGGTATGTAAGGACCAAGGCATCCTTATATTCCCAGTGAAACCGTGGACTCACCAACCTTGGAGATACTAAATACCTGAATATGGCTGTGGAAAATATCCTGCCAAGAAAAGTAAAACTTACGTTTGCCTGAAATAAGTGGGGCTAGAGGTCATCTGTTATTCTTCTGGCTGGTGTTGTATTCTGTATGACTGCTTCATTTACAAGACAAGTCCTGTCCTCCTTAATTAAAATGAAAGGGACATTTACTGTGTGGATGTCTGGACTGTTCAAGAACAGTGTAGGAAAAGACCATTACTGTGTTAGCAGAGAGTGTTCAGGAACAACTCCCTGTGGGATTTTAAAAGTCAAAATCACTTGAACTGATCTGTCTCTTCAATGGAAAGGCAATATCCAGATTAATATCCCTGTTTCATTTGTTTTCCAAGGTTTGTGTTGCTGAATAGGAATTTCTTCACATTTTAGAGGTTATATTACAGGCACAAAGAATTTCAGTGATCCAACTTGTATATTACAAATATCCAGATCATTATGGTTAGTACCATACTTGATACATTAGAGTGTAATTTCCTGGCCAGCTACAGATGGTTACAGATATTTTTTGCTGTTGGGTTATCCTATATCGAATTCACAGTCCAGAACTTCAAAGGTTGTGTATTGTTTACACAAAATAAAAATATGTGATAAAGGACGCTGTGGAGTTTGTGAAGGTCTTACACTGAGGAGATAAAGATCCAGCACTATGAGAGAAAAAGCAAATTGAATCCTAAGACATTTCCATGATTCATGTGCTCCTGTCTCATTGTTCTGTATTAATTCTTAGATGAACCCTCGCAAGCCATCACAAAGAAGCTCAAAGGTATACGAGTAGAGAATCCTGAGTTTGCTACTGTTATAACAGATTGTCTGAATGGTACCTGTTGTACTGTCTTTGGAGATGGAACATCTATCCTAGCAAAGCCACAGGGAACGTATCAGGTGGGAATTATTTTTAGTTTGTGACAGTGACATTTAATCTTTGTGTTCCAAGTTCCCTGCCATTAGCAGCTCTCACCTTGATTACCTCCCTTCTCTATAGTCTTCACTAATCCTGTTATTCCATCTCTTTCATACTCTGCCAATGCTCAGATACTTACTCACAAATGTACAGTATATTTAAATCACAGTCTTAAACTTCCTGAAGTTAAATATTACAGACCTCATCTTCCTTCTTTCTCTCCCTTTGATTCCTTTAAACTGGATGATTAAGTATTGAATGTCTAAAAGCTGTCCTCTTGATTTGTATCTGTTCTTCATTTTCAGAGTACTTCTAAATGAAAGTTTTCACTTTTGAGGATTGAATATCTTCCGTTTTTGCTGTCATAGGTTTTACCCAGCAAGGGAGGCTTTCTTTTCTTTGATGAAGATTGCTCAGCAGTTTATAGCCATGAAGTTTATGATTTCATCAGCAAGGAAGAAGAGAAGCAAACAGGGAGATACATTATGAAACACACTTCCAGCACAATTTGTGAGATGACAGATCCTGAAGGAAATACTTTCAAAGTAAAATACATGGAATAAAACCTGTTTCTGCATTCTAATTTTGTCTTACAAACTTCTCTCAAAGTCAAATTGTAACCTTGTAATATTTAAAGTAGCCAGAATCTGGTCTCTGATGTCTTCTTGACCAAATGATGGATATAATTTTTTTATATATATATCCCTTTTTAGAGAGACTGAAACAGAACACATGGTGTACAGTTTAGCTCACCCGTAAAGTTCCCTTAATTAGCATGATTTGTACTATAGCAAAAAATCAGCTTTGCAAATGAGGATTAAAAACTGGGTGTGTCAGATTCAGTTCATGGACTGTCCTTTGAATCACCCTTATTTAAATTATGTCTTGAAAAAGGCATCATTATTCCTTTTTAGGTCATTGTTAGTTATCTTGTTTGAATATGTTAATGTCACATTAGTTAATAAGCACATAGTATTCTCAAGAAGGAAAATCTTGTAGAAGTTCACTCAATAGGTATACATCAATGTCTGTCTTGAGTATACAGTTACCTGGCATGACCAGTGAGTGAGTGAGTGAGTATTTTTGTGTAACAGTCCTTAGGCATTTATTAAATATCAGCATGTGATATTAGTATTTATGATACAGTTTGTCTTTCTAGAAATGTTTTGGGGGTTTTACTGTCTTTTCAGTTTTCCTCTTTATTTCTTTTTCCTGTGAGTTTCCAGTTGCTCAGCATGAAATGTTTTTTTCTATCTCTTTCACTGGGCTGGGGTATGTTAAAGTTCAGCAGCAAGTCACTGTTTTAAAAGGATCTTTTAACTCAAGTAATTTCATATAATTTCTGCTATAGGTCCTGGCCGATGGCAGCACAGATGTGTGTATTCCCAGCATTGGCTCTGAGGGCAAGGAGGACAGAGGTTCAGAAGCAGATGAGGTTAACAAACCTATCACTTATAATGAGCATGCCCCCAGGTAAACTGCATTGCATCCATGGATTAATGCTCTTTTCTTTACTACACAGTATTTGTACAGGGTTCATGAATTGGTGCTCCCTTTGTTCAGTACTCTGTATTTTCACATTTGATGCCATCATGTTGGAGTTCTGCTTTCTTGATGCAGTCCCATGTCTGTGTTTGGCTGTGCAGGTTTTTCATCATCTCTGCAGATGGTTCTGGAACGGAGCTCCTGCGGAAAAAGGATGTACACAAGTATGTGGCTGAGGCCTATAGTGATCCTGCCACTGCTGTCTTGCAGGATCCTGTACAAGAACAGCCAGGTAGAAAAGTTCTCTTTTCTGACAGACTACTAATAGAAAGAATTGCAAAGTTTAAAAACTCTTTTATTTTTTATCCCTTTTATTCAAGGGAAATGTTTTTACCCTTGTAAATAAGGGTCCACACTTCAAGCAGTGAAAGAAAGGAGTTTGGGGGAAAACTCTGGGAAGCAGAGAATTAACTGACGGGCACTGTTAAGGGATTAGTGAACAAACACATGGCATATCTCTATCCACTCTCAGTCACACAAATAAAAGTAATTACCAAATAAATATATTCTTTGTGTTTATCATTTAAAAAATTTAATGTATCACAGCCTCCATTAATGATGTAGCAATGAGGGCAGTGATGCCCTGATGTTGACCCTTAGCCTGTCTGTTGGAAAGAATACATATTAAAAAAGCTGAACAGACGTAAGTGGAATAGCCAGCACTACATGATACCAACCACGTGGTAGTAGCAACGCAAGAAGTTACGTCCTGGAATTGTTGATTGTCATTGTAAAGTTAGTTGGAGATGCTGTGTTTCTATAAAAGATGCTGTGATGTAACAGGTAGATGCTAACAAAAAATATCTTTGAAAGAGAGGAAAGTGTGGTTCCCCTGGATATGAGGGGATTTTAAGGGAAGTTTGCTTCAAGCCATAAAGTCCTAAGACACATTTCTCATAGATTTATGTCANGAGGAGTGGTGTGTTTAAAACCCTTTTTTCCATCCAACTGATTTAAAGAAATGGGGGGAAAGCAAAGTGTTCTTTTCTGTAGCAGTTGGTGTGATTATGTCAATGTAAATATCTATTTTAAGCCTACATCTGCATCTTTCTTGTTCTTTTTCATTGTTTCACCAGGAGTATATAGACAACATCTTAAAGCAGGAAAATGAGCTGGAAGAGATAAATGTGAAAGAACCAAGAACAGAAGAGGAAAAGGAGAATGCTGCAAGTCTCCTTGAACTCATGACAGTAAGAAAAATCAAAATTTTAAGTACTTATTTCAGCAAAATCCTTGTATTGCATTGGAAGTGTCAGGCTTGAAACACGTTCTCCATTAATAAACCAGCAAATGTCAGAGTAGCACAGTGCCAGTTCTGGTGTAGATTAATGGTAAAGCAGAGCCATGCTCAGCCTTCAGCTGGTCTGAATTCAGCTGGGCACTCCTGCCATTAGGGGAAGCAATGCTCAAAACAGTTCAAGAGTTTGGCTGTACTGAATGATATATGCCCAAACACACAGACCAAAATTACTTTCCAGTAATTTGCTTTTTTTAATATCCTCCAACATCAGGATGAAAATGTTTCCAGTCTGTTGTCATTGCACATGGGAGGCTTTTATTTCAACCACAACCACCTTCATAGTAAGAATTTAAACCCTGCTTTTGAGATAATATACAAACAGTCTGGAGGAATATTGTTATTACTGTTGAGCAGTTCTTTTTTGTTGTTGTTGTTTTTTTAATATAATCTGTGTATTTTCATGGATAACTAGAGCACAAAAGGAAAGGGAGAGGAATAGGTAATGGGAAAGGTGAGTAAATAGGAGAAATAGATCACAGCTTTTCTGGAAAGAGGGACAAAGAAATGATCTGTCAGTAGCTCCATCTGCATCTATCCTCTAGGCAAACATTTATTTACTTCAATGAGACCCAGGTGCTGATGCTCACATGCTGCTCAGATCCAGTGAACTTGTCTAGTGACTAATTACTGTTGATTGTCCTGGCTACCTTTCCAGTTACAGATTTCACACTGGGCAACTCTTTTGTGAGCAGCAGTCTCAGTGTGCATCTGCTGTGACCCAGGAATGAGTGTCACATTGCTCCCAAGTCTCCAATGGCTGTGTTACAACCCGGACTGCCCGGGCACAGGAACTCTGCTTTCCAGTTAACTGCTTCAGAGACTGCATGAGAATAAAGGAAACACTTTAGTTTAGAGCCTCTTAACCCTCATTCACTTTACTGTAAGCCAACCACATGAGATCTCCTCAGTAACAAAGCCTGCAAAATTCCTGAACACATTTCCCATTTGACTAGTTGGAAATGCAAGTTTAATACAATACAAGTATATCTTGTTCAGATTTTTTGCAGAAAGAATTAGCTTAGTCGAGCTAATAAAAAGTAACCATATAAGATACAAAGCTGTCTGTGAAGTGGGTCATCAAGAAGGAAACAAATACCTGTTTAGAACAGGGAAATTGTACTTCCTTTTTTCCCAGCTTATGTTTTCTAACACACTGAAATACCTGACAATGTGACTACAAAAATAGGGCTAACAAGATAGCATTTCTTTACAATATAAACCCTTTGAACAAGATGCTGTTGATGTTAATCTCATTTCTCACGTAGTCACAGTTATTCTTTCTTCATTGCAGTCCTTCCCTGACTGGGAGAAGTCAACTGAAAAGTTCAGTGACAGAGGTAATAAAAATTGAATATCTGTATTTTTAAAATTTAAAATATCATAATAAGTTTTAAAGTATTGTAATATTTTTAAAAAGGAAATATAAAGGTGAATTAATCTATGTGCTATGTACATGCTTCTGTGTGACTCTCACAGGTGATTAGAACTTGTTAGCATCAATGATCCAGTACCTCTGAAAAATAATTCCTGGTTTTAGACATGTGTTTTTGACATTTTGACTGACATTTCCACATGTAATGAGTTTTCTTAGATATAAGAACTGTCACAACACTTGGCTACTTTTATGCAAGTAACAACTTTTCAGACAATTTTTTCAAAGCAACCAAGTAAATCCTGGTTATTTATCACTTCAAAATCCAATCTCAAACCATCACATGTTTGGGTTACATTCACTTACCTAAGGGAAAAGATGGAGCAATGTATCATGAATGTCTGTTTAAGTTTTCACAAAATATTTATTAACATTTATTAATCTTTTCAATATGTAGAAATAAAAATTAAGATGTCTGTTTCTTCATAAAAACCCATAAGACTTTTCTGTGGAAAAACTCATTACATTCCATCCCATAGTGATGCT
Organism: Trochalopteron elliotii; assembly: GCA_024734555.1. Taxonomy (NCBI): domain Eukaryota; kingdom Metazoa; phylum Chordata; class Aves; order Passeriformes; family Leiothrichidae; genus Trochalopteron; species Trochalopteron elliotii. The sequence goes on from JANPWX010000660.1 coordinate 1,553,293, forward strand.
CGTCTTTAAAGTGTTATTTTTCTGCCCTTCATACCTTGTCAAGAGTATTTCTACTTGTCAAAAAACCTCATACTGTGCAAAGTAAACAGAAACTGCTGCAACAAATGCTTGCTGAAAAGTTTCCTTTTAAATGGCACTGCAATTTTAATGTAATATTCCTAATAAAGAACATTGTGGGAAAGAAAAGCTCTTTAAAATGGGTAAAAAAAATAGAAAAAGCTGAAAAATCATATCTTACTGTGAAAAAGCTGACCAAAAACAAAAAACAAACCCAAAAAAACCCCACCACCACAACCACATTTTGAAGTTTGATTTTATTTAATTCCCAGAACACTAAGAGATATTGTCATAATCTAATAGGATCATATCTCTCAAATACTCACATTTCCTAAATTTTGCCTCAGAAAATTGTTTTCAGCCAAGGAAATTTCTTTGGACCCATGATTTAGCTTCAAGGTATAAAGTAAACAACACACTTTATAAAATATGTCAGAGGACAGGGCAATTCTTTAATAAAGCCCCAGAGCTGGTCACAATATTAAATGTGGAAAGACTGGCATTTCTCCATGATACATATTGAACTAGTAGTTCCTTTCATGAGAATGTTGGTTATGGCTGCTCCACAGCCTCAATTAAGCACAAGCAAGCTTAAGCAAGTTAAATGTAATAAGGGTCCCTGAAAGCCCACGTTATTTTCTTCAGCTGTAGATAAAGACCTCGGAGCACCCGAGTTAGAAAGTGGCTGAATGTCAGCAACTTTTCCTGTTCACAGGTATTTGTATCTTGAAAGAACGTAAAGATATGTCAGGAAATACAGGGTGGGAGTGTGAACTTAATCTGCTTCTTGTCCTTTCAATACTGAATTCAGTTTCCTATCTGTTAATGTTCTGATCTGGATTTTGGTATGAAGTTCTTTCTGCCTTTTCCCTCACAGTAACAAAGACTCTGTTAGGTTTCCATGAAGTGGCAAAAAGATGCATTAAAAATATATCCTTTGACGTTTTTTCTTCCTGACACTTAGCAGTGCTTAGCAGGGCACGCCCATTCAGTGCTACCCTTCACCTTGCAGCCCGTGTGAGTGAGCTGTACGAACAGGCAGTGGCTCCTCCCGCCCGGGGTCGCACAAGGATGGGCACTGCACAAAGAGAGGACGGGCAGCAGAGGTAGGACAGAGCAGCCAGGACTGGTGCAAGTGGAAATGACACAAAGAGTGAAGCCTTTGGGAAGCCTTTGGCACAGGGAAGGCACTGTGCGTTACTGGCTGTCATTGAGGACTGGGACCTAGATCCCTAGATACATATGGCAGTGTTTTACTATCTTGTCCTGTGATTATTTTGTCCCTCTATAGCTCTCTTTCCTTATCTGAAAGATAATTCAAAGTTTGTTGGGAAAAGATTTCTTGGATTGAATGATGTAATAAAAATGCGGATATGAGCAAACAATTTTGTGCAAACCATACAAGTCCAAGTCAGGAGTCACCTGAGGTGCTTATATAACATACTCTCTTAAAAAGCATTTTTTTTACAGGGTTGTCTTGTAATTTTCTCATTCCCACTATTCTCTCTTTTTTTTGCACCGGGTGATTCAGTCCAGAAGGAGTGACACAAACCTCCAAGTGGCAAACCAAAATAGAACAGAACAGGTAATAATATTACTAGGATCAAGTTCTTCTACGAGCCAGCTTAATCTACTTTTGCGAAGAATGTTATTGATTTCACCAAGTCTTGGGAGATGGTCCAGTGGCTTGCCTGCAAATAATGGGGTATTTTCTGCTCAACAGAAATGCCGAATAATTGGTTTTAGTCTCTCTCTTTTTTTTTTTTTTTTTCCCCAAACCCTAACAGCTGTTAGGTTTTCGGGGGGGGGGGAAAATTAATTACTGTTAGCTTACAGTACACAAAACAAGGCTGAAGTCAGAAGCCCTGTGTTTCATTTCTGGTTCTGCCACTAGTGTGAAAAATACTGTATATTAATATTTTCAAATGCTGATGGTTTAGGTTAAAATTCAGGTATTCCACAAAAAAAAAGCTGATTTTTTCAAATAAAACTCCAGACACATCTTACTTGGTGGTGCTTCAAAGCTTCCCTAGGCAAAATTGTCCCAGCTCTCTCAGCCTCCCCTCACATGAAAGGTTTTCCAAACCCTTGATCATCTTTGTGGCCCTTTTGTGCATCAGACAGCTCAAAAGTGGACACAGCACTCCACATTAGGCTTTCCACGTTGCTTCTTAATTATGTTCTGACTTGCATGAGATTAAAAAGCCTTTTAGAGTTTCAGAGTTATATTTTAATATATCATTTCACACTGTTTTTTGTCCTATTTTAGAAATTAAATACGTAGATCTGAGCATCCAGCACCCAGGAACATCCTGTGCGATTCTGGCTCTAAAACCAGTGTTAAAACTCTGAGTATGATTAGCTGTTAGACCCTGCAAGTCAGTGAAACTCTAGTATTGTAAAACAGGGCTATATCAAGCTGATTTAGCAACACAACTGATCTTTACTCTGGTCAACCTTACCTTCAGAAGTTTGAACAGCTTCTTTTGTATCTACAGAGCCATGAAGTCTTTCTAGGATTAAATAAGGAAATTAGATGAGTTTTTGTGATCAAAATTTTTGCAATGCATCTGGAATACCAATTCTTTGCTTGAAGTGTTTGTTGGAAGGTGGGAAAGACACCAGTGGCAGTCCCAGACATGTTCCATGAGGTTTAGAGAAATGGAGCATCTTCTGAGGAGGAGCTCTTGATGGCAGGCAACTCACTGTCCATTGTACATTCTGATCAGACCAGTCAATTCTCAATCCACCTCTAAGAAAATTGCCAATTACAAGAATGTTACTTCATGTGATGAACTGGGAAAAAAATGCCACTTGCCTTTACCAATTCCATTTCTTAATGCATAATACTGAAAAACAGGGTAAACTCGGTTGTAGTGCTTCTTTTCTTTCTTTTCCTTACCAACAATGTGAAAAACATCTCTAGGAAAGAACTGGATGAACAGAAGACTACATTTGCAGCAATAAAGAACAAAATATTTGCTCCATATTTTGAATCTGAATTCAGCAAGGACTTTTTCCAAGAAAAGGTAATGCAGCAGAAAACTGGATGAGTTTTGTTAGGCCAGCTAGTATCTCCCATTACTCCCAAAGATAATTTTGGGTTTATTTCTCAGCCTCTGTTTATCTCAACAAACCATTACAAAAGACAGCTGTGGCAGAATTAATACTGGAAATTGTATGCCCTTGTAAAGGAAGTGTGTCTTGAAGATGACATATGTTCACTGAGCACAAACTCTATAAAATTTCTTACATAAACTCTGGAGAGAGCCTAATTCAGAGTAAAGCTCAACCTCAGGGGTTTTTTACTTACCCCTCAAACCCCTCTCCCTGCTTATTAGAAAGGGAATAAGTAAAACTAACATTCCTAATTCAGAGGTGATCTTGGGGGCTTTCCTACTGTAATCTCACCGGGTAAATGCTGTAAGTACGTAAAGCTTGCTCAGAAATGTAGGTTGTAACCTGATGTAACTATTTATATCTCTTTTATAGTCACCACTTTGGTTCTGCTTATTTGTTTCCTTTGCATTCCTTTTTTTAAAATTTTTTTCCTTTCTTTTTTTTTTTTTGAAGTGGGAGGATGGTGTCTGCTGGCTGTTTTTCCTAGGTGTTTAGTTGGGAAACCTAAACCCTCTTTCTTGCTTTTCTCTAGTTTCCTGATTTGGAAGCAATGTCTAAGGAACTTCCTCCACTTCAAAAAGAAGAAAGTGAGACTTTCCCTCTGTGGATGAAAGAAGAGCCCAGTGGAGGTAATCGACTGGCATCGGTTTTGTATCTTCTTCAGGAGGAAGAAGCTCTTGCAGACATCACTGAATGTGAAAGAGCCATCAGCTTTGGATGCTAAGCTGAAGAATTGAGCTATGAATGAGGAGTGGATAGATGAAAAATGCTCAAGAAAAAGATTATTGAATGAACAATAGTTAGAGGTAGATGAGCAAGAACCAAGGAAGCCAAGTTTAGAAAATAACTAGTATGACTGTAGGAAAAATATGGGAGATTTCATTCTGAAACTCAGTGGTAAGCAGGAATTGGTGCAAAAGCAATATGGAATAGGAAACATGCAGGCTAAGGATAGACTGGAGGATATAGGAGGAAAGCAGTGACTCTGTGACAGGAAGCAGTGAAAGGGAATCATTATCTTAGGCTTGAGCTTTTCAGAACTGAGAGGAATACTTCAGTTCAGTTTGAAAAGCAGCCCTGACAAGTTACTGAAATCATACAGTGAGATTAAAAGTCATACACAGCAAAGATTCATATCAGGAAAACAGTCCTCTATGGGGCTTTATCAGACCCCCACTAATTCCCATATTTCCTCATTTTCAATCACCATGAGACCTGTGCTGGATTGTCTTTTGGTCCTTTATGGCTTATAGTTCAGTTAGCCAGAGAACAAGGAATGACTAATCATACAGCAGGCATTTTTGAGATCTCTGGGGCCAAGTAGAGCAAAATGCCACATGAAAAATTTTCCCAGCCTCTCATGGTTATGTAGACAGCTGTCCAAGATTGTCTAAATTAAAGTGCCAAAGACTGTGATTTTGTTTCACGTGTTTATGAAAATGATGGTGATCATAAAAAACACTTGACTCAGTATTCCATTATTTTCCCTTGAGCAGCTGAATTTCTTGATGCCACAAGTGATCCATCACTTTCATCTGGCCTTCCACTGCAGGATCCCTCCAAACAGGATGATGCTTCCAGTGGCACAACAGGTACACCTGCCATCCAGAATGTAGCTGGAGCAGCTTGGTATCTTTTTATACCTTTTGACACAATATTTGCAATACAAATTTAAATCCACCTGTCACTTTTTCATGTTGTTGGAAATCTTTCCCTTCCAGACCTAAAGGTGGCAGCAAGAGCAGAAGAGACACCCTCTCAACATAAAGTTCCAAGTCTGATGGTGGATGTTACAGGACAGACAAGAAAAGAGAAAGTAATATTACCATCATACCTTCAGGGGAAAAAAACAAGCACCATACCAAATAAAAAGGTAAAAATAACATCTCTTTTCCATAAAACCTTCACCCTGGAGCAATACTGGAAGGTATTTTGAATCTGTTTATTGAAACATGGCTGTTGCAATTTATTTATGTTTACTGGCAATTCTAGAAGTACCTTTCCCCTCAACTGCTAGGAAAAACTCATTCTGCATCAAGCACCTACATGAGAGCTGTTTCCAAAAGAGCAGAGCTTCCCCCATTTTCCCTGAGACACCTCAATGGCTTAAGAGAGCTCAATGGCTGAGAACTCAAACCAGTATAAATTTTCAGACAGTATTCAAAGTGCTGCTTCAGTCTTTACTCAAATTAGGATGTCTTTTTGTAATTCTTCAGGGTGAGTGGACAGAGGTCAATTATAGGTTAAGTAATTCTCCACCTGACTTCATGGCCACCAACTTTCTCTTTGTCTCTTATTTTGTTTGCAAAGATAGAAGATCCTGCCTCAGGAAAGGTCAGCATATCTTCTCTTGCAACAAGACAGGATCTTACCAGCTTCCATCTCATCCCACCTAGGGTGACATTTGGGGTGCTAAAGGAAGGCTGCACCTATGCAACCACAGTAATCATGAAGAATGTTGGTGTGAACTTCTCAAGGTTAGTTTGAATTCTTAGTACCCTGGGTTTTATCTCTCCAAATGGATCCTGACAAAAATCAAGTACAGTTTCTGTGGAGCCACCATTCCAGAGAAAACACAGGAATTCTGACAGCCACTTTATAGGTCTGCCAGAGCTTTCCATAAGATGAAGCCATATCCTAGGAATGCCTCTTCTACTGCCTTTCCTTTTAACAGCTTCTGGTGCAAGAGCATGCTGGTAAACTGTTCTTCAGGGGGCCATGAAATCCACAGCATCAGTTCCAGTGCAAAAGTAAAGGTTATATGTGATCTAATGATGTTCAAAAATCTGAACAGTAGGAAGTTGCATTCGCAAAAGGACTGAATCTCAGATGTGAAACAATCAGTAAGAAACCAGGAAGCAAAATTTCTGCTTTAGTTGGTACCACTTAATTATAGATTATTTGCACAAAATTCATACCAGTATTATGCCTTCTGCAATAGAATCACATCAAAGATTACTTAATAAGATTGTTGTGGACTTCTGGGTCTGCAACACACAGGTGTTTGCCAAGAAGCTGTTTGGACTTCAGCTTCCTTTAATGTGCAGGTTTAAAATGCTGCTGTTTCACATTCTGTTGTAAGGACCAGGCAGTGCTAACAAGCTCTTTGAAAGGCTTACTTTGGCCCATTCACCTGCTCCTTTGGGATTTTTTTGTTAGAAACCTGAGCCTTGGAGAGAAGCCCAGGAATACTGCTGTAGTCCAACTTGTACATTATGATGGAAAGGATGAGCTAAGAAATTCTGCTCTCATTTAAAAAAGCAGAGGAAGAGCAGGGAGCCTGCTTCCTAGATGTGATTTCTCCTGCCTGAAACAGTTTGTGGCAAACTGATTCTCTTCTCTTTCTGATAGGTTTCGGGTGAAACAGCCACCTCCGTACACAGGATTGAGAGTGATGTACACACCAGGACCTGTAGGTTACACAGGAAAGCTTTTGGGGTTTTTTTCTAGACTCAGCTGGCCCTCAGGCTAGCTAGGGCACCTTTCTGGGACAGCTTGTCTGGGAATAGAGCTGCCAGGGTACACACTTTTGTTTAAAGTTATTTGAAGCGATGCTGTCTTCCTCTGTCCCTCCGCACCTTCAGCTAACCACCCCACGCGCTCCAGTCTCAGCCTGTGCCAGAATGCAGAGGGATAAAAATGTTAAGTTCAGAGGAAAGCAGCAGGTCAAGCAGTGAGGTTACAGAGAGCTTTCTCAAAGCTAACAAGATTACCACTGCCTCTGAGTTTTCCCTTCTGCTTAGGGTGTTTGTTATATCTGCTCTGTCTTATGCCTAGACTTAACTTCCTGTCCTGATACCTTCATGATTTGAACTTAGTAAACTATTGCCTCAATCCTTTCTTCTCCTGCTTCCAGCTGTTCTCCACCTTAAGGTTTTTTATCTAGCAAAGCACCATAGCACATTAAATTATCCCATTAAGTAAGAAGCTTTCCTGCTTTCTGCCTTTGTTCAGTCTCTCTTTTCACCTGCATGTTATCTCTGGATAAATAGCACTGGCCACTGTCCCCACAGCATCCATGTAATACTAGGCAATATATTGCCAATGCAAGGAATCAAGAAGCAATGACTTGTGCGGAGAGGCAGTGCCAGAATACATGTCCAACCCCCTAATCCAGAGCCTTGGCCACAACTCAGTACTTAAAATCATAGAACAATGTGGGTTGGAAGGATCTTTGAAGGTCCCAGTGGAGAGAGAAGGATGGTGTGGGGGACTGTGTCAAAGGCCTTGCAGAAATCCGTCTAGATGGCTGGAATAATTTCCATTCTCTTCTTTTCTCCTCACATCTGCCCCTTTTGTACCTCCCTACCTTTATGATTTTTTTAGAAAAGAATATACTATTTTATTTTATTTCATTTGGAAGGGACCTGCAATGACCCTCTAGTCCAACTGCCTGACCACTTGAGGGCTAGCCAAAAGTTAAAGCTTAGTATTAAGGACACTGTCCAAATGCCTCTAACACTGACAGGCTTGGGGTATCAACCACCAGCTCCAAGGACTGCTGGAGGGGACCGTGTATGAAACTTGCACCTTACCTGTGAGTCATTCTCTGTCTCTCCTAGGTGGCAGCAGGCTTGCAGGTTGAACTGGAGATAGAGATTTTTGCCATGCTATTTGGAGGGAAAGTCACTGGTGGCCTTGAAGAAGTTTCCCATGATATTGAAATATTGACAGAAACTGAAACTCTTCTCTTGCCTGTGAAAGCAAATATCCTTTGTTGTCTTATTTCTCACACACACCTCATAGCATCCACCCTGGGGATTATCCTCCTGTTGGGAGCCTCAGGCATTGTTTCCAGTGCAGGCTGTTGCAGTGGCAAGCTTTACTGTCCTTTTCAGAAATACACAAATGGCTGTTTTCAAAGCACAGCCAATGAAAAATTTAGGATTCTGATGCCAAACGCATTGTACATCAGAATAATGTGGTTTGAAAAGTGGGGAAAGGAAGAATGGCAACTCAAAAAGATGTTGCTTTTAAAAAATAAATTAAAATAATAGGAACTCTTTCCCACCACTCCTCATGAAAATATATTATTATGTTTTTGAATCTGTGGTAGCATCTGGTAGTACAACCTCATGAGTAACGAAATGATATATCATCCTGACACTGCACAGGCAAATGGGACAATCCCTGCAGCAGCAAAGATGCAAGCACAGAAGTGCATGAATGCTGTCAGAAATAAACCTGTGTGGGTTCATTAAACCTGTTGTTTAACTGACAACAGCAGTTAAAGAAAAATATACAGTAAAAGAGCCAAGTCAATAGCTATTATTTCTATTCCCCTGTGCTCCAAGTGAAGTTCTGTTTGACATTTAATCAAATTTACACTTACAGGTCTGGGAGAAGGGAAACCTATAAAAGAAATAGCAAGGCGAGCTAACTCCAAACATGCCAGAAACTTCATTCACAGGAAGGACCACCCTTACCAAAGAAAGGAGAACTTCAGGATACTCTGAGCCTGACCAGAGTAACAGCTTACAGCAACTCCTCTGAGGCTTTACATGCTCTGCATGTGACATTGAAACTCCACAAATTTACTTTGCATTGACCCAAAGAAACTTTTCATGCCTATAATTGCAGAGCTGAGCTAGACAGGACCAGTGGCATAGCAGCAAAAACAGCTGCTGTTCTGTTCCCACTCCCCCAGTCCTCAGACACAGTTGCAGACCAGCCTCCAAAACATGTGCTCCATATTTTACCTGTTCCTTTAATCTTTGAGCTGAGGCCACTAGCCCAGATTCAAGATGTTTCACACCCTTACTCCCAGAATTCATTCCTACCTCCGTGAGTTATTTTACTTTATGAAATGTACCAAAATGGTTCATGTCCTTAACATGGTATTCCACCTGTGTTATCCAGTGACATGTACGAGTGCCGCCCAGAAGGGTTCCCCCAGGGAGGGATGGCAGCAGCAGTCCAGGCACTTCCTACAAGCCCCAAGCCGTGGTTACGGATTATGCTCCCACGAAAGCCTTGTAGTTAGTGTAAGTACTGGATGCAGTGACACCAGCTGTAAACTGAAGTACAGGTGTTTTACCTACTCTTCACTTCATCAGCAGCGTCCTGAACAAAGCTCATGCAAATGATGCACCTATCACACTGACTTGGTAACTGTGACAAGAGGGGAAACACTGGATGGCATTAACCAAAGCACTCACTACAAGGGAACTGCAGTTATTACAACTGCTCAGCTCAGCAGAGGCACTCACAGCAGAGCCTCCTCAGTCCTATCCCAAATCCTTCACCCACTATCTCCACATTAAACTAGTCCTTGAGCCTCCTGGCAGCTGGATTTACTACAATTAAGCCCTAATAAATCAGCCTGTCTTTACACACTTTTCACTTTCTAAAACTAAATCTTACTGGTGATCCGTTGACACTGACAGCGAGACTAATAAGGGACAGGAGTCTTACAGATAGGGCAAGCCTCAATGTGACAAGTTCAAATACACACAACCCTCTGCACACACTCATACAGCACATTTCTGTAGCCTTACACAATCAGTCTATATGAAGAATCACAGAATATACTGAGTTGGAAGAGACTCACAAGGATCAGGCCCAACTCCTGGCCCTGCATAGGACATCCTGAGAATCACACCATGTGTCTGACAGCAAACACTTGTCCAAACACTTCTTGAACTCTGTCAGAACCACTGCCCTGGGGAGCCTTTTCCAGTGCCCAGCCATCCTCTGTGTGAAGAATCTTTTCCTGCTATCCTAACTCACTCTTCCCTGACACAACTTCAGGCCATTGCTTTGGGTCCTGTCAGTGGTCAACAGAGAGATCAGTGTCTGCCCCTCCTCTCCCCCTCGTGAGGATGTTGATGCTGCAATGATGTCTCCCCTTGGTCTCCTCTAGGCTGAACAAACCAAGTGACCTCAGCCACTGCTCACAAGGCTTCCCCTCAAGCCCTTCACCATCTTTGTAGTCTCCTTTGGATGCTTTCTAAGACCGTCTGAGAATGGTTAAGTCTTCCCTGACAAGAAGAAAGCCTTACTGGGAATTTTTCACAAACCACCAGTCAACATGTTTCACATTAGGCTGGCGTCCACCTCACCCCCACAAGCTCAGGCACTCTACAATGCAATTGATGGTGACAGTTCATAAACAGGAACCCTATGGATGTGTCTCCTCAGCTGAACAATCCCTGTTTGCTTCATATGTGTAACACTGACATAATCTTTTTCTTTCAACTGGAACATCTGTAAGCCTGCCATGTTATCTAACCAATCGGCAAAGAAATTCCAGCTGTACCTCATTTCCTCTCCTCTGGAGAAAAAGAAAAGCGACCACATCAGTCAGTTCTCAAAAACTTCACAGACATGTACCTCTGACTGCTGCATCTGCTCTAGGACTGCCCAGTATACATCAAGTATAGCTTTTCTTCCTGTTTAAGTATCTTCTTACCTTTTCCAGTGTGGAATTTTACCTCCAGAGTAACACACAACTATAGTCTAGAAAAAGAACCATTTTAATGCCTTTCACCTTAGGGATTTACAACCTGGAGCTCATCATGAAGGCAGTTTGGACAAAATGCTCTCACTTCATGTTGAAACAGGAGAGAAATACTCACCCAGTCAGTTCACATTTGAGTGCGACACCCCCAGTCCCAAGAGAAATTCTGATCAAGGTCATCCTCCATGACAAGCACAAAGAGAGAGAAATTAACTACACAGTATTCTCCTCTCTTAGTTATTTCACATGAATATTTAAAACACTTCAAAAATATTCCCTTAACATACTCAGAATTAAATACCACACAGGAAGCTGCCCATGAAAGTCTCCACTATTCCTAAACAGGCTGCCCATCCTGAATGTGTGGTTATGATTTTTATGCCATTCAATTTGTACAATAAAAGCAAACCCCTAATGTATTTCAAGCCTGTGTAAGAACTGTTTCACGTTGTTCCCTCCCAAGAGCAAAAGGCAAAGTCTAAAGCCAGTCTGTAGCAATCACAGCACTCACACAACACTTGCAAAGAATCTGGATATATTCTTTACATACTCATTGGGTTTAACAACTGTACAAAGGTGGAATTGCGATTTCTGATTTGTTCTTGTTTATTCTTCTTTCCATTCATGTTAATTTTCTGTCCTCTTCCATTACAGGTTAGAGCCCTAGAAGATCAACATGAAGATCAGCAACACTGAAATACCTAGATTTTAGTCCAACCTTATGGAAACATCCAATGTCATTTTTTTTTTCATTTATTTAATCAGATTAAATGAGAATAAATATTTTGCCTTTTTCCTGTTACTGGGAAAGGTGGTCCAAAACTTGCACAATCTCCTGATGTGGCTGTCTGAAATGCAAACAGTGGAAAGATTGCTGCATTTCTACCCTACTAAAGAGCAGTGCTGCATGGTTCCCACTAAGCTTGTTTTTTAAAGGGATTAGGTTTCTAATAACCTGTGCTGAGGCACCTGAAAAGTTTCTGTTTACTTTCACAATCATAGGCTTAACTTTCTGTGTGCTCACCTACCTTTAATAAGCTGAAAGTACCAGATGGTGGTTGCGAGTACATGAAGTTACACTTTAGAAGAGGGATTCTTACACCCTCTTGTTCACAGTCACACAGGAGCACCTTCAAATGTTCATCTGCTCATCTCTCTTCATAGTGGAAGACTGAGCCACTTCGAGATGATCTCTTTCCCCTCGTTCCCACCTACACAGCAATGACTAAAAGATCACAGGTTCTTTCTGAGCCACCATGTTTGTGCATACAAGTACAGCTCTGCTTCTGGTTTATGAATTCATTTCTCACAAGGTCCTTTCCCGTGCTTCATCTTTTTTCCAACATGTGACATGCTGAGAGAGAGATGGGGAATCTTCCTTGATACATGCAGATGACTTGTTCTCTCAACACTTCAGTGACTGCAAATCCCATGATTGGGCATTAACAGCAGCTTTCACCAGTGTGAAATATGCATGCCTGTTCTGAACCCTGACATCCATACTGTTAGGTGAGATACATATTCTAACAATACAGATTTAAGTTTGCCCTGTACTTGAAAGTGCTTTCCTGTTCAGGTTTATAAATCCAGGGAATTTCACCAAGAAAGGGCAAACTGATGTCCCAAGGATATTAAAATTCCTTTCAGAGGACTGTTGGCACAAGACAGACCTCCTCCATTTAAAGGACATGCTGGGCTCTGTCAGTAGCCACCCGAGTCCTGCATTAGTACAGACCCGTCACAAGTGATACAAATCTGAGAACCAGAGAGAAACTTCCAGAGGACAGCCTGTGTCAGCAGCCAGGGAGAGAGAACAACTTTGCAACCCTTAAAAGACCTTTTCTCCAAGGATTCTTCCCTAATACCAGTGACAGCAGAGACAAAAGTGAAGGAATTCTACCTCTTCCAATTTGGATCAGAGGATACCTTTCATCATTATAAGATGACTCTGCATCCCAAGCTAGTCTTCTATATCATCCTTCTCATCAGTCCCTGAGGTCATGTCCCTGTGGCTACGTTTTTTTCTCCCAGGGGATCATCAAACAGCAGCTCATCACACAGCATCCATAACATCTATCTCCCTGTCATTAAGGTAAACAGAGGCAGTCAGCCTTTCCTTTTTGGTACCTAGTTTTGGCAACTCTCCTCAGTCACCTCAGCTGACAGTGCACTGTGGTGTCACCAGCCACCTCTCCATCTGTAACACTTGTTTTTCCAGCGGGCTGGCCCTTTTCAGCAGCACATGTGGATAACAGATGTCAACTGACTTTACCAACAAAAGGTATCATCCCACAGTGCCTCCTCTTCCTCCTAGTAATCCCTCTTCGAAGGGTCTAGTTTGGGAGTAGTGAAGGAAACAAACAGAATAAAATTAAATAGAACAGCATAAGTCAGGGTAGAGACATGTTTGAGTGCAGCTGTTTCATCACAAGCTTCAACAATATCTGGACAAATATAAAATTATAGGGGCACCTGGAAACAACCTGCAGAGCTGTTATGGAAGTTCCCATTTCTACAGATTCTGAGACCTACTTGGAAATGGAGCACAATGTGCTCCTGTGAATTACCCAGACTCTGAAGAGGCAAGGGAACAATCATGCCCTGACAAAGTCATGAACAGCAGAGGTGTGGTTGTTACACCTGAGGTGCTGCCTAGAGAATGACCAACTGAACTGCTGGCCTTTTGCATAACTACTAGTAAGAGTCAAAGAGTGCAAGCAGGCCCAACTGGGATGCAACTAAAAATCCATATGAAACTCAAGTCAGAAGTCACACTCAAGTACCCGAGTCAGACACATGAGCCCAAGAGTCAGCAAAGTATCCAGAAGCAGCCCCCAGCACATCCCCCAAACCAGTGACTACTGGTACAAAAACACAGCATGTGCTATAAATTAGTAACAGCAGCAGAGACTTGTTCACTCCATTCTGCCCCACTGTGAAAATAAATCATTTTCGCTGATACAGCACAAGTACAACATTGCAACAAATCAGTGCAATTTCTAAAACCTGGAGCATGTACAAGGCAAACAATCCAGGCTTCTCACACGTGGTCTGCCAGCTCTCCAGAAAAACACAATCTAGGATGGCAGCCCTTTCATTTGCTCCCACTGATTTTATTCTCTGTAAAAAAATCCTTTGAACACTGATACACAGGCCAAGGCAACTGAGGATTTACAAAAGAAATACCAGGACAAAACACTACGAACAAAATTGTCTCACAAAGCAAATATAAATATGCCTTTAATAGAATGCAGCCATGTTTTTCCCTGTCCCACTAAAGAGTGAGTGGCTGTAGATCAATTCCTCACACTTCAGCAGAAATCACAGAGCTTTTTACACAGGCCACAAGCCACCAGCAGGTGTCAGTGAAAAATCTTGCCAGCTGCCTTCCCTGAACAGGGCATGGCCTCATCAGAAGTCTGTGTGCTGGGTCCAGTTCTGCCAGAATGAGCTGATCTCAGGATAAATAAACTCCATTTCTAACAAGCATTCCACTAGAGGAGGAGCATGTGCCTTTGACAGCCACCTCAGAAAGAGTCCAAATGCATCCATCTGCAGCAGACTACAGAGTCCATCCCCATTCTGTGCTGGGTTTACGTGCTGAGTTACACCACATGGGGAGGGGACAGACTTTGTCCCAGCCACTGAACATCACAGATGTTCAGCCACAAGAACACTTCCACGGTCAGCAGTGAGGCTACAGGAGTCCATCCAGGTGCTCTGGGTCTTGGGCAGCAAATGCTAGAGCACTGCAAGAACCATCTTCTCTTTCTTCTTCCTTTTTCTCTTCTTCTCCTCAAAACGTTCAGTAGCATCAGCAAAAAATGTCACCTCGTCCTTGGCCTCAATCTCCCTCTTGAGGAACTGGAGCCCTGCCATGTTGAATCCCAGCACATCCTGCAGAAACAGACCACCACATTGTAAGACACATACCAAGCTAGTCAGGGGGCAGAGAGTCCTGCACTGGCCACCCTCTACTAAGACATGATGAAAGGAAGACAATCCACAGATTAAAGAAAGGAACGTTAGTTTAAATGTAAACTTCATCTGACCAGGAGAACAGTCAGTCCTCCACTCAGTTCCCTACAGTCCTCTCTTAAGAGCAGCAATAATCCACCATATTTTCTGAAAGACAAGTTGGTGGCAGGCACCTGAAGCTCCCTCTGGGAAAATGCAGAGTCTGCACTGAGGTAGCAGTCCACAGAAAAGCCCAAGAGAAGCAGGGAGTTACTCTACCTCCTACATATTTAGAAACTAGCAAGCCAAGCTCCAAACACGTGGATCATAAAACCAAGTGCAAATGAGGCAGGGAGCACAAGTACAAGGTCACCACTGGGTATTCTCACATGAGGAGGAACATAAAGAAAAGGCAGCCTATTAGAAAAAGAGGATGGTTTAAATGACCTCAGGCCCCCAACCACACCCACTGGACACCACAGACAAGTCATGCTCACAAACATTGTCTCATCCCATCATTCTAGATCCTGGAAAAGGGGAGGGAGCAACACTCACCCGGGCCTCACTGACTCTGGAGATAGTGGTTTTCTTCAGATTTTCTATCACTGTCACCAGCATCTGGTTGCTTGTGATCTGCCCAAAATGTATCCTGGGAACAAAGCAGGCAGTGTACTGCAGCACTGTTATTAGGAACGTTGCAGGGGCCCTCTCCTGAGCTTCTGTACGTTCTGGACATACGGGGTTTTTTTAACTAGTCTTCCCCAGACCAGCACTGGACATGGACACACATGGACAAATTTATCTGGAAAAGCTGTTTTCTTAAGTTTAACAGTGGTTCAAGGGGAAGATGTTTCTGAGGACAGGGGCACTACAGTGACTCTGTGCTCCCAACAGTGCCTCGTCAGACTTGACGTGGGATCTTTTCATTCCAGGGATCTTGGGCCACCAGGACCAGCAACCCCATCTGGGCATGTCAGCACTCTGCATCCAAGCAGTTCATTCCCACACACCACTCACTGTGGGCTGCAGAGATTCCTTATCTCCTGCAGAGACCACATGTTTCTTCTCCAGGATGCTTCCCAAGAGTTTCAGGCCCAGAGACTCAGAAGAAAGCCCAGATTCTATCAGGCCAGATAAAGAACTCACTTGAGCAGGAAGAGGAGAGCTCGGCACAGAAGCTCAACATCTGAACCCAGCTGAATATATTCATTGAAGAGTCTGAGCAGGTCAGGGACATAGGAGAAAGGCAGCACCAGGAGAGACTCCTCCAGCTCACTGAGGGAAAAAGCAGAGGGACACAAGCATTAGTCTCAGCCACTGCACTGATGAGCAGGAAACACATCCACACAGGTGTGTTCTGGTACTCAGCAGTGCTAAGCATTCCTCACAGCTGGTCCACGACTGCCCACATCTGCACCAGATGTCCTGCACCTGCACAGCCCAGGCCTCTTGTGGCACAGGGAGCATGAACACAGCCTTCCCTCCTCAGCATCCCTAAACTGCTCTCCATGTACATGCACGTCTCCAAGCAGCCAACCACATCCAGAAGCTTCAGTCCACACTCTCCATGGAAGGGACACTTCCAATTCCCCAGTTCCATGCATGTTCCAAAAGAGGCTGTCAGTGACTCCAGACTCTCTAGCACTGTCCATACCTTTTATGAGAGACCACTCAAGACCCCAGCCAGTCCTGGGCTTAGAAACCCACACTCAGTCACAAACCTGTTCAGTAATAAAGCTCTTGGGACTCACCTCGACTTGACCTTCTTGAAAACTTCCAGCACATATGCAGAAGGCTGCAACAGAGGAAAGACACCAGCCCTGCTTAACAAGAAACATTCCAGGATCAACAGGCCCTAAGGTCCATTTCACACAGTTAAAAACACACCATCACATCAAGCTGAATGTAACAAAGAGGAAACCCCTTTCGCTTCAATCAGCTGCCACTCTCAGAAGCTCTCCTTCAGCCTCTTCAGGGTTTCAGCTTTTCTTCACCACTTGACAGTGGTGAAGAATATTGTGAAAAACCTAACTTATATTTAACCAGCTAAGTCATCCCAATTCATGCCAATGAATCTTGTACAAATTGGACAAAAAGCATGGTAAAATAAATTATATATAAAAAAGCTTATACAACTCATCTCTCAGACTTAATTCCTACTACTCCTGTTTATCTGCTGAAAGCATTTGGCAGATGCAGAGCAGAGCTGGAAATTGGGAAAGAAAAGTGCCTCTAAGTCACAGGATTGCATTCACTTCTGTTCAGCCTACCCAACTTTTAATTAAACAGACCTGTAATCATGGAGGAAGGGACAGAAGGGCTCTTACAAGGTGGTTACAGGTAATTAGAAGGAAGACAAAGGCTGTTTCATCTGGCACTGACATTCAGCTTTGAGCAACCTGGTCTAGTGGGAGGTGTCCCTGCCCAGGGCAGAGGGGCTGGAACCAGATGATCTAAGGTCCCATCCAACCCAAACCATTGTGTGACTGCATGAAAATGAGAGAGTGAAAAAACAAGGATCTTCCTAAGGGTACTTAAAAAACACAGTCTGGGAGTGCACATTGGAATAAACTGGGAAAACTAATCTACTCAGAGTAGTGGATTTTTATTTATCAATGAAATCCATGCATCTTTGTCTATGTATTTTATAATATGTCAAAAATCCACAGAATTTAGTGAAAACTGTTGTGCAGTAGTATCACATGAGTGAGTAAGAACACCAGCTCTAGCCTGCAATACCTGGGCATTGAACTACCATACTGAATTTTCTCACTGTAAAACTCTGCAAGAATAGGAACAGAATCAGTAACTAGTGTAGCAACACCACATAAATAAACCTGGAAAAGGTTTGAACTAGCTTTCCTGTATCTTGGAGAAGAGTGTAAACCCCTGGCTCATGATAAGGAAGATCATAAGGTCATGGCTACCATCAGGGCTGTTTAAACCTGACAGGGTTAAACTTCTGCAACACACATGCGTGATACTAAAAAAAATAATTAAAAAAAAAAACCCCCACGAAAAACAAAAACCAAACACCAGCATGAAAACTCCAAATTATGTTCACTTTGCACAAGCAAAAAAAAGTTGAACTAAGCATTTCTTCCCCACAGCAAACCAGCATGTTGGCTCAGCCAGCAAATCAACCAGCCCCACTCCAGCTGTACAGCCTGTGGCCTGGGCATTCCACTTACTGTAATATTTCCATAGGCACGGAGGATGGGATTGACAGGGAAGGGAACCTGGAGACACAGAATAGGTTAGAATGAAGCAGGTGTTTGTGTACAAATGCATATTCAAGCAAACTTTTACCCACAGTAGAAAAGAGCTTTTGAGTATCCTCCTGCAATTCCCACACCTCCGCCCTCCCCAGAATGTTGCTGAAGGCCTCATTTGAAGCCACCAGACAATCTCATTCTCAGACATACATGACTATCTCAAACATGGAAGAATTTTCTTCTGCTTCTTGTCACCTTTCCCACTTCTCTCACAGCCCCTTATTCAGCAGGGAGTGTTGAGATGAAGGCAAAGATGAAGCTTTAGGATGAACCTGCAGCAGCACACTCTTCCAGGGACAAAACTTACATACTGACACAACTTTAGGCATAAAGATCACTGGAAAGAACACACCCCTAATTATGCCCCAGAGCACGGTGCCATTTACTTCTCCGAAAGACTTGAGAAAATGTCTGCTGTTTTCAGCTGTCCTGACTTTATCTGCATGCTAAGCCTTTCCACTTGAGCTGGAAGGATACACCCAACACACCTTGGGTTTTTTACATTCCCCAGCCTTTTACCTCTTTTCCTGCAGCTTTGCATATGGCATTGTGTTCCTTTAGTTTTGCCATCTCTTCTCTGTACAGCTCAATAGCTTCCATGATCCTCTCAGCCTGTGCAGCACAAGAACAGCACATCAGTGACACCAGACAGGCCAGGGCAAGGCTCAGCTGGACAAACACAGTTGGAAGCAGAGATGCTGACACAGAGCACCACACAGCATTTCCCCTGAAAACCTCTGTTCCAGACTGTACCACTACCCTGCAAACACAGGCCATGTCCTGAAGATGTCACACACCAGCCACATCCCCCCACTGCCCTGGGTGCTCTCTGCTTGCAGCTCAGTTGTTGCTTTGATCAGCACCCCCAGCAAGCAGTGCCCCTTGAGGCACGAGCCAGGGTCAGCCCATTTCGGCTATTCAGATTAAGGATTTCTTTTGAAAAATCACCAAACTGTTGAAATCTGCAGCCATGGCATTACCCACACCTTCCTAGTGTCAAGCACCACAATAGATTTCCACTTTCCACAGAAGTTCACTGGACTGCATAGCCCTTCAGGGAGAGACCTGACGCCTTGAGAACATCCCAGCTGCCTCGTGCTCCTTTGGGATGCAAACCTCACAGGGCAAGAGCAGCCCCATGTGTCCCACGTGTGACAGGCAGCTGCAGCTATAGGAACCTCACACCTCATTCCTCTCAGGAGGAAAAAATTCCTGGCGTGTGACCCTCCCAAGTCAAAACCCTCCCTGCTGGTTTCTGAGCAGGACAGACTGCCTCTGCATGCAAGAGCAACCTGCCCTTAAGTGACAGCACAGGTTACTCTTCAATCTGATGCTGTGACCCTGTGACAGCCCCATTGAGAGGCTGGTAAGGCACAAAGCCAAGCTGGCAGAGCCACAGCCCCTTACCGCTTTGATGGTTTCAATGGTCTTCTTTCCTGCCAGCCCTGTCTCTCCTTGTGTCTCTCCAGCCACCTACAAAACACAAAACACAGAGCTGCAGTTCCATCCTTCCACAGCCAACTGCATCATGGAGCAGCCACAGCTTCAGCACCACCTTCCCCCCCATGCTGCCTCAAAGCAAGAAAATGATCCTTTCTTCCTGATATCTCTTCCATGCCTCTTACAGAAACAGCTTTTCCAGAATTTTTACAGCCAGACTGACACATATTCAAATGGTGCAACTCACCACTGGCTGCTCTTCCTTTGCCACACTCTCTTCATATTCAGCTTCTCGTTGCTACAGAGGATGAGAACACAACACATTAACAGCAGTGAGCAAGGCAGGAATGCAAGTCCCTTCCAGATGGGTTGAGCAAGACAACCTAGAGGGCTTCGTGCAGCCCATTGCAAAACCAGGACCAAGCAGCAGAGACCAACAATGCCAGCAACAAAACACCCATTTTGTCCCTGATCCCAACCCCACAGTGAACTCTGGAACCTCCCACAGAGAAAGAAATCCAGGTCTCTGCTCTGGGTGCAGAAACAGCCCTTCAGGATCCCACCATGCTGAGACAGACACCACAGTTCACCACCACACCTTTCATCAGTCATACAACACAGAGGGAACAAATCTAGAAAAGTCCCAGAGTTGTCCTGGGCTGCAAAAGGAAAGTCTGTGGTCTGCCATCTCTCACATGAAAGGGCACCAATTATGTTATGCACAGTTCACCTACTCATGCGCTCATGCCCACCTTGCTACTCAAACTTGACCCAAAACAAACTTTTCTGGAATCTGGAAAAGAGCTCTCTCTGTCTCTCCTTTTACCAAACACCAAGGTACAAAGGCATCAAGGTACAGCATGTGAGTTGGCTCTTGCAAACAGGCTGGGATGAAAAAAACCCCAAACATCTATTGCAGGTTTCTCATCCACTCCTGCTTCTGCATTTCTGCCTCCTCCCCCTCCCACCTCAGTTTGAGAATTGCCTTACTGAGGGGTGACAGAAATAGGCTTCTCTGAGAGATCCAGCAAAAAGATAAAGAGTTACAAATTGGTCCAAGGGAATCTCTGATTGGATACATGAAAAAAACACATCAGCCAACCCCAGTGGCGGCTCAGTGTTGGAACAGATGCTCAGTCAGTCTGGAAAGTCTCTTTCCTTGGAGATGTCAACGTATCAAGGCAAGTCTCTAGGCAGCTTTAAGGTTATCCTGCAGTGAGCAAGGGGTTGGATTACAGACCTCCAGACTTTCCTTCCTATTGAAGTCCTTCTGAGTCTATGATTTCTCACAATGCTCAAATGGAATAGAAGGGGCTTCTTACAGCATCCCTGAGCTCTGGGGCCTGCTACTGAGACAGCATGGACCTCTCAGTGTTGGAAAAGGGACAAACTGCATTTAAAAGGAGCAGTGCTCTCCATCCCTCCACATCAGCTGCCTGCTGAACCCCCTTCCAAACACATTTGTGCTGAAAGATGCACAAGAGAATGCCACAGACTAAGAAACAGACCTGCAGAAAGCCACTAAAGACCAAAAAAAATGAAAGGCCTGGAGGTTGCTTCTGGTAGGAAAGATACAACTCTCACCATCTCCCTTTCCTCTTCCAAAATCAGTGGCTCCCTTGTCCTTTCCCAGAGGCGCAGGGACTTGTCATGGGATGCTGACACCACATAGTCTCCATTGGGACTGAGTGCCAAACACCAAACCTCCTGATGATGCCCCTGCATGGATTTCAGAAGACATATGATATTAACAACACCCAACTTCCACCCCTGAGGAAACAAAAAATCCTGCTCATGTACGGATAATGCATCCTTTCGACAGACTCCAAAACTTCCTACCTCCAGCGTCTGGATATGCTCAAATTTATCTGCATCCCACTGCTTAATCTTGCCATCCTTCCCAGCTGTGAAGAAGAGATGGGATTTGGGCACAAACTGCAGATACATCACACTGGAAGAGAAAAAGGCCCAAATTTACCCACATGGGGAACACTGCAGAACTCCTCCTGCTCTGTGCTGGATAAAAGGATTATTGCTGGATCACAACTCCTTGGAGACAAGTCCACAGTCCAAAGATGTTTGAAGATTTGACTAACCTGTCATCATGGGCAAAGAGAGAACGGTGACAGTCCCCAAAATCCAAGCCCCAGATCTTCACATTCCTGTCAGCAGAGCCAGTGGCAATTAGAGTCCCATCCTACAGAGCAACAGAGAGAAGGGTGTGGGGAGCTGGTTGGCAGCCCCACTGCTGCTGCCCCAGTGACCCAGCACTGCTGAGCAGGCAGACACCTGGCTCCTCAAATGTGGCCTTCTCCACCTCCTCCCCCATGGCCCATGCTCTGGTATTGGCACAGCCCACTGAGAGCACTCTGGCCCTCCTCTGACCCTCTGCAGGTATTTGGTTATATCCTAACATTTTTCTTGGCTTTCAATGAGCCTCATTCCAAAGATACCTCAGAGCAAGGTGCAGCTCAAGAATGAACAGGCATTAAGAGGCTGCTCCCTCTCAGCACCTGCCCTCTGCTCCCACTAACTATTCAGACTCCTCTCACACAGTAACTTCAGCAGAAAGCAGGCTGGACCTGCTACAATGACTGTAAAAGACCACAAAAGCATTTTGATTTCCACTCACTCACAAAATGCCCCAGGGTCAGTTCTGTCATGATCCCAAATCTGTTACCCTTTCCAGTGAGCACAGGACTGCAGTGTAAGAAGGGGCTTGCTGTGTCCCACCCATAAACTGCTGAGTCAGGAGCAAGGAGGTGACAAGAAAGCATTATCATAGAGGCCTTGATGCCAGCACAGGTTCTCACTCATCCATATCACCACAGTCCCACGTTACACAGCCCTAATGATACTTACATAGCATATGTCCATACACAGCACTGGCAGCTTGTGTCCATACAGAGAAAGGAAAAACTGAAGCAGAAGAAAGGTGACTCAGTTAGACATGCTGGGTACAGAGGTGTGCAAATCTCAAGTTCCAGCCTACTTCTGCTCTGCCTCAGGAGCTGTTTTTCTAGCACAGTCCCACTTTCATTCTTGCCCTGAACACTGTTAGCAGCAGGGTCATGAAGGCAGAACTGAAGGCGGAAGCAGCCAAGCAAGCTGAACTAGCTGTTTGCTCTCTAGCTAACTCTGGTGCCAATGAAGTTCATTTCTGTTTCTCTCCACATAACTGCCAGCACCAGTCTGTCTTATGTCACTCCCTAACATTCACATGCTAATACACAACTCACAGATCCACCACACACTGCTCACATGGAAGGTTCCCCTCCCACAGGCTTTGCCTCTGCCATGCCCTATTTAACACCACGTGAGACACATTCATCCCCACCTTTTCAGTGCCTGACAGATCTGGAGTACTACCACATCTGCAGGGTTTAGAATGAACTTTGCCACCTGCAGGCCCAGAACACTTTCTAAATGAAAAATGGATCTTGCACTTCCCAGTGTGGGACAACCATGGTTCTGTCAGGTTTGCCAGCAAACAGGCCCCTGAAGGAGGATGCATGTTCCACATAAAACAGACACTTTTCCTTTGTATTCCTGATCTTGCAGGCTACAGTTACATCCCTTCCTGCACAGCCTCACAGCTCATTTGGTTACACACCTTGAGTGAGTCAACATAGAAAACCTTCACAGTGCAATCCAGTAAGGAGACAGCCAGCAGCTTCTGGTTGGGGCTGTACCGCACGCAGAGCACGTCCTCATCCAGCTGTAAAATGCGCACGTGTTTCATGGAAAGCCTGGCAACAAGAGGGAAAAAACAACTGCTATCCCAAGCAAACAGACTAGGAACAGAAATGGATGTAAGTCCCACATTGCACCCTGGGAAAGCAAGGGAATTCTAACGTGCAGCACCTCATTCCTCACTATGACAGGACTGGAAATAAGCAGGCTCTGATGGCTGATGAATTTCACTGCTACATTTATGGTAACAATCTGCAGGCCCAGACTGATTAGACATTAAATCCACACACAAAAAGGCATCAGAATGAGACAAGTGCCCTTCTTCAGCTAAGCTCAGGTCTTCACAAAACTGCACTGAGCCCACACTCTCTTCCATGTGTTCCACACAGATGTCATGGGCAGTTCTTGCAGTGCACAGCAAAGGCCAAAGCACCCGTCAATAACAACGGCACAAGGATTATCTTCTCACCTCTTCTGAACACTGCTCTCATCCTTCACAAGCTCAAACTCCCAGAACTTGACACATTTATCAGCACCTCCTGTCACAAAGCCATGCTGTAGGGGAAAACAAGAAAGTTGCTGTGAAACTAGTTCCTATTACCCAGAGAAAGTCTACAGCAAGGAAGTGCCAACACAGAGGAGGTTTTTGAAATGTCCCACACTCCTACACCATTAATGATTAAGTGGACACCACCAGGAGCACTTGCTTTAGTTAGAGCACACTTTCGCTGAGCAACAACAACAATTTCAAAGGCTCTAGCTTATTTTGGAGGTCTAAAATGAAGACTCCAAATGTAAAACAAAACCCGGACTGAAACTTTGGGATTGAAAGCAGTCATCTCAGCTGCAGGTAACAATATGCTTTTGATTTGTGGACAGCTTGAGACTCTGACTGGCTAACACACAACTTACCACCACCCTACAAGAGAGCCCTCCAGAGGAACAGCAGTCCAACATTTTACATTAAGAAGGAGGGTAAAATCTACCCCATATGTTTTCATCTGCAGGGTGGGCAAATATCAAGCAGATTATTTCTCACTATGGTTTTGACCCCACTAGGAAGTTATTAGACACTACCAGCCACATTCTCCACCTCTGAGGATGAGGGGTTCCATGTTTCCATGGAACAAAGCATGTGGTGCAAAACAAATTCCATTATGCAAACACAGTACTAAAGGAAGGAATTACATGAACAAGATGTGCAGATGATACTTATAAGGGTGGCTGAGTTACCTGGTCTGGTGAAAGAGCAATGGACCACACTGCCCCGTCGTGAGCATCAAGTGTCTCTATCAGACTGCCAGAAGCCAGGTCATACAGCTGCAGCTTCCCTGTCTGGAGAGAAAGACACCACAGAGGAAGAATCAGCCTCTGCTCACAACTCATGAGAGCTCCTGGCAGAAGAGCTCCCTGCCACCCATGTCCCCAGCAGCCAGCTTCATTAGGTGGCTGCTACACAGAGATAGCCAAACTCCTGATCTCTATCAGGGCCTTCTCAAAGCTCTGCTTTCCACCCCAAGCCACAAGAGCTCTATAATGACTCTGGGAACACCAAAGTGCTCCAGATCAGGCCAGGCAATGCATTTTCTGTGAGGCTGCCTTAATGACATTTTCCTAACACATTCCCAGACCTGGGCAGCCTGGAGCCAGAGGGCCACTCCTCACCTTGGTCCCGATGATGACCTGCCGATCTCCGGGGACGAAGAGCGAGCAGAGCGCGTACTCACACTCCATCGTGCGGATGCACTGCAAGGTCGACCTGTGGACACAGAGCCCAAAACCTCTCATCACACACAGAGTCTGGCCTCCTGAGAGACACACTCCAGTGTGACCTCCACCTGCAGCTGTCTTTCAGCTGGGGTCAGAAGATAAGCCATCGCCACCCTACTGACCCAAACGCTACCCAGCACTACTGCTAACAACATTTCCCATAAAAACACGCCACTGTGTTGTCCACCATCATGACCTATTGCTGTTGTGAATAAGAACAGAGCTCCCAATGTTAAACAGCATTTCAGGAAGGGACAGAGTGTAAGACAGTGTACTCAGAGGAAACTGAGCTTGAAATCAGCACCACTCAAGAAACACTGGGACAGCACTCTACATCAACACACAACACTCTAGACCAACACAATATCCTACTCAGTCCAATACTAGATCCTTCAGATAAGATGTTGAGAAACCCACATGTCCCATCAAGAACAGGCAGTAGCTTGTTTAGGATAACAGTTAATACCCCTTAATAAAAACGAAAAAACAGAAAACATCCATAGCAAAATACAGTCTATACCCAACTGCTATGTATGACCTTTGTGTTTAGACCTTCTGTTGAAATTTTAGATCAACGGTTTCTCAGTTTCTCTAATAAGGAAAAAAAGAAAAGTAATTTTCTATTTACTTCCTTTACTTCATTCACTGTTTTCTCTCTTTCCATTGTCCCCTGTTTCTTATCACTGCTTTCCTTAACACAGCATGCCTCAATTCTGGGAGACTGAAACAACCAGACTGTGTACCTGTTCCAAATCTTCACGGACTCTGCAGCTGCTGAGAGAATGGCAATGTTGTCAGAGCTAAAAGCCAACGTCCTGACATCACTGCGGTGGCCTCCAATGGTTATCCTGGACACACGGACAGCCTGGGGCACTTGTGCTGACAGGTCCAGGTTGTACAATTCAATGACATTGTTCTGGAGCAGCAGTACCATCTTCAGCTCTCCTTTTGGAGAGAGAATCAAGTCAAAAGACCTGTTTGATTAGATAAAATCAGAGCTGTACACGGGGGCAATAAAACAAAGTGTTGGAGGGATCAATTATCAAGAACAACTGAGACAGAGGAATATAGACAGAGCACATCCAACAAGCAAGTGCACACTGAGCCACAGAGGTGTGAATGTGCGAATGGACTGGAGATCAAGGCAGACCTCTCCCCAGTTCCAAGCTAAACAAATGTTGGGGGGGAAACTTCTTCCACCTCTGCCTGCACTGAGCCATGCAGAGCTCTCCCCAGGCAGCTGCATAACCACTCATCAGACTCTACAACACAGGCTTTCCACTCACTTGATTTTAGAAGAAGCTTTGACATTAGTGACTCGCTGAATCTCCTCCTGCAGGCTCAGCTCCACACTTCTTTCAGGCTCCTCTTCAGAGTTCTGTCTGGAAATGTCAGATAAGGGAGGAGAGTCAAATGACCCAGCACAACCAACACAAACTAACACAGTGACAGAGGAAACATAAGGAAAGCACTTAGCCTGCTGAAAACAACATCCAGCAGTGCTAACCACATTTAAGAACAGGGACACTGAAGGCTGGACAGTGAAGTTCAAGCCAGTATGCAGACTGCTAAAGACACAAACTGTGCTAATTTTTGCCTTTTGGCAGCCTCCTCTGGAACCAAAACACAAGGCATATTACAAAGATGAATACAAAACAGGCAAGAGAAGCTGTGTTTGAGAGCAAGACCAGCTTCTGCTCATCTCCCATCACTCACCAAAAGCTCTCAGCCATTGCCAAAATGCATTTCCAGATTTACCCGCCCTCTGCTTTAGATTCTACCCTGGAGCCAGACTCCTCCCTAAGGGCTGTTCTGAGGCACCTGTTAAGTGCTAGGATACACAGACACTTAACACAGAGTAACCATTAAGAAAACTCTCACCTGTATCTCTACCTGCTGTAAAACAGGAGATAAAAGTATCAGACTGTCTGTGACTTCTCAGATGAAACTCTCATTCCTGCATTGCCTATCAAGAACTTATTTTGATGCACCAAGCAGTATAAACACCAATGTCAGGTAGAGAAGAGCAGCTCTGAAAAACCCATTTTATGTCCATTACTTTGCACACTTTAGCTTTCTTTTTCAGAGGGAAGACTCAGAAAGAAAGACATTTCCTTAATCTCTGGGAGCAGTGCTGCTCAGACAAGCAGCAAGGATGAACAGAAAGATCAACCCCAAAATACAACAGCTGCAGAAAGAGAATGGCCAGAATCTTGGAGTTCAACCACTGTGTAATGCTACTAGAGAAGAGCTTTTCTAACTGAAGAGCTTCTCTAGAGCCTTCTGGACACAGACAGAAAACAAAAAATTACTTACTTGGCTTTTTTTCTTGCTTTCTTCATCTTCTTTTCCAATTTCTTTTGGATTTCCTCTTCAGAAAGGACAGAGAACACTTCCAGAACAGCATCTGTTCCCTAGAGTCAGAGCAAACAAATTCAAAGTTATGCAAAGCCCTGGCTGGCCCTTACAGAAAGTACCCAAGGTCTCTCCCAGCCTCCTCTACAGCTCAGTAGCAGAGCCCCCCATTACTCACATGGCAGGCCAAAAACTTGCCCATCCTGTCTGTGCCAAGAGTCACCACTCGGTCTCTCCCCTCCCGCATGATGGATCCAACTTTGTTGCACTTAACGATGCGCTGCAGGGAAAGAGGAACAAACTCGGGTCTGAAAGGTCAAAGGGTCTTCTCAAGCAAACTCAAGAAACTTGCTGACAAGAGAAGTCAAGGAGAAGGGGAAATGAACCTACAAGGTCCTGGCAGGACACCTAGTAGGGATAATAAAGGGACAAAACAAGCATCTGTGTGAGGTACAAGCTAATCTCTTGGTGTTTTGTTGCATTTCAGCTGAAAATAATAATTGGCAGTCTCAGTGGAAGAATAACCTAACTTTATTGGGAAACCATAGCCATTTAGGAGACAGAACTGATTTTTTATGCTACAGAGGCAGCAGAGCTCAGTCAAAAGAGGCAGAGAAGATGAGAACAGGACTCTTAAACAGGGCATTGAAGGGACATAAATCCTCTGGAGATGAAGCTGGAAAATTAATTAACAAAGTCAGGTATCTACCACAACTACACGCAGTCTGAGACCTGAGCAGTACCCCAGAAAATTCTACCAGAAAGACAGATTCAGTAAAGTCTCCAGCAGCAGCAGAAGTGAGAATGGCTTTCTGCAATCCAATCTCACACCATATTTTGTTACAGTGCAACTCTGACCTTTCAGTTTCTGCAAAGCTGAGCATCAGTACTGAACTCAGAAGCTGCCAACTAGCTAGGAACTATTTTATTTCTGTGTTGTTTGATGAAAGAGCTCTATAAGCACTGTTTACATTATACATTTGCTAGCCCTTCTCAAATAGAAAAACTGTCAGTGGAGAATAAATCTGTGGGTGTTTTGGCACACATACTTCTGCTGATGTTCTGCAGGTAGATGAGGCAGCAACTGCTGCTGAGGAAGTCGTTATAGACAAGAATTATCACATTTTCCCAAACAGGCTGAATATGACACTCAGGATATAAACCATGCAAATGGAGTTAGATACACCAGCTCAGAGACTGCATGGTAAACTGATCTTACTTCCTCAGGATGCTCATCCAACTCTAAGGTCTCGTCCTCTTCAGTGTTTTCTTTTGCTCCCGGTGAAGAAGACCCTTTGCTTTTCTTGGATTCTGGTTCACCAGCATCTTTTACCTGCTCACAGGAGAAAAAAAAAACAAAACAACAAAAGGAGTACCTTAAACCTCAAGAGCTGTAGTATTGTGGTTTCTGGCTCACACTTCATTTCCCTGGAGACACAACTGGTTAGCATACACTGGAGTGTCCTACAGCATTCCTATAGGCGCCAAGCACTCCCTGTGCTCCCATGATTATCATCCACCCACAAGACTGTCTTCCTCAGCTGTAACTCAGAGGGCAGGAAGATCTGACATACTGTAGAAATCTCATTCTGGAAAGGCTCGCAGCTTCATTTGAAAGCTCAAAACACGGGAAACAGCAAAGCCCATCCCATGAGCATCTTCTTGACCCCTCAGATAGCAAAGACATTGCTTTGGCTGTTTCCCAGAACATCCATCAGATGTGAACATGTTCCAGCTCCATCTCAGTTCAAAGACAAGCAGCTGGGCAGAGGGGCTGAGGAATTACAGAGGGAATGTCTTACCTCCTGGATGTACGTGAGATCCCACACCCTCAGCTCACTGTCGCCGCTCCCAGTGATCAGATGCTTCTCTTTGGACAGCAAAGCCATCCCCCAGACCTGTCCAGAGGCACAATGTGAGGAACTGACTCCTTTAACTATCATTAAAAAAGCACAGCATCTTCAATTGACTTATTTAAACAGCAACCAGATAGAGAATGGATCTAGCTGGGACCTCCTCTGGGGACATGTGCATGGCAATTGCCACCCGCTGCATCTGATGACAGCTCTTGGAATGTTTGAAGTTTCTCATTTGCTCACTCCTAAAGCCTAATGAAAGTAAAATGTATGATGGTGCCAGCTTACAACTCCTGAAAGCAAGGAAAGCCCAGAGTGAGCCATGACAT
Organism: Trochalopteron elliotii; assembly: GCA_024734555.1. Taxonomy (NCBI): domain Eukaryota; kingdom Metazoa; phylum Chordata; class Aves; order Passeriformes; family Leiothrichidae; genus Trochalopteron; species Trochalopteron elliotii. Next base: position 1,582,604 of record JANPWX010000660.1, read on the forward strand.
CCCAAGTCCCTCCAGCCCAAGAGCTCCCACACATCCCTCTTTTACCTCAGCTCGGTGTCCAACCAGAGTTTTGAAGCAGTGCTGGGTGTCCAGATCCCACCATTTCACCAGTGTGTCTTTAGAACTGGAACAAAAAAGAAAAACTCAGACATGAAGAAAGACTCCAGAGCTCATCATTTTGTAAGTGGTAGAAATACAAAAAAATCTAAAACACGTCAGAACGTATCACAGAGCAGCTGCTCAAACATTGAATTTTGCAAGTCAAACAAAAAAGGCACAGCAATGCTCCAAGAAGGTATCTGTCAAGTCACTGAAGCTGACCTGCAAATATTTGAAATTGCACTAAGAAATGGATATCAGCTACCAAACCAACAATATACTACTTTTTCCAACTGAAAAAGCAAAAAAAAGTTGTAATTATTTTAAACTGAACTGATTGCATGCACTTTTCCATTAAGCTAGTAAACGGCATATTAAAAGTTAAAAATTGCTGATATTTCAGCAAGAGTATCTCCTATCAACCATTTATTAAAGGGCTTCAGTCAACTTGCAGCTCATTTAGTTGAGTAACTAAAAATCATATAAAAAAACCCCTATCATCTTTTAACTAATTAGTGTATTACAAGAAATCAATTTTTCTGTCACATTGCTGTGTGAATTACACATACAGAAGATACAGCTGCTTAATTCTTCAAGATAAACAGAAAAGCCTCAAAAATTGTTACAGACATAATGAACATGTTATCACTATTCTTTGTTAGAATAATTTTAAGCTGATGGATTTACCAACAAGTTAAACCCTTTTCCAAACACTTTTTCAGTATGGCCATTTCAGCTGCTCTAAGACTTGGATTCAGGCACCAGACTTAAAAATATGTGGATGTGACAAAATCATATTCCAAGATGCTGGTGGGTGTGAGATGGCAGAAGACAAGAAGGAAAATACAAATGGCTATAGTACACAGGGTGTCTAAATTGCAAGTACAACCATGCCTGCTTTCCTGATCAGCAATTACTCTTAGTCTGGCTCACCAAGTGACCAACAAGTTCTTCTCCTTCAAGAAAAGGACTTGAGTGATGACATCCTTGTGTCCCCTCAGCCGGTACAGGCCACTCTCATTGATTACATCCCACACGATGACTTCTGTATCCTGGAACAGAGAGAGTGTCTCCATGGGACTGGCCCTTGTCTGTATAAAACTTCTGCCATGAGAATGAAAACATTACCTGAGAGCACACTTGCCCACTCTGAATCAAACGGATGATTCATGCAAGTGACATTGCTTCCCCAAAGGGGCAGTCAGACTGAGAAATGTACCACCATCCCAGCCTGAGACGCTTTTGCTATTTCTGATCTCACAAGATTCTTCACTTGAACAGCTCTACCAGTGCCCTACTCCTGCCTGCAGCCCCTGCTGCTCCCCCAGCCCTGGGCTCCCTAGCTCCTCTCACTGCCATCCTCTGGCTGTGGGCAGAGGCCACACTGCAAACACCGAACATTTCAGTGCAGGTCAGCCTTCCCCATGGGGCACCTCTGTGAAAGGGTCGTGCTCCAGATGTGAAAGCCTCACCTTTGAGCCTGACACCAGCCTGCCCCCCAGGTGGTCGTACTGCAGGGCTGTGACTGCAGCCCTGTGCCCATTGAAAGTCACAGTCGATTCTCCACTTAGGAGGCTGAAGACACGGATTGCTCCATCCTCATACCCAACAGCCAGGTGCAACCCATCTGGAGAGGGGCAGAGGCAACTGACTTGCTGCTTGAGACCCTTAAGAATAAGAACCTGCAATTTTTAGGAGACAAAACACGTATAATGTTGAAAAATGACATGTCAGAGTCAGTTACTTACACAGCAGAGAGAATATAGTCTACTCTTCCCCTGAGCTTCCAACTGAGCACTTCTACCACTTTATAAGTTCATTTTTCAACTTCCTGCACCAAACACAGTATCATTAACCCCATTTTCCAAGGCAACGAGCAGCTAGAAGGGAAGCAATTTCTCCCAATCAAACAGGAGACCGGTGCAGAACGAGCCCTGGAACTCAGAACCTGAAATTTCTGCCCTCACATATTAAGTGCCAGAGAGCAAGAAATATTGTTTGAGAGTGCAGCTGGAAAATTTCTTCCTGACTCCATCCTCTCTTGCCTGGCCTTTGTTGGGTATAAGACACAGCATCTTTTCCACAGACTGCACGAGAATGTGAGAATGATAAAAACATCTCCAAAACAACATACCAGCAGTCAGCACTCCAGAGGCTGTGAAACAAAACCAGATTTCAGTTTGTAGTGGACAACACCACTTATGGCAATTTCTGAATCTCACAGGAGACAGTGTGTGGCAAAGTCCTTAAAGTTACAGCTCACAACCTCCCAATGGGATACAACTTTTACACGGAATGCCCAGTTCCGCAGCCAAATCACAAACTCTATGATATCCCTGATTGGTCCAAGAGCATTCACACAGCCAGCTAAACCGGGAGCAGCTTCCCAGTTACTGTGACAGCAACTACTCTTCCACAACTGAGGTCCTAAGGCCAATCTCAAGGGATTCAGTGAGATTCAGCCATTTTAATGCCAAGACGAGATAAAATAAATTATTCTCACAGTAAGAACAGAGCAGCAGGACCACCACTTCCTCCCTCTGACAACTGATGGCTACAAGCTACTACCAA
>JANPWX010000660.1:1585601-1611505 GCA_024734555.1 Trochalopteron elliotii
GAGCCGGGCGGGGGCCGCTGGACGCTGGAGCGCGGTGCCGGAATCCCGGCTGCGAGCCGTGTGGCGGGAGAGGCGGCAGAGGCAGGTTCTCCTCCCGCTACGGGCACTGCGCCGTGACCCGGGCACTGGGGCCTCGACCCCTTGCTCTCAGCGCTCCGTGCCCCGTTCCGAGGCTGACAACCCCTCGGGGTCGCCTCGGCCGCGGGAGGGCCCGGCAGCGACCGTGGGGGAGATGCCCCGGAGATCTGCGCGCTCCATTTCGCTGCCGTAGCCAGACCCCTGGGCTTGGCTGTTCAGCAGGGGAGGATGCTGTTGTGGACGAGCTTCAGGCTGGGGCCGGTGTAGCCGCGCTTACCTTGCCTTTCTCTCTCACTGCCTTTTCTTCCAGCGAAAATCTTACTTAGATGCTCTTACGGCTGTCTTTGTCGTAGTGTCAGCCTTTATTACCTCTCAGTGTGAGCTTGGATGCTTGGTTGTTTTGTTTTGTTGTTTTCCTCTGGCTAATGAATGTACTTAGTAAGTCGCATTTCACAATTACTCCTTGTGGGTGCGATAGTTTTTAAATTATTATCAATTATGAACCTGTGAAAGGAGTTAAGTAGAGGGTGTGTATGTGGCAAACTGAAGTTACTTACGTGGGTATGTTTGTGCTAGTTTGACTCACTAGGATAGTTCAGGAGCCACTGTGGAAATGTAAGAGCCAAAGCATAACCTGCTGGCAGCTGAAAAGTGAGTATTGGCACGTTTGAGCCTTAATCTAGCAACCAGTGTCACCTCAAAATCAGTCAGATGTCAGAGTTCAGTCTTAAAATTCACTGGGCCAGCATTCAAATTTACAGCTTCACTCTTTCTTGCAAAACTGATTTGGGTGAAGGGGTTTTGTGCCTGAGTGCATGGCTGTAAGAGCTATGTGACAGTAAGTCTTGTTTGCAGCAGTTCAGAATTCACTGGACTGCAAGGGCTGTATTATTCGGGGAGAGGGAGGGGTTTTGTTGGTTTGTTTGTAAGGTTTGGGGTTTTGGGGGGTTGGGGGCGTTGTGGTTTGGGAAGCTCTTTTTTCTTTTTTATATAAGTATTTACCAGTATCTCTGAAAGAATAGATTATACATTCCCTGCTACAAATTTAGTTTTTGTCTAGATAAAGAAATAACACTTTTCTGGAAGACTGAATTCCTGTCTGCACTTGGGAATTTGTTATTGCTATTTCCAAAATGCAAGATCACAAGTCACTTGGATCAATTTAGTCGAGAAGGTGTTTTCACCTTGAATTTTTGGAAGAGGTTTGTCTCACTGCAAGTATCTGCCTTATTGCATACAGGTAACAAAAGAGAGAATGTTTGAGTGGGAGATATGTTTTTGTGTTGTCTGCTAGCTGTTATTGCATTGCAGTCTTGTGAAAGGTCTGGCTCCACGGGACAGTTACTTCTAGTGAACAGCTGGTGACCTGGTTTGATTTTTTTTTTTTTCTCTTTAAAGCACCTGGAAGGCTCCAGTGAAAATTGGAGTGTGACAAGTTAGCTGAGGAAGGGAGTTGTTGTTTCCATTCCATGGATCCCTTGGGTGCTCCTTCCCAGTTTGTGGATGTTGACAGTCTGCCAGGCTGGAGTGATGCCTATGAGGCTAAACAACTGGATTGTCACCAAAGTCCCATTGAAAAAGCTCAAGTTGATGTTAGATCACCTTTTCCATACAGGAAGGACATCAATGAAAAAATAATCTTGTGGTAAGTTCGATGTGGCTCTCGTGTGTCAGTCATCACTTTTCCTGTTTCCTGCAGCATCCATACCTTCATGTAATCATCACTGCTGTAGAATAAAGCTTCTAAATCCTCTTTTCTTGAATCAAATGTTACGAATCTGGGAAGAAAATAATCTTTTTGTTCACTGTAACTTTGAAAGTCTGGGATTTTGCTCCACCATAGGTTGTGCTCATAGCAGTCCTTGATGTAGCAGACTGGAGCTGTACTTCCTACTGTGATACTGTATGCTTAGTATCAATACCTAGTTGGGCACTTGGATATGAGGTTTTTATTTAAAAAAAAATATGTTTGCTGTCTACTAGCTTTTTCTGTATTTGTTGGTGTTATTCTGTTTTCACTTGTCTGTTTTAAATCAGTGTTTCTTTCTTTCCTGGGGTTCTTGTGGCTTGCTTTTGGCTCTTCCTGCCCCTCCTTCCTCCATTCTGGTTTTGTCTCCATGACTTTCTTCCAGAATCTATTGATGAAGTGTAGTGTGCTGTACTTACTCCACCAGTGTAAGTCAGATACTTGAGCCTGCTCTTTAGGTGAATAACTCTTAACTTAATCAGTGTAAAGGGAGAAGGATTTCTCAGGGATACAGATTCAGGCATCAGCCTGGACGTCTTTCTGGTTAATATATGCAGGAAATGGGACTGTTCATGGATTTCCTGAAATCAATTAAGTCAAGAAAGAGAGGAGTAAAACAGAGAGTAAAGAAAGAGGGGAGTAAAAGGTTAAACATCTCTTATGGCTTGGGCAAATATGTGCAATTTCAACTGTTAGTTTAGTTTCTCCCTGTGCGTGGGAATCTTTATTTCCCTTCCTATGCTCTTTGATCCCAAAATCCCTGATGGCTGCTGCTGTGACAAAAAGCAGGTCAAAGTTCTGCTACTCCATTGTCTCTTCTGCATCTGTGCCTTGTTTATCTTCTGCATGTCTGATCTTTGGACAGCAGAATGAGCATGATCAACTTGAGGGTTCACAATTTGAGAACTAAAGAGAAGAAAACTTGTCCAGCTGCAGCACCAGTCTAGACCCACAGGGCTCTGAGGAACAGCAGTTGTAAGGTGCCCTGGATAGTCTGTTTGCAAAAATAATAAAATACATTGAAAAAGTTGTTTAAGTTTTGAAAGCAATATAACACAAGGACTGTCCTCTTATTCCCAAGAGAAAATAGGTGGGTTTTTGGAAGTGTTGCACTCTGTTTAACAAACTGCTTTGCATCTTTGCTGCCTGAGCTGCCCTACATACAGCTACAACACTGCCTTTTCCACAAACATCCCTAAGTTACTGCTGGGGCTGGGACTCTTTCAGGAGCTGACATTTTGCATGCAGTCTGTCTCCATCAGGTGGAGGCAAAAGACGATTTGGCTTAGTGAGCACGTCAGGGTACGCCACGCTGTGTGGGCACTGGAGTCTGTTAGTGCTTTTCCTGTAACTTGGCATTTCCTTGCTTGTCAGCACTGATTTGAGAATATGCTGCTCAGTTGGACATTGAGGCTGCAATAAACTGTTTCCTCAGGAAAGGAGATGTCGCGCTGCTGAACTGCACGGCCATCGTAAACACCAGCAATGAGACTCTCACAGATAAGAACCCGGTGTCTGAAAGTATATTCATGCATGCTGGGCCTGACCTGAAGGATGAGCTCCAGAAGCTCAAAGGTAAGTGACCAGAAACATTTTTGTCTCACTGGAATCTCCTGTCCTTGCATAGTACAAAGCATCAGGATTGTAGTGCAAATGGAAAAGGGCTGGGCTTCCCCCAGCCCCCAGCAGCTGGTATTAACATGAAAAAAATGGGGGAAACACCTGCCAATCTAGTCTCTTTTTGCTGTTCACATTACAGATAATTGAAAGTCTGTAGCAGATATTTGAGTTGATGAGCCCTTACTTTGTGACACAATAATTCCCGTTGCCATCTGAAGCCACTTTGAGCAGTTAGCTTATCAGAGCTTTTGCTCAAGGGACCAGTGTTGTACATCTTGAGATTTTATCCGGTTCAGTGTGTATACATTATGAAAGACAGAAATTGAAGTTCCCCATTGAAGAAATTAAGTGGATTCTGTCATGCACTTTGTGTATCCTCTTTCAGGATATTAATATACACACAGTCTTTGAGAATGATATGATAATAATAGATGGATTGATAAAACACTGCACATCTAAATAAAATCTTTGTGATTTCTTAAGTTGGTTGGTTCATTTGTCTCTTGTGTACAACAAATGGCTTTATTGGAAAGCTACAAGAGCAGCCCTAATGCAAGGCTATTCTGGAAATGAATGAGTTTTGCCTAGAGTCTTTATTAACAAAGTTTATTGCTGATAATGGGAGAAGAATACCCAGCCTTTTTTTTCATCTAACAGGCAATGGGAATAAGAGTTTCCTTATTTTGTGTGTGAGGAACAAGAGTTTATAGTTGTCCAAGGTCATACAGAAGTCTAATATGGTTTACAGATAAAAATTCACATCTCTAGGAACTACAGTCCTGAACTGAATTTTGAGGTCTCTATGTGGTACTGCTCACTCTGGATAACAGCTTGATCTCCTTACATAGTAACAAAATGGATACAGAAGAGCAATATTTCTAATACAAACTCTCACTAGCTTAAATTACAATTGAATAGAAATCCTGTTTCTATAAAATCATCCTTTGCTGATTCAGCTTGCTTTTTTTGAGTAACCTAGAAATAAAACAGGAGGAAGAGTAACCATTTTATAACATAGCATAACACTCTGTGCTGTGGGTGGAAATTAAAATACCATAGGTGCTGTAGAATAGTTAGGACCCTGCTATATATGCCAGAACTCTTCTAAAATACTCTTGGGTGTCTTGTGTGCACTGGGAGGTGGGAAGAGAGGGATTGCATTTCAAGGAGTCCTAAAGTCCGAGATCTGTCAGCTCGGTAGGGAGTTGTGCTCAGCTTCTTAAATTCCCTTTTACCCTGCTGAGTTATGCATAGTTTTGCATCTTCTACCACAGTGAAAACACTTACGTGTTCTCCCTGTAATGCATTCTGCAGGTTCACAACTCCCTATGAAGACACTTCTCTTTTAATCTTGTGCCAAGAGCTTTATGGAAATCAGTTCTTCTGTGACACCCTACTGACATGTTGTGTGGGGGAGGAAAGAGAGGCTGGGTTACAGATTTGGCATTTGAGCACCCCTAGTATATTTGTCACAGTAGCAGAAGTGAGTGGAGGGCTTAGTTAAGAAATCAGTTCAGGATTCATTTGTCACCCCTGCTTTGTTTTTGCCCTCTTTCCCATTTAGCCTTGACATTTTTTCATTGGAGAATGTTTGTGCTGAAAAAGTGAAAATGCATGATCTGTGTTATAAAGCTGTAAAATGCATTTTCAGTTAGGTCTCTCCTGCTTTACTCCTGCTGCTTGATATATATCCATATTTCATAGATTCCAAGGAAAATTATGATGTGAGAGCATGTGATGTGCTGACTCTTTGAAGGCCTGTGCCTTCTTTAAGCTCAGCTAACTTATATGTTTCTGGGAGCAGCATCAGTTTTGATTCCTGCAGAAATACTACAGCCAGGGGCAGGCTTGCAGATGAAGTGCTGTGGATAAAAGCTTGCTTAATTGCAAATACTTGTTGCAGTCTAATAAAGACCTTCTGTGGCAGAAGTCTTCCAGCTCCAGTGATGCTTTTTCTCTGCCACACACATGATGTAGAGGATTCAGACTTTCAATTTTGAACTTGGAGAAAAGCTATTCTAATAGCTGAAATCTTATCAGATAAAAAACAGGATCTTGACTTTGTTCCCAGTTTTGTCACAGACCTTGACTTGTGCAGCTCCCCTCACCTTGTTTCTTAAAATAAGAGTAATACCTGCTGCTCAGTTTAGTTTTATAAGTTGTATAGACATCTCCAGGCAGAATGCATTGGGAAGTATGAAGTGTTATCTGAGTATAGTTAAAGATTACCAATGCTACATCTGCTTCCCTGAATTTATTGGTTCCCCTTGTGGATTCACAACTATACCTCAGTCAAACTTGTTTCATTCTTTTTTTCACAAGTGTTTCCTGCAGGTCTTTGCTTGCTCTTTGCTGTTTGTGAGGCGTGGGGACCTCAGAGGATGAAAAGTAACTTGCTATCTGATACATTGTTTTGGGTTTGGCTTGACTTTTTCCGTATTGTGCTTATTTAATCACTCTCTTGAGCTGTCTTAGAGGCTGTGCAGGAATTCAGAAGCATATGTTTAGTTTTAGTATGGTGTTTCTTCCTTCTGATTATCCAGAAGAGCACAGTGGAGATCTACAGAAGCTAATTATATGATTTGTTGTGTCAAAAACTTTCCATGATGCTGGCTTCAAGGCATCTTGATGTTGCCATTTAAAAAGATACCCTTGAAGTTTTGGGTGAGGAAGATTCTCAACCTGGAGTGTGTCTTCCCGTAGATTATGCTTTCATGCATGTTGCTAGCTTGCCTGAGCACTACAAGGAAAGAGTGGAGTGGGAGAGATGAACATCCCTGTTCAATGGGTAGCATAAGCCAAGCTCCTGCAGCACTGCTGCCTAAAGGGTGGCTGCAGCTGCTTCCTCCTGTCTCATTCCCTGTTGTGGGCACCAACAACCTATAAAAAGATCAGGTTGAAAGCTAATCCAATGAAAATACTGGTTTTCTGTCAGATCAGAAAGCTGAAGTGCAGCTGTGCAAGCAGAGGGAAGAAAGTTGGAAAATACTTGTCTTTGAGGGCAGGGAAAAAGAGAGACTAGAAGCACTATTTTAGCTGTCCAGACTTGGAGTGGACTAGATTTGGGTGAAGAAGGGGAAGTTCAGTAGACTTTTCTTCCGTGTGCTGAAGGAAAAACAGACTTCAAACACAGAATCTGTTCCTAGAGTATGTAACTAGAGGGTGCTGTGAATGGAACAATTAAATGTATTGCTTGAGTTTCCTTTCCTTGAGACCAGACAGCTAGTCTGTCCGGAGAGTATGAGCTGCATGAGGATCATATGTCTGCCTTGTGGACATGAAGAAACTTGCAAAACAAAGCAAGCTACCTCACTCTGGGAGCATAATTAAACAAATGTGTTATCTATTCAGTTTTAACAGCTTTGCCAATGACTGGTTTGTTTGATTAAGGAGACTTGTATTTTATCTAAAAAGCAGTCTCCCCAAACCAAGTTGTTCATTTCAGAATTATTGCTAGCTGTATGGTGTATTTGTGCATGTGTTGTCTGCCCATTATTTAATCATTTCTTCCTTTGCTCTAAGTAGCGTAGTAAGCACTGCAATTCAGACAGAAATTTGAGCAATATCTGGTTAGTCCTTATAGTCATAGTTTTAAAATTGAGAGGAATGAGCACAGTTCTCACCTCCTCAGCCTGACTAGGTTTGAGGCAGCTGGTATGAGATCAGATGCTCTCCTTAATATTTGATGTCTAAAACACCGACTTCTAGGCGTGAGGTGGAGTTGTCTGACTGGAGGAAGACAAGGGCTTGAATGCTTCTGGCTTTCTTACGATGACATGTACACTTCCCCTCGTGTTTTATCTCTCCCAGGGTGCAGGACAGGCGAGGCCAAGCTGACGAAGGGCTTTAACCTGGCCGCGCGTTTCATCATTCACACGGTGGGCCCCAAGTACAAGAGCCGGTACCGCACGGCGGCCGAGAGCTCCCTCTACAGCTGCTACCGCAACGTCCTGCAGCTCGCCAAGTAAGCACGGCCACACAGGGAGGACACCTGGGGCACTGCTGGGCTGGGAACTCGGCCCTGCACAAAGGTCTCACCTCTGTGAATGTCTTCTCCTGTGCTCTGGGTCTGGTTAAGGACACGAGAGCAGGGGGGCTTTGTGGTGTGCTTCACGCCTTTGGTTATCTCTGCTGTGGCATAGGTAAAATGCCACAGCAGAGAGATCTGGGCTTGTTCAAGCAGTGAAACGGCACTTCCTCAAAGGAGGAACATTAATAGTTGCTTTGGGTTCTGTGCTGCAACAAGTGTTAAAGGAGCTTGCTCCAGCAGCAACTTCATGTCTGTTTGCAGCCATACAGACACACCCACAGGCAGATCTGACTGCTCTGTCAGTTCGTGTGTTTGGCTTCTCTGCCCTTGTACAACAGCTAAAATTCTGAGTCAGGGTATAGGGTTACTTCTAAATCTACAGTTGCAGTAGCTAGGTTTGTGGGGTTTTCCCCTTTTGTCTGTGTGTTTTCTACTTCCTCTTAACTAACAGTTTTTCTCCCTATTTTTCTGTGTTCTGTTCTTCTCCTGGGACAACTGTTGTAGTGGTAGCACTCACAAAATACACCTGAGCAAGAGCAATGTCAGAAAGCATATCAAACTATTTTTTAGGGTTGGGAAGATCAATTATTCCAAGGTTGGACTTTGTGTTACAGTGCAATAGCAACTGTTTCATACTCAAGATTGCAGCTATGGTTTTTAGTATGTGCCAATTTTGTTCTGCCTCAGAAGTTAGGAGCAAATTCAGGCCTGGACTGAAACATGTTAAAAATTATTTTAAAATTCTTACACTTCTGTATACTGAATGTCTTTTCAGTCAATCTGTTTTCTAGAGTAACTTTTGATGTTTGTGAAATTGTCTGCCATCTCTGAGCTTGCTCAAAGTCCTTTGATTTGGCAACAGCTCTGCTTTACTCTTATGAAAATGTGTCTCAGTGCTGGAAGCAGCTTACTGGTCTTACAGTATGTGTCACTCCATTCTGATGGTTGTCTAATCATATCTAAGATGGAGTAAGCCACCTTGGCCTATGTCCAGACCTCTAACAAAACAAAATCATTGGTCATGTGAGGAAACAGGAGTGTGTATGCATTGAAGGGCACCTTCTTTTTCCCTCCTTCTCCTTACTGTCAGTCCTAAACAGGAACAAAAGTATTTTGAGCAAGGATTGAAGGGAGTTTGAGGGAAGAACTTAATTCAGGATATGAGGAACTGTAGGAACAACATAGGTGAGGTAGAAGGAGAAGTCTGAAAACAAGCAGCAGAGGAAGCAGTGGGGAATAATTAATGGTTCCCTCCTTCTCTACTTAATAAGGATGTGTGCATCCTCCTGCAACAACCTGAAAGAGGATTACTGCTGCTAAGAGCCAGGGAAAAAATTAATGGTGCTCTCTACTATCCTGACAGACATCTGTTTACACCTGGCTGTCTCTTCATTTGTTTCTCTTTTTCTGCATTCCAGGGAACAGGCAATGTGCTCCGTAGGATTTTGTGTCATTAACACTCTGAAAAGATGTTACCCCTTGGAGGATGCAACACACATAGCCCTGCGTAAGTGTGTTGGGAAACAGCATAGACCAGATGGCAGCACTCAACAGGTCACTTATCTCTGACAGATTACTCTTGAAATGGGGAAACCCTTTTCTTTAGGAGGCTGTGGTTCATTAAAGCCCTCAAAAAGGCAATGCATTCCATGGTTGATCAGAAAATGGAAGATAAAATCAAATTATCCTTTCTCTCAGTAAAGATGCCTGGGATCTCATCAGTAAAGATGCACAGTAAATCTGTGCTGGAATTTGCATTCTTCAATGTATTAATTTAAAACCTGGAAAAGATCCTAAAAGCGAGAGAGTTTGCTGGTAATAGAAATTTGTTCAGAATAAGATGAGGCCTTACTGTTGAGTACTTGTAGGCAGACAGACTAGAGCAACAGTGAAGTTCATCTGCTGTTTTAGTGTTGCCAGCACATCCAAATGTAAAGTGATATCCTTCCCCCACTGACCTGCTCCTACAGGCTTCTGCCTTCACATGCAAAATGATTGGCTGATTATAGGCAGCAAAACATGGAGATGATAATAGCTCAGAGGAGCTCAAAACAGCAAGCTGAGTAAGACACAACAAAATTAAGAATGTTATGCAATAAATTAGTGCTTTGTTCCCCCTTTAAAGCGGCACATTCGAAAAGAATATGGTAGACAGAGAAGTTGAGGAGGTCTGCAAGAATACAAAAAGGCAAGACATAGCAAAATGAGCTCCAGACTTTTTCAGACTGGAACATGCCAGGCTTGGGGGGAGTGTGATAGATGTTTGTAAACTCATGAGTGGCATAGAAATGGTGAAAAGGAATCAGCTGTTCACTGTCTCCCACAATAAGAACCATCAAACCATGCCTGTCCAGAACAAACAAGGGGAAATGGTTCTTATGCTTGTTGTTTGTTTCATGGAAATTCTGACTAAAAAGCATTGCTAAAAGTTTTCAAATTTCCTTGTGCTCGAAAGGAAAATATATTAAAGAAAAAATGAAGAGCACTGAAAACAAATTGGAAAACATCCTAGGCTGAAAATAAAGTATAGAAAAATGCTCAAACAAGAATATTATATACTCCTACGTATATACTAATGTACTGGTTCCTACTTTCCCCCATCTCTTTTGGCTTTTTCACTTGTTCATATACATTCAGAACTGTTTGCTGTGGAACTGCACACCTGCATTTGTTGTGTAAAGTAATGTCACAGTCAACACGATTACACAGGAATTTGTGTATAGTAGTACACAGGAAGTATTTGAAAACAGCTCCTTTTTCTCTCTGCTGTTTCTTGAACTCCCACAAAAGTATTCTCTGTAGATAATTTCTTTTATTGCTGTCTTCTGTTGTCTCTGTAGGTCTGTGTGCTACTTGATAAAATACTCCCCTACCAACCAATTTGTTTGGACACTTTCTCTCATGATTTACAAATAAAATTTTTGTATGCCTCTTTGGCACAGCTGACCCCAGAGATTTTGTGTTGCTGAGCCTGCCTTGAACCAGCTTCTGCTGTAGCTTGCTTATATTGCTTTGCTGATAACCTAGGGCACAGCGACTTGTTCTAAGAATGTCTGGTTTTAGCAGTTTGCAGAGGACTCTCTAAAGGAAGGATTTGGCTTCATTTTTCCGGGCCATTAAATTGCATTTCACAGTCTAAGGAGTGCCTAGTAAGCTAAAATCAGAGAGATTTATTTCCTATGTGTCTCTCTTTCTAAAGTCAGCACCAGGAGAGAGTGGAGGTGGAACTTCCAATATGCCCAGCAACCCATTTGGTGTGTTAAACCGCCACTTCATCCACTCTTCATCCTACAGCCTGTGGAGCTATTTAGTATGAGGAGAGATGTATCTCTCTTCTGCACTCTTCTTCACCTATAGCTGTGTGTGTAGATTACTCCTTTTGTTTTGCTAACTACATTTAATCTGCTTCCTTGCAGGCACAGTTAGGAGGTTTCTGGAGGTTCATGGAGAGACTCTGGAGAAGGTGGTGTTTGCTGTCTCTGAGCTTGAAGAGGTATCTTCTTAGCATTCATTCCACCAAAATTCCTGGGCACATGATTGATCTTCTCTGAAGCAGTAAAGCTGGATTTGGATTTCCCCTTCAGATCACACACTTTTGGTCTTGCAGCATCCTTCTGTCTCCTTCGTACCACAGCCTCTTTTCCAGAACTGTTCATGCTCTTAGCAGTCACTATTGACACTTTGAGAATCTTTCTGCATCTGGCTTCGGTGTTGCTGAGCTGTGGACAGGGAGCAGCAGGGGAGGTGATAACATGCAGTTGTGCTGGATGCTCTCTGTTAGACAGAAAGGAAATTCCTCACACAAAGTTTCCTCCTTACACAAAGATGTACTTGAAGAGGGCCAGTTCAGCATCCCTACAGATCACCTACAAAGATCTGAAACACTGCTTGCTGGCTTGTTGGAATAGCAAACTTGACATTTAGTGATCTGTGTGCTGAGAGATGCAGACAGCTTGAACATTGACTTTCCTTGTACATCAAACTTGTTCCTGTGCAGAGCACCCACACTGTGTTCAGGTTCTATGACATATGGATAAGGAAAATCATTAATTTGTTGGGGGTGATAAAACTGCTAATCAGTTGGAGAGAACGCAAGTCATATGTTCTGTAGAGATTTTCATTATATTCCTTCATGTGGGGAGGGATTTTCTTGTTGGGTTGGTGCTTCTTTTCCCAAACAGATCACTAAAGGTGATCTGTGTTATGGTGCATTTTAACATAAGCAACATTTGATGAAATCTGTTGTCCATGCGTATTTTAACTTCTTTACAAAGCTAAAGTATCTGCAATCTACCTAAGTTCATGCAGGTTTTAGCAAAGTCCTCTCAAAGTCATTTGCCAGTGTGGCAGAAAAACCCAAGAAGGTAACCTTTATCAAGGTTACTTGATAAAGTATTCCCAGCTCACAGCCCAAAGGAACCATTGAGGGAGGGAGTACTTTGCCTCCAAACTGCTGAGAAGTTCCTGCTGCAGAGGCAGGCCGAGTTTAAGTGAAGAGCACGGGTGCATGATATACCCTTCAGGCATTTTTCTCATTTGTAGGCCACTTACCAGAAGCTGCTGCCCCTGTATTTCCCGAGGTCGTTGGAAGAAGAGGTGCAATCCTTGCCTTACCTCCCTGCAGATATTGGCAATGCAGAAGGGGAGCCGGTGGTGCCGGAGCGGCAGATCAGGATCACTGAAAAGCCAGGACTTCCAGATGGTGAGTTGGGAATTGGGCTTTGGGATGAGTATCTTTCTGTGAGAAAGTCAGTGGGAAAAACAGAAAAGGAAGGAGAGAGATGTTTTCTGACCTCAATTCACCTAAGTCAGGTTATAATGATTCCAGTTCTCAAGTTGCCTCGTTGGCTTCTTGTGTTCCCCATCAGTAACTTGCTGTAGAGCTGTTCTGTCTTTTCCTTTCTTGGTGGAAGAGGTTGGTAGTTCGTTCCCTTTGTAAATTTTTTTCCCAAAGCGATTAGGATCTTTGAAGGTGTTTTTGCAGAATCTCCTAATTGAAAAAGGTATTATGGCTAATGGTCTGTCCTGTGTATTAGCAAAGTGCTATTTATGTATTAGCAAATGTTGTCTCAAATGGTAGATTCTATTGATACAGCAGGGATAGAGTGCATCCAACTAGTAGATGGGCAATGAAAACTAGCAGAAACTCCCTAAAAGATATAAAATTACTAGAGGAACCCCAAGATCAGTGTTTGGAGGTAGCTATCAAAGTTCAGTGGTAGATATCAGGGTGGAGGTGAGATACATATAGCAAAACAACATAATATATTAAGGGACACAGCAGACACATTCTGTCTTGCTTGTTAAGCAGTAATGTGCAAGTTTTACAGACTTAAACCATCCAAAGCATATAACTTGGAATTAATTTCAATTTTCTGCTTTTGCATAGCCACTTGGGATAAGGCTGAATTATTTAATATTTGCTGCCATGGCTGACAATACTGTGTGAGGTATTCAACCACCAGCTAATAATATGTGAAATTACTGGATTTGCATGTGTAAGAGTGAATTTGTATAGTGGAATCCTGCACTCTTATTCCATTGCTACTATAGCACATCATGCTAAAAGGGGAAAAACTCTTCCTGTCCACATTGCTCAGAGAGACAGTGCTAGAAGTCTCAGCAACATGCCTGGATGCCATCAGTTCAGTGGAGCACTCTGGTATTGTCACAGCAAGTGAGCCTGTGCTCGTCTATTTCATCACCCAGCCTTGTTGTAAACAGTGCTATAAAAATAGCTACACTCAGATCATTACAGGGTTTGTTCAGGAAGTGTCAGTGATACAAGAAGTGAGCCCTTGCTACAGTACAGCTTCTAACTGAATAAAGCTGCAGCTTCTGTGCCTCTGCGTGCTCATTTTTCCCCTTTTGACAAGTACCATGACTGTAAAGCTCAGGTAGGATGTAAAGCTCCAGAACTTGTTTTTTGGGTGAGCAAACCCTTTGTTATGAGCTGATGGCTGGGACTTCCCGGTTAGTTTCCAGGCAAACCAACATTTTAAGGGAGTGTTCCTCAATCACATGCTCTGATCTGCCGGCGATACTGGGGAGATACCGGAGCCGCATGGTGGTCCCTCGGGGGTTTTGTGTCAGTCTGTAGCATAATGACTGTGTTGTTTCACTGGGAAATGTCCCAGTTCATCAGCAGCATTGCTGTCCTGTACACAGGCCAAACATTTGATACCATCTTTGTTTCTACTGCAGATGCTTCAGATGAAGAGGGTCTGGAGGCAGATTTGTCTTTCATTGGGTCCCATGCTTTTGCCCGCATGGAGGGAGACGTTGATAAGCAGAGGCGCCTCATCCTGCAGGGACAGTTGTCAGAGGCAGCACTGCAGAAGCAGCATCAGAGGAAGTGAGAATTTGCTTGTTCATGTGAATATTTGTGTTAGTTAGGACTAACCCTTATGAATGATGGTTTTGTTATCTGTAAAGCCTCATCTTCCAGCAAGCAAATACAGGTAGAGCTTGGTGTCACCCTGGATTGACGTAGTAGCCTGTTTGGCCTGAACAGAGAAGGGACGGGACAATAGGAGAAAAAGGGAAGCTTGTGATGAACCCCTTAGCACACCCAGTGCATCCAGCCACCTGCCTTACCTGTTTGCCACAAGATGTCACTGTTTTGTTGCCACTTTTTGTAGTGGGATCCCCTGCTTTTTATACTGCCCACTGGTTCCTGAGGCTCTGCATAGATAGCAAAACACTTTTCTTCCATTTGATAAATAAAAGAAGGCTCAGGCTTTCTCCCTTTCCCTGCCCTTGTAACCCTAACGTGCATGATCACTTCTTTAGAAGGTAATTCCGTGCTGGACTCCTCTTGAGGTTTAGTGTTGGCTTGTTTTGTCAGATGAGGCAGAGTTGTTCACCAGTTGTTCATGAAACTGTTTGCTGCATTGTTGTGTTTGACATCTAGGCTTTCAAAGGAAATTTTTTTCTGTCTTTTAAATACTGACATATTTAAATGGAAAAACCTCTTGAAATCTTTTCAGCCCAATTGCAATGGCACTATAGTTAGGAGTTGATACGTATTAATATGTATTAATTGCCTGAGTGAAATCATTAGGTGTGTAACTAAGACACTAAATTTTATTTTTTAACACTTCTTTCTTTAAAAATTTGATAGTTGCTCCATAGGTCAGAAAACAGCAACATCAGAGAGAGCTCACTCAGAAAAAGCTTGTTTTGTCCTTCCCTTCCCATATACCTCTTCAGGCTTACATGGGTGATCCAAAGGGGGATTAGATCTGACCAGATGTTTTTGACTTTCTAGTTATAATCGCTGGCTGTGTCAGGCAAGAGCTGAAGACCTCTCTGACATTGCATCTCTTAAAGCTTTGTACCAGACAGGTAAGTTTGGGGTGCTGATGACTGATCTGTGTTGTCTTAAAATAAAACTATTTTCTTTGGACTTGCATATAGAACAGGTCATGCTGAAAGCATAGCTGTGCTTCTGGAGAGAAAATCTGTTCAGAACTTTGGATCTCATAGGCCTCATGAAAATCCAGAGCTTACCTTGATCTTTGTGTAAATACCAAGGTTGTGTGATACCTTCTGCTCAGTAGCTGCAAATTTCAATTCTTTTGTTTGCCTTAGATGAGGCTCTGTGGGCTGCAGGAGGTCCATGAGGCGTACTCTGGGAATATATGCACTGGAGTTCAGAGCCTGGTTTCTAGGAACAAATTTTGCTTTGGTGGTAGAATTGCAAGTGAATGGATTTTTTTAAATAAAACCCATGTAATTATTTGATATTTAGGTAAATATGGAGTACACAGGCAACATAAAATTCCAGTCCTTAAGTTTCTCAGATGTGATACGTGGAGGTTTTTTTATCAGAATAGGCACTGCTGTAGTGAGAGCAGTAACTAAGCATATTTTCTCTGTTGGAAACCAGATGCACTGCAAAAGTTCTGAGCTGAGGCTCTCTCTCCCTGGTTTGAAAGCACCCAGCTACAAAACCTGGCATGACTGAGAGAAGTTGAGACACCTTTCTTTCTTTTGTAGGTGTGGACAACTGTGGCCGCACTGTGATGGTGGTGGTTGGAAGGAATATCCCTGTAACATTGATAGACATGGAAAAGGTAAGGCTTTGAAGAACTAGAGTTGTGTAGGTTACATATGAATGTTTCAGATGGAAAAGTTTGATTATAAGGATAATTCAGTGTTAATACTAGAAATATCATTTGTAGAAGATTTAAGATGTTGACTAGAAAGTATTTTTATAGGCAGATGAAAATGTATATACAGAGCTATGTGTGCATTGGGCTGGCACTTTTCAATGAGGCTATTTTTAGAAAAAACAGAGCTAGTATGGACTCCTTTTTCTCCTGAAGAAGAAGGAGAGTTATCTTGCTTCTGTAACTGCCAAGATGTGAAGAGTGAAACACAATGAGTTAAATGTAGTTTTTCAGGGAAACAGCAAGAATGGATCTCCATCTGTGAGGTCAGATAGACGAAACACTTCCAAGTTACTACAGTCAGATTGAAGACTTGGAATGTTGGCCTTGCTTTTGTACTTGAAATGTAATGCCATCCAGCCTCATGATCCCTGATTTTTAGATGAAATGAGGGAAGTATAGTAATATGTAATGCACCTGTGAAAAAGTTCTTTACAAATATAAATTTTGTTTCTTTCTGCCTCAGGCTCTTCTGTATTTCATCCACGTCATGGATCATATTGCAGTGAAGGAATATGTCCTGGTGTACTTCCATACACTCACAAATGACTACAATCAGCTAGACTCTAACTTCCTCAAAAAACTCTATGATGTTGTTGATGCCAAGTGAGTGTCAATAGGAAAAGAATATGTTCTGGTCTTCCTCTGTGCTATGCAAATATTTGTTATTCCCTGTATCTGGTTTCCCATTTATTTCTGAGAGACTTTGTCTGGGACAAAGACCTAAATAACTCAACAAAGGCAAGAAGAAGGAAGAGGTGTTTTCTTTCCTTCTCAAGTCCATCTTTTTAACCAGAGGTTCTGTCTTCTGCAGTCTCCCTCTGGAGCTGTTAGGGAGGCACTCTGGTTGTCTTGTCTGTCACAATCCAGAGCTGGAACTTTTGGAACCTGGCTTTGTTAAAGTGTGTTGCTGGTCGTGACAGGAGAGGTTTGGGTAACAGTGGCAGTCATAATTTGTCCTTAACTTACTTTCACTTCCTACTTGAAAGACTGAAAGCTGTGATGTCTTTAACTGAAAAATCACTGTTCTACTTTTTTTTTTTTTTTAAATTTTCTTTTCCCTTTACGTTTACTTTTTGGTGTCTGCCCTTACATTAGATCTAACTTTATAAAACTACATCACAGGCACTTCAGAAAAATGGTCTCTTTTGACAGTTGGCTTGTGTAGGTGCCCTTAGTTAGAATTCACTTTTCAATATTTTTTTTCTTCCTCTAAACCAGGTACAAGAGGAACTTGAAGGCATTGTATTTTGTCCACCCAACATTTCGTTCAAAGGTGAGGTAAATCTTACAAAAGAAAAGTGTGTCTTGCATGTTGGTGGAGTAGCACGTAAGCCTGTAGCATGAAGAATGTGGAGATATTTTGGGAATATAAAATATATTGAATATAGAAGATTCTCAAAATTGAGCAGTATTTTCTGGATCCACAGTCAGAACTTGAAATTCATCCCATCTTTGATCTAGCTGCAATCTTCCAACCTTTGTGAGAAGCTGAACCCCAATGCAGTGCACGCTGGCTGTGCCCTGGTTTTTGTGCTCTTACCAGAGAGAGGTGGAAGCTTTGAATCCTGTTTCTTTCCAAGGGAAACATCTTGTCATTTTTCCTGCTGTCTGGCTAGCAGGGTGATGAACCACCATGACTAAACACTCGGGGAATTCTTTTTTTTTTTGTGTAGCTCATCTCCTGGATGTTTCACCTTTTCTTTCACCACAAGAGGTGTCTCGTGTGTCACCTCAGAGCTGCCCTGGGAAGGGCAGAGAGCAGTGTCAGGCAGCAGTGAGATTAGGCAGGGTTAGAGAGCAGCAAAGAAAGATGGGAAGAATGCCTTTGATGGAGTGCAGAAAAAGTCCTGTTAATCCATCAGGAGGCAAAAAACCTGAACTTGTCATGCACTAAGTTGTTAGCCTTGGCTGGGATCTGTTTGGGGTGACAGAAGATGGAGCTGGTTCCCTTCTGGACTTCACATTCACTACTCCTATTGCAGCAGTATGAGTACTTCAGGTGAACCAAGTGGCAGCAGCAGCCCTTCCTAGAATTTTTGTTTGTCCAATTAAAACAGAAATCTAATCCTCCATGTTCACATCAGATTAACCTCTGTGTTTATTCTGCTTCTTGCTGACATTAATCAAATTTGAGAAAATTATATGCCTGGAAAAACACATCTGTTTGCATGTGTTCAGCAAGGATTACTTTGACTGCTAAATTTCCAAAGAGTCCTTTCTTTGCCTGTGTACAGCTGGGACACCATGAGACTTGGAGCTTCCTTGTGTTTATGGAGATAAGACTGAGGCTTCCCAACAGCATAGCTTTCAGCTTCTCTTAGGTTATTAGTTATTCCCACAGGATACACATCAGAGGTCTGTGTCCTGAGAATTAGAGCTTCCAGCTCTGATGCTCATAAAAATGTGGGAGCTGGCATAGAACATTACTAAGGTCACAAAGTTGAGTGGAAAAGCTGAAGCTAGGAAGTACTAGTGTTCTAGATTCTCAGTAGAACTTCACCCCCCTCCTCTCTTCTCATACATTTCTATTTAGTTGAGAAATACTTTTTTTGTTGTAGTTGGAGGATGACAACTCATCCTCACTGGTGTCTGTTGCCATCTTGTGTGTCCCTTTGGAAACTGCAGTGGGACTCAACAGAGCTCTAGGTAAAGCAGGTGGTTGGTGAGCAGCAGGGAGGGTGGGAGACCCAGAGTTCTCTGACTTGCTGGAAATAGTTGGTTTGTATCCTATTCTGGCAGCACAGCTGGATGCAAAAGGGAATGTGTGTCCATGTCTTTCTGCCAATCTTTTCTGTAACTGGAAGGCAAGCAGGATTGCTTCTGACTGATGCATGGGCTATCAGCTTATGAAACATGGTGGGGAATATGCAGCAGAAAGCATGATGAAGAAGATGGCTGCTAAGAGGGAATGGTTTTTCTCTCCCCTCCTTTTTTTGGCTCTTTCAGGGCTCTTGTCCCCATGGAAGCTTTCTAGCTCAAAAACTTCAAATTTCTTCAAAAATGTTTGGCACATTCATCTTCCTGTTTGGATCACTTACTTACTTTCTTTCCTAGAAGTAGTAGGAAACATCCCATGCCTCAAATCAAGGAGGAAGGCCTGTGCATTCGTGTGACTTCCCAAACACATCACTCTCATACACAGATCTTCAATGTCTGGTATAAATTGTCCCTTTTAGAGCAGGATTGAATCCTGCCATCTGTTAGAGTCGCTTTTGCTTATTTATGGGTTCAAAGGGATCAAGAGGCTTTTCATCATGTCTTTTGGAAAATCATACATCCCTAGAAAACCAGCCTAGTTCTCCAGGTGCCAACAATGGTACTTTGTTCCGTTTCTAGGTATGAAACTGTTGTAAATTACGTGTTTTCTGAGGGTAATTGGCCTCCTAGGATACATGGAGTTTGGTGTGCAGGGAGGAAGGTTCAGCAGTTATCCCAAAGCACAGAGTAACTGAAGCAAGGTGAGCCACTGTGCCCACATTTTTGTGCAGTGCTCCTGCCTTTGCTCATGCTTTGAGTGTTATTGTGATGTGTGAGATGGAGCTGTGCTTGTCATGGAATCGTAGTATAGGTGTCATAGTTTTGTAGGTTGGAGTGGCTCTTGCTGCATGAGCACTTCCTGCCAGGCCTCACATCAAGGTACCTATGAAATGCCATCACAAGCTCCTTTGTACTCTTGCATGCAAAGTTCCTCCTGCTTGTGTTTGATCAAGCTGCTGATAGACAAATAAAGGGCTTTTGGAGGCATTTTCATGTGAATCCTCTCAGCTCCCCTCTTCTGAAAGCTCTCCAAACAAACTTTTTCAGAGCTTGTATTCTGAACTGAGCTATAAACTGCTGGATCTGAAACAGTCTCACCCAGACTAATTCTGTTTTCATTAATTGGCTGTGAATCAAGAATGTTTCGAAGTTGAAAGATACCCAAAGACTCAAATTAGATATTCATAATCATCGTATTCTTTGTATTTATCATGAACAATTTTTGGTTTGTTTTTCTGTAACAGTCCTAAAAGCAGTTTCTTGAGATCAGATGCCAGTGGAAAGGTTGTTGCAAATCCCTTAGGTTTTTTTTTCTACACAAGATCATTCCAATTGGAATAAAGTTTCCCAGATTTTAGTAAATTTCTCCTTGAGGTATGGCCAAATTCAGAGATTAGTGACACACCTAATCTGTGTTGCTGGGTTTTTTTCTGGGAGACATCTCATACATTTAACTGTGGATTTATAGCTTGGCAGAGTGACTTTGACAGCCTTTTATTTAGATTCAGAATATCAGGACAAGAAAAATGAAGGGAAACTTCAGCAGATGTCTAGATTTTTAACTTTCTTTGGCTGCTGTGGTATAACTTACTCTATTTTCAGTGCATTGACAGAGATTTGGTGTAATTTAAAGTTCCATGTCCTGTTACCAATAAGAAAATAGCTACTCTTGTATTACTGTTTCGGTAACTGTGGTTCTCAAGAACAGAAGTAATAGAAAAATTCTCCAGAAACATTTCTGCCCCCCTCCCTTCTCTCTGCGTTCCTGGGTAAGATGCCAAGCTGCAGTGGCTTGTATAGCAAGAGGAATGAGGGAAAAAAGAAAAAAGCACTTTTCTCAACAGCAGTTTTTGTGATGACTGCAAAAATATCCCCTATTAGGCTTTTATACATTAAACATCCATAGCAATTATGTTTAATGGTTGTCATTCATAACACACCTTGAAATCCATGCTACTTTAGTGCAAGATTGAGAAAGTATTTTTCACCCATTAAACTGTCAATCATAAGAAGTCTTGTTAGAATAATATAATGAATAATGGATGCCAGTAAAATCTGTCTCCCTGCTTTCTGCTAACATAAATCTCTAATTCTGCCCTCAAAATAATGAACTGATTTCAAATGTTCTGTCATATTCTTCACCTCCTTTTCTCTTTTTCATTGTTCCTTTCTCATTAAAGTAAGCTGTTTTGAGGAGGCAGTACAGTTATTCCAGGACAGTTTTTAGGAATTGACGTTTTCTTTAATGTTGTATTCAGGCAGATCACTTTTATTGACCTAATCTTAAGAGTTTATTTGAAACTCTTGCTTTCCTTGAGGCTTTTCTTGCAGTGTCGCTTCTTTCCTGTTAACTTCCTGCAGTCAAAGCAAAATTATCAAACAGAATGACAGAATGGTCAAGGTTGTAAAGGACTTTGGAGGTCATCTGCTCTGACCCCTGGCTGAAGAAGAGTCAGCAAGAGCTAGTTGCTCAGGACTATGTGATTGACCCTTACTCTGAGCATTTGTGAGCCGTAGAACAGGTTTTTTCTTTTCCTTCAGTCTGCCAGGAAAAGAATAGAAAAGAAATAAACAATAAGTAATACAGTACTTAATTTTGGAGAAGGTGGATTGAAAAGGTAAAGCTTGTGCAGTCAGTCTAAGCAGGATTAGATTGCTGTCTTACTGGTCTTCAAAAACAAAAATTCCATACCCTGTTTGTACCCAAAACAGACAGAGGTGTGAATATTTAAAGTAAAATCTTGTAGAATAAGTTGATAGGCTTGTTCTTGTAGAGTTTAATTAATTAATTAATTAATTAAGGGTTTGATAAAAAAAGATGGTAAAACAAAAGTTCACTCAGACAACCGAAGCAGAAGGGAGAGTTCAGTACAATCTTTAAAAAGTCAAGTCTCCTTTTCTCTCGCTCTAACTGGCCTTTCTTTCAAGTGGAAACTTGAATGTAAAGGGTTGAAAACGCTTCTGCCAGAGTCAAGTAGGTAATTTTCTGAACTGACTAAACTTGGAGTGAAAGCATGCCACTATACTGTGATAAGCGTTGAGGACAAATAGCAGAACAGCTGTCACTCTTGGGCTGTAGAAAGGGACCTTAAGATGGCATTTGGGGAGGAGTGAGTGTAGAGTCAGAAAACAGTGGCTTGAAGCTCTCAAGACACTGCCTGGTAGAAGTTGGTGGTGCATACTTCCTGACCTTGTTGTGTTATGGCAGAGATTTTAGTGTTTCAAGTTCAACTCGAGGCTGTTTCACTGTGGAGTATTATTACACTGGACTGGAAGGTTCTGAAGCAGCACCTTGTTAATTGGTTTTTGTGGGGTTTTATTTTCAGGTCTCAGCATGGTTTTTCACAACCTTTACAGTCTCAGGGCTAAAGGACAAAATCCACTATGTGGAAAGCCTTCAGCAGTTGTTCACAGCCATACCCCCAGAACAGATTGATCTTCCCCCTTTCGTCCTCGAGTACGATGCCAGGGTAAGTGACTGCCTGTGGCCACCATCAGCCTCTGCCCTAAGAGCAGCTCTTGTTCCACTGTTCCACTCTGCTCTGCAAGAGCATTAAGGGGACTGACTTCCACATCTTAATGGGGAGAAGGAGGAGGGAAGGTTCCTGGAGAATCTGTGTTGTTCTGTGAGTAATGATTCTCTGAATTTTTTAGTCTACATCAGCCCAAGCAGAGGGCAAGGCTTGGCTAAGAAGGAGGCTGCTTTCCCTTTAGAGCAGTCTTCTCTGTGCATAAAAGGCCAGAACTGTAACATAACACACTAACAGCCTGTGGACAAGAGAAAATTTGTGTTAGCTGCTGTACCCCTTATACTGACTGGAAAAAAGAAATAGCAGCTGTGTTTCATCTTCCCTGCCCCACATACTAACAAGCATGCAGAAAAAAAAGAAAAAGAAAAAAAACCCCACACACACAAAAAAAACAGCAGGGAAAAATGCAACAGTGGAAAGGTCCCCTGCCCTTTTATAGGACCCTGCCCCTCAGGTCTCTAACCAGCTGGTGGCATGAATATGGCTTGCATTGGCAGAATCATTCCAAAGACTGTGTGATGTAACTCCAAAACAGTAGTCAGAGCTGTGTGTCTGCATTAGTGGCCTTGTCTGAGTCACTGGCTGTGCCAGCATTTGTGGATTCCTGGTGTCACAGCTTTGGCTTAATGGCAGAAGTTTAATTTGTACTTTCTTCTTAAAACACAGGCAAAACCAAGGCCTGTGTCTGCCTGTTGACAGCACAGTGCTTTCCTGGGTGAGTTGTGGCACTCACTGTACTCATGGAAGACAAAGCCAGAATACCTGATTATTTCTGCCTCTGTGGCACTGTCATTGCACCAAAGTGTATTGGAGAAAACTTCTGTTCAACTGCTCATTCTGTTCTCCTTGCAGGAAAATGGGCCTTACTATTCCTCTTATCCTCCTTCCCCTGACTTGTGATCTGCAGTCCTGTGATGCTGCCAGTTCCCCATGGATCCAATGACCTGATGCCTGCCAAAACCTGTGCATTTACCCATGGACAGAATTCAGAGAGAGGGTTTTCCTCCCCCAGCTCTGGTATTTTTTTACTGATGAGATATTTTCAAGCACTCAAGCAATCAAGAGAACTTTATGCCACTGTGAACTGTACAACTATTTCAAATATATTTATCCAATGGAAAAGCTGATTTAAAGATCACTAGATGCATTTGTTTGTTTTGTTGTTGCTGCTGTTGTTGTTTTTTGAAGCTGTTACATTATTTTTCTGAAGAGACTTTCTCTTTTCTGGGAAATCATGTTTGTAACTATGAGTATTTTCCAGCTCTGTTTGTAATACCCATTTCTGACTGCTCTGTACAAATACTGTGCAGTACCAGCCTGACACATCACTCATCATTATGGTCTGTGTTTCACATCTGATTACTTTCCCTTTCTGTTAGCACTGATTACTTTAGTCTTGACCCAACAAAGCTGTCTGGAATTGGGAATGCCATGTCTGCAGGCTGCCAAAGCACTACAGCCAAGCCAACATTACTCCAGGATTTAGTCCCATAAACTGCCAGGTGAGCTGGGAGCCTTGAAAAAGTCCCTGACAGTTTTCATTGGATGATGTGAAGGACCATGTCAGGATGCCACTGCCCTCCCAGGAAGAATAAAACTGAAAAGCATCTGTGGTTTCTTTTCTCTCACTGTACTCATTGATGTTCTCCTTGGCCATGGAGATGTCTGTGGAAGTGGGTGCCATCTGTCTGTGCCTGGAGGGGAGAGGGAAATGGTGGCAGAGGTTGTTCCTTGGAGATCTCAGTGTCCCTCTGATTTCCTGTCACACTGACACTCACTGATTTTTGTCAGACATGATAAATGCAAGAGAACTTAGTTAGCCAGAGGTTCCTTGAGCTGCAGGTGAGAAGTGTTTCAGGGCTGCCCATGGGAAGCTAAAAGGAGGGAGAAGGCTCCCATGTAAAACAATCAGGGAAAGCCCAAGTACAGAAGGATTAAATCCTCCATGGGAAGAATGTCATGACACTACAGAAGATGAAAATGATGGTGTGATTGTCATCACTGCATTCTGCCTACTTTTCTGCCCACACCTGGATCTCTCCCTTCACCACAACTCAGAGTTCCTCATTTTCCCCTTCTGCCATCACTGCCTTAGGGAAGCATTAGCAGAGGTCACTGTGAGATGTCCTGGCAGGTGTCCATTAATGCCTGTGGAGTTGCTTGGGAATGACCCAACACTGGTTACAGATCCTGGGAACTGCTGGGACAGGCAGGGAAATGTTCCCTCCTGGTCATGCAGTGAAACAACCTGGATTTAGTGTGAACTCAGAGAGCTGGGAGAGCGCTGGGGGACAGGGACAGGGAGGAGCTGCACAGGAAATTCCCACTTCATTCCCAGTTCCCTCCCAGTAACTCCCAGTTCCCTCCCAGTATATCCCAGTAACTGGGATATACTGGGAGGGAACTGGGAATTACTGGGAGGGAACTGGGAGATACTGGAAGTTACTGTGAGGGAACTTGGAGGGAACTTGGAGCTACTGGGCATTACTGGGAGTTACAGTGTTAATACAAACACACTCCCCTGGACAGGATCCAGACTATAATATAAACACGACCCCTTAGACAGAGAGCAGTCAGGGCAGACAGAATAGAACCAAACCCTGGCCAAGAGCTCTCTGTGTTCTGGTGAAGAAATGTGTTCATCACTGATACCCCATTGGTTCTTTCTTACCCCAACTGAGCCCGTTGGTCCATTTTGGATCCTTCCCCTGATTGGTCCCTTTCCCAATTCCTGTCCCCATTGGCCAAGTTGTGAAACCCCATCCCAGGAACCCCATATAATCCCTCTGCCCTGGGACCAGGGGATTCTTTACCTGTGGACTTGGTGGAATGAAGAAGCTTTCCTGGAGTTCGGAAAGGCCCCACTGGCTTTTACTCCTGCATCACCCGGGATGGCAAACACAGCTCTGCTGCTCAGGCAGCCTCACAAAGAGCAAATCCCTGCACTTGTGAGTGCACCTAAAGGCTGATCATTCTGCACACAAGGGTGCACAAAGAGCTGAATCACTCTGTGCCCAAGAGTGCCTGTGCCTCCGTTGATCCGGGTGTCTTTTTGAAGACGCTTCTAGCAAGGAAGGTGGCGACACCTTCACCACCAGACCAGACCAAGACAAGTGGTGCCCAACGTGAGGCAAACGCCTCAGTTTCTGTCAAAAAGCCTCTCCAGCCTGCTCTGGCTGTTGGACTTCAAGCTGCTCTTGGGTAGCCACTTCCCCAAGGGGAACCACCTGTGTTTCAGCACGTGCTACCTCTGGGGCCCCAGTCAGGACACTTGAGACGATTGGATGAGGACTGAGCAGTTCGGGTGAGCACCCCTGGACAGTCTTCAGTTGACCCAGTCAGTGCTGTCAGGCAAACCAAAAATGTAAGTTTTTAGGGCACTCTCTCTCCTCTTTCAGGTCTTTTCTTTGTTTTTTTCCTTTTTACTGCTGAGTGGGGATTGGAGATTTCAGAATGGGGAATGAGCTTAGTAGATCATATCTCCTTGAGATCAACCTCACAGCTCCATCGGAGCGAGATGTTTATATCCAAGTTCAAAATACCCTTGTGGTGGGAGATTTTAAGTTTGGTGAAGGGGACCTCAAACATTTCATTCATTGGGTGTTTAAGTTTTTTCCCTAACACTGTTGTTTGTACTTGGAACCCTCTCCAGCCTCACCCATTGCACTCCATGTTGGTCAGATGGCCTGGACAGCAGCAAGTCATAAAAAGGAGGGTGAAGGCAAACAGCTGTGTCAATTGAATAGCTGCAACTATTTGAGGGGGCATTTTCCCCCAAACCACTGCTGTTAAAGAAGAACATGACCACCAGCTTAACAGTAACCAGGACATTAGGGAAAGGCTTCTGAGGCACAGAAGAAACAGAGAACAAAGTTTAGAAGAAGCAAGAAGAGTTGAAGAGAGAGAGGAGAGAGAAGGGGGAAGGAAGTGGCCATGGAGCTCAGGGTGCTCTGCAACTTGGCCAC
>JANPWX010000661.1:0-30187 GCA_024734555.1 Trochalopteron elliotii
CAGGGAGGCAGTAAAGTGTTATGTATTTGCAAGCCCCATAATCTTTAAAAGCACAGTGATGCATGCTCCAGATGAGAAAAGAGCCTCCATCCAGTATGTTAATAGATAGCATTAGGGCAATAATGAAAAGCACTTGAGACAAGTAAGCCCCTATCAAAAGCTGAGTAATAGAGATGCACAGAATGAATCACAATGCACCTCCTCTGCAAAAGATATTAAGACGTCTGCTTTAGTGCAGGGTCTATTCACTCCAACAGCTGCTTCATTTCTCTGATTAAAATGGGAGTGGGGAGAGCTTTTCCAGCCATTTCCCCCCTTTTTCCTGCGGTACCTTCCCCACAGGCTGCCGCCGCCCACGCCGTGCCCGCGGCGGGGCTGTGCCGGTGGCCGCACCCCGGGCACGCACAGGGGGCAGGACACACGCGGGGACACGAGCGACGCAGGCACATTGTCACATGCACGGTGTGACACACAGACACAGTGTGGGGACTGCAGCTGCTGCGGGGCTGCAGTCTGGGCTCTGCCGGGCTCCTGCAGGGATTCCCGGTGTGAAACAGTGTGTCTTTTCGGAGTGCAGCCACGGCCCAACTAGATCCCAGTCAGCCTCGCCAGTGGAGAAACTGCTTGAGAAGAATTCAGGCAGCAATTCAAGCTCACACAGCCACACAGGTTACAAGGCTGGCTCAGCAGAGAGGCACAAGGCTCCCAGCCCAAATCAATTTCCAGCAAGTGTTTATTCCATGTGCTGAAGGTGAATCCAAAGCCAGAGAGGGGGAATCATGTGTTTTTTCTCAGTTGTATTGGGTCTCAGGTTTGTGGGTGGCACAGGGGGCAGGGCAGGGGACAAGTGACCACAGGGAAGAGAGGAACAGGACACCAGGCCCCATGTCCAGTGGGGAAACAGGGGAAGGGGATGCCATGGGGTGGGTGATGGACTTGCCAAAGCCAGAGAGAAGATTGCACAATGTCTGCAAGGGTCCATGGGGGAGAAGCCTTCTTTACACCTGGGGTATCTTTAATCTTCACTTTTCCAGGGCAGGGCAGTTGGAAATTGCATTAATGGCACGAGGGACTCCACACCAGTGCACCTGGGAACAGCCCCACACACCCCACACACCCCACACATGGCCCTTGGTGGGGGCACACACAGGGCACCCCCGGGGTTCTGACCCCCATCCCCACCACGGCTCCTCATGGGAAACGGATTTCTTGAGAATTTTAAAAGTTTGACAAAAGGCTCACATAGTGTGTATTTGTATGTGAATATTGAGATAGAAAATGCTGATTTAGAAACACTAAACCCTAACCTAAACTCTTAACTCTAACCCTAAAAATCCTCAACAAATCTATTTCCCACAGGTCCTCTGCTCCCAGCCCAGCCCCTCTGGGGTTGTGTGCAGCCACCGTGGGGGTCTGGGCTGCAGAGACCCTCTTCCCCAGCAGTGACAGCCATGCTCTGATGTGCAGAGAGGAAGGGGAGCCAAGGCTGGGGGTGTAGGAGGAGATGAGGGTCAGGAATCTGGGATGCAGGACAACCTCACTGGGAGATCAGACAGTAGCCATGGGCAGAGGGTTGGAGGTGTTGGATTACCAGAGGGCCCCTGGTGGGGCCGTGCTGGGGGGTACTGAATGCACAGAGGAGGGAAATGCCCTGCTGCCAACCTGTGAGGGCTCTGCTGATGGAGCCATGGCTGTTATCCACCAGCAAGGGTTGGATGCCTTTGTTTAAAGCTGGAAACACCTCCTGGGAGCCTGACTCCAGGACACCAGCCAGGTGCCAGGCTCTGCTCTGGCATTCCAGCAGGAACAAACCCACACCGTGGGGATGGTGAGGTCCTGGTGCAGTTTACAGCCACCCTGGCAGTGCCAGCCCAGCCTCTGCCATGAGTCTTGAAGGCTCCAGAGCAGCAGCACGGGCAGACAGGACCAGAGGTCTGAGCCAGGGCCAGACAGGGCTCTGGCCATGCAGAGGTGTGAGGCAGGGCCAGACAGGGCTCTGGCCATGCAGAGGGGCTGTGGGCACACCCAGCTGGGGCCCAACCAGCCCTGTGCTCCTCCACATCCATGGCTTAGAGCCTGGGGGGCTGCAAGCTGCTGATGCTGAGGGTCCTCCTGGGATATCTTTCACTCACCAGGCCTGTCCCCATCTCACTGCTTCCCCAGGGCACAGCACAACATGGATGAGCCTCTCCAGATGCACAACAGCAACACCCCTGCTTAGAACCTAGTCTAGGCTGTAGCAAGAGCAGGAGATGAGGCAAACACCAGGAAAGTGCAGCCTGACAGTAGCTAACAGCCAGAACCAGCGGGGATATTCCACCTGTGGCCAGCTTAGTCTCATTTCTGTTTACCA
The DNA here is from genome assembly GCA_024734555.1 of Trochalopteron elliotii. Taxonomy (NCBI): domain Eukaryota; kingdom Metazoa; phylum Chordata; class Aves; order Passeriformes; family Leiothrichidae; genus Trochalopteron; species Trochalopteron elliotii. Next base: position 2,354 of record JANPWX010000661.1, read on the forward strand.
AAGACACACTCAAAGGTAAATAGTTCTGCCCTGGCCACTGTGGGCTTTTGCACTTTCCCCACTGGCACCTGGGGAGGGCTGGTGCTGCAGGAGCTGGGGATCAAAGCCTGGTTGATCCCAGTATTTCCCCATCCATCCCTGGCACTGTGGATGCATCGCTGGCCTCTCCCTCCCCCTGCTCACACACATTTCCTCCTCAGGTTTTGGAAGCAGCAGCCAGGAAGAGCAGATGGGCACTGGTGATGACAAAAGTGCCTCTGGCTGCAGCAGGGAATAGGCCCAGGGAGTGAAAAGGCCCCTGGCAAGGGGGAGAGGGCTGAGAGAGAACAGTGTCACATGGAGGTCCTGCACCCAGCACCCACTGCTCCCCTGCAGCCCCCAGTGCCAGGGCAGCTGCAGCTGGGCTTCCACAAGACTTGTGCAACAAGGAGAGAGGAAGAGCTGCCCTGATGGGAAACCCCAGAGCAATGCCAGAGCCAGGTGAGAAATAGAAGAATCACTGCTCTGTGTTGGCACAGGGCAAAGCAAAAGCTGCAGACAGGCTCAGCCCAGGCTCAGCACTGCACTGTCACATCACCAGGGCCCTGGAAAGGTTCAAAAAAACAACTGGAGGTGGCACTTTGTGGGATGGTTTAGTGGGCACAAGGGGGATTTGGACAAAAGTTGGAATTGATGATCTTTTGGAGGATTTTTCCAACTTTAATGGTGCTGTGGCTTTGGTTATCTCCACACTGGCTCTGCCTGCCTGCTCTGGGCTGGGGGACAGGCAGGGCAGGCAGGAACCCACACTGGGCTGGCCCTGAGCTGCACAGAGCAGGCAGCAGGGGAGCACCGAGCCCTGGGAGGCTCCACGGGCAGCAGCAGAGCTGGGCTGGCCCTGGTGTGGGGATGGCAGGGAGGGAGCTGGGCAGATGGGAAGGGCTTGAACTGAGCCCTCTGTGGGGCACAACTGGGGCAGGACAGCCGGGTTTTCTCCTCCTGGCCTTGCCAGGGGGGTTTCAGATGGCATGAAAAGGGGTTTTCCCCATTTGTCAGCTTTTGTGATGCCCAGGACAAGCATTTCCTTGTGGTGACACAAGCACAGAGACCTTCCCCAGGGACGGGGACAGTGGTGGGGACAGGGACAGGGGGACAGGGACAGGGGACAGGGAAGGGGACAGTGATGGAAACAGGAATGGGGGACAGTGGTGGGGACAGGGACAGGGGGACAGGGGACAGGGAAGGGGACAGTGCTCTCAGCAGGTGGATGCTGAGTGCAGGCCAGGCTCCTCCAGACACCTCGTGAATCACTGAACTGGTGCCACAGAGCAGCACTCTGGGGATACCCCTGGCCAAGCCCCACAGGGGGATGCTCCAGGAGCACTTTCCCTGCTGATTTCAGTTTTCTGAGTTCAGTTTTGCCTCCCAGGAGCATAATTTTGGGTGCAAGCCTATAAAAACTTTGGGTGCAAGCCTAGCAAAGCTCTTGATTGAGAGAGGTCAGGTTTAAAGCTGAGGGCCTTGCCAGGGGAAGAGCACCTGTGTCCTGCTGAGATGTTGCCCTGATTTTTCAGCCTTCTGATAGTTTCCCATTTCTACTGGAGTTTTCTCACGCTTGTAACAAAAACAAATTTGGTAAATGATGCATTCCTTTCCAGGGGGAAGGACAAACTGATGGACTTGTGAGTTGACCACTGGGGTCAGAGGGGTGTTCCTCTTGTCCCCCAGTCCTTGACCAAATCCCACAAACTATGTAAGTCGAGATCCCCAAATAAGCTTCTTTTCTTTTTCATCTCACATCCTGACGGGTGAGTGTGGTTCTTTTCATGTTCTCTTGTGACAGTGAGGGACACCAAGGAGACAGGACTGGACACCTCCACTCCAGGTGCCAACTCCTGCACCAAAGCCAAGCTTGCTGTGCTCAGTTGTCCCCGTGGTCCCTGCTGAGCCATTGTCTTTGTGCCACGGTCTCAGGGTGTGACGTGACCCCATTGGTGCTCCCTGACCTCACCCCCTGGGTGTCCCAGGCCATTTCCCTCTGTCCTGGGCACAGTCTGCCTGTGGGTCCTGTGGCTGCACTGAGGGAAATGAAATCCAGCTTGGGAGCAGCCAAGAGCTGAAGGGACAGAGAAGGGAAAACCCCAGAGGGGATGAGGAAAGGGGAGGAAGCAGCTGATGTGGTGTTCATGAAGCTCCTGAAGATGGTTCAGATGCACCCACACATCTGTGTGCTCTGGCTGTGTACAGTCCCCCTGAGATGCTGGGCAGCTGCAGTGGCAATGCCTCCTCAGCCCCCCAGGAGCCCTGTGCCTGCAGCTGCTCCATGAGCTCCCAGAATCAACCAGCACCAAGCTGGACACGAGGCATCTAAATCCCAGGGAGATGGGAGAGGATCTGGCAGGTCATCAAAGGGCTGCAGCTGGAGAGCCCCAGGTGAGCAGTTTGACAGCAGCTCCTCCATGTGTGCAGGGCACCAAGGCTCCCCCCTCACATGTGTGTGCTACCAGCAATGAGCAGTGACACTGCCAGGCCCCTCAGCAGCCCTGGGAGCCACCACCAGCACAAAACCCCAGCCACAGCAGGGAGGAGGCTGCCATGGCCACTGGCACCTCTGAGCTGGCTGCCAGATGCCCAGGAAAAGGCAGCGAGGCCTCAGCAGGGAGCTCTGCTGCTGCCTGCCAAAATTAACATCACTGACAAAAGGCATGATCCTGAAATTGCACCACCAAACAGATGGATTGCTGGAGTATGGGAGGCCTGGTAATGGAAAAGATGAGTAATTGGAGGAGGGAGCGTGGTGCCAGCGAGCCGAGTGCTTGGCTGCTGCAGCAGGCTGGGAACCTGGAGTGCTGCCTGTCGCAGGGCTGGATTCCTCCAGCTCCCAGCACAACCTGCCTGGACACTGCTCATGTGCTCCTGCTGGCCACCAGAGCTGGGGACACGGCCTGGGGCACAGGGCCATGCTGCCTGTGCTGGCTCTGGGCACGCCCCGTGCCCTGCCCAGCTGCCCCAAGGAGAGCTGTGGGCTGTGAGATGAGCCTGGAGCAGTCGTGCTGCAAGGATGGCTCCAGAACCACGGCTGTTCCTGCTGCAGAAAGGCAGGAATACACTGGATATCCAGCCAGAGGAAATAGGAGTGCCTTTGTGTAGCTCCACTTGAAACACGGCAGTGAAATGTGTCCCAAAAAGGCTCTCTGAGCCCCCAGTTCTCAGCAAAACCCTCACCCTGAACCCCGTGAGGACCAGCTCATCCCTTCCCTGTGAAGTGACTCACGGGAAGACCTGAGAAAGTCTGAATTCCTGCTGGCACTGAAGAGCAAGATGGATGAGAACATGGGCATGCTCCCTCCTCCAACTACTGCTGCCCTTGCTGTCCAGGAGCATCCCTGTGCAGCCTGTGGGGCTGGGATCCATCACCCAGTGCTCGTGGATCACACAGATCCTGCCAGCACAGCTCCTGACCCTACAGTCAGAGCAGGAAAACAGTCACAGCCCCTCCTGGGGTTGTGAAAGGAGCTGGGATCCATCACCCAGTGCTCGTGGATCACACAGATCCTGCCAGCACAGCTCCTGACCCTACAGTCAGAGCAGGAAAATAGTCACAGCCCCTCTAAAACAGCCAGGACCTCACCTCGCTGCCACCCACAGCTCTCTCTGCCCTGTCATTAGACCTGGGATTATTAATTATTCCTTTTCTTTTTTAAGTACAAACGTACTGAAATCATCCACTTGTCAGTGCTGTGAGTGTGGTGATGCAAATGTGACACAGCAGGCTTGTACTGGGCACTGAAATTTAAATTAATGGGGAAAAAATGAGCTTGCTGGGTTTTTGGCAGAAGATCTGGGCTGTTGGTGTTGTCCAGTGCCCTGAGGCTGTGCTGGGTCCCGGGGGGACACCAGGACCAGGGCACTGCAACTCCAGCATGGCTGGACAGGGAGTGACCCTGCAGCAAACACAGCTGGGCCTGTCCTGCTCAGCTCCCTGCACGTCCCCTCTGACACACTGGGGGAAAGTTTAGGCAGCTCAACATTTCAGCTTCTGGAAAAAAAAAAAGAGGCAGGAAAAGGAGGGAGGGAGAGTAAATCAGCCACAGCTTAAGGCCTCTTATCTTGGAATGAGGCCCTGCAGTCCGTGAGGGCTGATACATCCACGGGCACGGATCCTGCTGTGGGATCACTGGGATTAGATGGGCTTTGCTGTGCCCTGACTGCTCCTGCTCCTCTCCAGAGCCCAGAGATGGGGCTGTGGGGTGGCACCAGGGGTCCAGGCAGAGCTCCTGGTGCTGCAGGGTGCAGGTCCTGCCTGCTGCATCCTCACCTGGGCCAGCAGGTGCTGAGTCACAGGGGCAAAGCCACACGTGGGGCAGCAGCTGTGGGGGGCAGCTGAGCGGGAAAATGNCAGTGTTGTATTTTTCTATCCAAAAATGGTTATGAGTCTGCCAGCTCTCAGAGGCAGCACTGAGGGCTTGTGCCGTGTCTGACACACCGGGGCCGAGGGCTGGGATGCAGAAAAAGGCACAAACAACAAACCCTGGCTTGGAGGGCTCATGAAATAAAGCAGAACACGATGGAAGCACCGTGAGTGTGTGTGAGGGCAGGGTCAGAGCTCACACCCTGCACAGACCTGGCCATTCCCAGCTGATTTACCACACAGAGACTCAGAGGACACCAGAGCCGTGCAGATGATGCTGAGCTGCAGGCTGGGCTGGTAGGAGAACATGTGCTCAGAGCAGCAGCTCCTGTTTGTCACCAGGATATAGTACCTGCTCCAGTGGGTGGATAATTTTAGGTGAAGGAGAAAACGCTGCTTTTCTCTTTGGGTTCGAGCCATGTGCTGGGTGGGATGATGCTCTCGGCAGCGACTTCTCTCAGGTGCTGCGTGGTGGGGGCACAGCCACTTCCCCTGGCACGTGTTCCCCGAGTTATTTATCACGCAGAGGTGGTGCCTCGTTTGTCTGGGTGCGGATCCTGCGGGGCGGGAGGGGCGGGCTGTGCACAAAGCAAACGCCGAGTTCCCTCTCTGCGACGCTGTGACTGTCAGGAGACAGAGCACGGAGTGACAGCGTGCACACGAGCTCCTGATGGTTTCAAGGATGCTCTTTTTTAGCTTAAATTAGGGGAGAATCTTGTGCAAAATCCTTAACAAAGCCATAAAGGTTTATTCGCCAGTCATTCTCTGAGATGCCAGCCAGCCTCTGAGCTGCCTTTCAGCTCTGGGTTTGTCCTGAGGCATCACAAATGTCTGAACAATGATTGGGGTGTCCCCAGGGGAGTGGCAGAGAGATGAGCTTGGGTTCTGGGCAGTGACCCAATGTGGTCCCTCACATTTTTCTTCATCCCCCCAAAAATACAGCCCTTAGGGCAGGCTGGGTGGGCTGTGGAGAGGGCAGGGACCACATTCACTGCTCAGTCCATCAGCCAGGATCTGCTCTGCTGTGGGGTCCTTCACCCAGCCTGAAGGCAGCAGAGCCCTGACCCTCTCTGAGACCCTGTCCTGGTGCTTTGTGGCCATCCCTGTGCCCCAGTGCAGCACAGATTGCCCCAGGGGGTCAATGCTGGAAGGCCATCAAGGAAGGCCAGCACAGGTTCCTCACCCCTGAGGGCTCTCCTCAGGGCACACCTCATTTTGTGTGGTGTTTGGGAGGGAAAGGGCTGGGAAACCTGAGCTGCTGGGGTCAGGAGGGCTGCAAGAATACATGGAGGGAAAGAAAACATCAGTAGCAGTGGAACAGCAGTGCTCCAAGAGGAGCCCAGGCTGTGTCTCCCATGCTTCTCCAGAGTCTTCCTTCACAGACTGAGATCTAAGCACTCACAAACAGAGTCACAAAGTGAGGCCACGAGGGAAAGCTCAGTGCATCCAGGGTCCCAACATTGTCACAGGGGTGACACTGAGGGAACACCACGGGGACCATGAAGGGTTCATGGTCAACTGGTGTGTTACAGATTGCTGGGACCCTGAGATGGCCAACTTCTGGAGGCTTTGGGGATTGTGGTGTGGGGGGCTGCCACACGAAGGCCACACCAACCCTTTGGACCCTATTGTGACAGGACAAGCACAATGGTCCCACTGACTGTCCCAGGACTCACTGGTGGTGTCTCAGGAGGGACATTCGGCTGTCTGTGCTCCAGGTCAGCCTGCTGCTGTGGGAAAACCCTCATCCCTCACCCTGCTGGTCCAGGTCCCCACAAAGCCACGTGCTGGTCCAGGTAAGGGGGTCAATAGTCATGGTGGCTTCCAGTTTTCTGGGGCCCTTTGTACCATTGAAAAGCAGATTGGGAATGAGGGGCTGGGCACAGAAAGGGTCCATCCCACCCTGCCTGCTTCATCCCACCCTCCCTGCTCCATCCCACCCTGCCTGCTTCATCCCACCCTGCCTGCTCCATCCCACCCTGCCTGCTTCATCCCACCCTGCCTGCTTCATCCCACCCTGCCTGCTTCATCCCACCCTCCCTGCACCATCCCACCCTGCACCATCCCACCCTGCCTGTGCCATCCCACCCTGTCTGCACCAGCCCACCCTGCCTGCACCATCCCACCCTCCCTGCTCCATCCCACCTCTCTGCCTGCAAAATCCCACCCTGCCTGCATCATACCACCCTCCCTTCACCCTCCCACCCTGCCTTCACCACACCCTCCCACCCTGCCTGCCTGCTCCATCCCACCTTGTCTGCACCAGCCCACCCTGCACCATCCCACCCTGCACCTTCCCATCCTCCCTGCACATCCCACCCTTCCTGCACCATCCCACCCTGCACCATCCCACCCTGCCTGCACATCCCTGCACCATCCCATCCTGCCTGGACCATCCCTCCCTGCCTGCTCCATCCCTGCCTGCACCATCCCTCCCTCCCTGAACATCCCACCCTCCCTGCTCCATCCCACCCTCCACCCTCCCATCCTCCCTGCACACTCCCATCCTCCCTGCTCCATCCGACCCTCCCTGCTCCATCCGACCCTGCCTGCACCATCCCTCCCTGCCTGCTCCATCCCACCCTCCCTGCACCATCCCTGCACCATCCCACCCTCCCTGCACAGCCCAGGGTGGTGCCCAGGGGCCGGGAGGAGAAGTGCAGCACCAGAAGTAGGGCAGAGTGCTGGGCGTGGGGCAGGGACAGCTGGGGGCTGGGTGCTCAGAAACCCTGACACAGCTGGGCCTGAAGCCAGGGCACAGCATCCTGCCCTCACCCTGCTCAGCCCAAGGCACAGCAGGGATCAGCAGGGCAGGAACTCTCCGGTGTCCTGGTCATCTCCAGGTCCAGAGGGATTGTTCCAGCCCCAGGGGTTGAAAAGCCTCCAGGGAAGTGAACAGGCACAATTAAAAATGTGTCACTGAGAACCCCAGAATGCCACAAACAGCTGGGCAAGGTCACAAAAACCCAGTTCAGCATCCCTGTGGCGTTGGACCTCCCTGCCCAGTGCAGTGGGATGCCAGGTGGTGACCAGGATCCCACGTGGGTGTCTGTGCATGCATGAACCCCTCTCCCATGTCAAGGTGAGGGACATCTGAGGATATCACTGTGCCTCAGCACAGAGCTCTGTGGGCTAACCGAAAACAGATGTATAAAAATAAACAGAAATACTAGAGATGTGATTACCAAGGAAACGCATTTACATACAGGAAAACGTCCAAAACGACTGTCATTTACTTCCTTTATTTATTTGCATTTATAGAAATGCTCCCAGCCCAAGGATCTGGGCTCAGTCCTGCCCAAATCACAGGAAATGGAGCCTGCTGGACCCTTGCCCCATCACCCACCATGGTGCCCCTCCCACGAAGGAAAGCTGCCCCTCACTGATGGGGCTTGGCGTGTGCCAGGCTGGAAACTGCTTCCCTTCATTCCCCATCCCTGGGCACAGAGATTCCCCACTGGCTTCCCTGGGACCCCCCCAGGGAAGGATTTTCTGGGCTCACCATGGGGCAGCTTCCCCTGCTGTGAGCAGCCACAGGGGGAATCTGGCACTGAGAGCTGAGGGGATGGAGCAGAGGGATGGTTTTGGGGCAGGGATATGGGGATTTCTCAGTCCAATTGCCAACAGAGAACGTGAAGGGGAGAGATGCAGGCTGAAGCAAATCAAAAGAGAAGCATTTTAACTTGCAAGGAATGGAAATGAGAGGAGTGAATTTGGGTCATGCCAAGGCATTCGTTCTACATGAAATGAAATGTTTTCAAGCCTCTCCTTTTCTCCTTTTATTTTCCTTTCTTTCCCCCTCTTTTGGGGAACTTACAACAATTAAAGAAAAAAAAAGCTTTATTTATAAAACGCACAAAGAAAATATTTGAGCTGTCCCTTTTCCCCTGCAGCTGCCCACAGCCCTCACACCCAGCTCCAGCCCAATCAAAATGGCATTGGGGGCTCATTCACCAGCCACCAGCAACAAAACAACTGCACTCTTTGCCTGGAATTCTCCCAGATTATAATTTTGCCCCCAGACCTTTCTCAATATCCACAAGGGGCCGGGCACTGAGCAGGGAAATGAGGGTCTGGCATCAGGACAAGACCCACGGTGGGCATGAGCCAGATCCCTCCCAGGGCCTGTGGAGGTGCTGGGGTGCAGCAAGCTGGGCAAACCCCCAGGCTCCTCATGTCCTGGGAGTGGCTGCAAAGAAGACTGGTTTGGAGAGAAGATTTGTGTGGGGATTTGGGGGGAATGTATTTGCTCATGGTGCAGCTTTGCCTTACAGAATCCCAAGCTGGTTTGGGCTGGAGGGAGCCCTAAAGCTCTGTCATCTGGGGGTGCTCCAACCCTCGGAGCATTTTCATGTGGATGTGGGGACATGCACAGTGCCACCAGCTCTCAGGGTGGCAGGAGGGTGCAGCTCTGGCAGGATAAGGAGCCTGTGACCTGCAGAACATCCTCAATCCCCCCAGGAGGAAGGGACACAGTGGCTCTGGGGCCACGCTGCCATTGCTGGAGGGGACATTTGGCACTGTGAGCCTTTTGTTCCTGAGCTCCAGCAGCCCTCCCATGGGAGCGTGGGGATCCCACAGCACTGAGGGAAGGTGCTGTGCTCCCCAGCAGCTGCAGGAGGCTGAGCCAGCAGCTCCCACTGCATCACCCACACCTCGGCGAGGAGCAGCTGCAGGGTGGATGACACAGTTTGCTGCTCCTCTGCCGGGTAATTAGAGTTGACAGGGTGTGTGCAGAGTTACTGGGTAATTGCCCACACACCTAAGGTGTGGTGGAAGTCGGGGAGGTGAACCAAAACCCTCCACCTGACCTACATGTAGAGGTGCTGCCCGGCAGCACAGCAGGACGAGGAGGTGGAGAGGAGGAAGAAAATGATGATGAAACGTTTCTGCAGGCAGCAGCACAAACCTGGTCACCCCCCAGGTGCTCTGGAGAAGGGACTGAAGTAACCCCAAGTGGTGCTGGGAGGGAAGGCAAGGCGTGGAGCCTGGTGAGAGCATCCCTGCCCAGCCAGGCTGTGGGGGCTGCTTCAGCCCCACAGCACCATCAGGGGAGGGCTGGATCAGCAGCAGCCTGGTGTGTAGGACAAGGCAGGTAACGCTCTGCTGGCTGCCCGTGGCTGTGCCCACATGTTCAGCTGATCAGGTTAAGTGGCTCATTTGCCTGGGAGCAGGGAGCCAAGCACTAATGGCTTTGGACATGCAGCCTGTGCTCTGCTCTGCTCTCCAGCCCTTCTGGGGGCTGCTGCAGGTGCTGCCAAGCTGGCCCAGCTCAGGGCACAGGGGCTGGGGCACAGCTCCCAGGAAATGTGCCAGGAAATGTGCCAGGAAATGTGCCAGCTTCTGCAGCCATGGTCTCAGCAGAGTGGTGCTGTCCTGGAGGTGCAGCAGGGCTGGCCTTGTTGCACAGCCTGAGGCAACAGGGGGGCTGCTGAGTCAGAGAACCACAGAATCATGGCATCCTTAAGGTTGGAAAAAACCTCTAAGATTGTTGACTCTAACACCACTGTGTTCATCACTAACTTATGTCCCCAAGTGCCACACCCATGTGGCTTTTGAATATTTCCAGGGATGATGATTCCATCACTTACTTAGGCAGCCTATCCCAATACCTGACCATCCTTTCAGTGAAGAAATTTTTCCTAATATCCAATCTAAACCTCCCCTGGTGCAACTTGAGGCCATTTCTTTTCATCCTTTCCAGTTCACAACTTTGGCAAGCAACTGGAGAGCAGAGATGAGGGCCAGGTTAGCTCTTTCCTTCATCCCCTCATCACCTAGAGCTCATCTCTAATATGTGCAGAAAGTCTGGGGGCTGCAGCAGAGCAGAGGGACCAGGAGGAGGGAAGCAAGGCCCAAGTGTCTGTCACATCTTAACCTTGAGCCTGCAAGTGACTCTCACCAGCCAAGCACCAGCAGGGCACCAACACTGAGCAGGCAGTGGCCACTTCCAGCCTTGGCAATCTCACTGTGCAGCAGGACTAAACATTCCTGGTGCCACCCCACAGCCCCAGCCTGAGCCTCTCTCTCTAGCCCACAGAAACCAGAGATCTCCTGCATCTAGGTTTGCCTTTCATCAGCCCATCCTGCTTGTGTCCCACCTTTCCTGCTCTCCCAGCCTTGCCCTTTCCTGCCAGTGCCTGTCCATGGTGGGGACCTGCAGCCCTTCCCTGCAGCCCTTTCCTCCTGCAGGCAGCACTGGCCACGTGTCTGTTCTCACTCTCTGAGCTCCCCTGGCCAGGCACCACCATTATCTGCTCTGCCTTGGCTCTCGAAGCCTGCAGGCCAACACCCAAGCCTTGGGTAGAGACCAATTCGTGTCCACCCCAGCCCATTTCACACAAACCAAACCAGGCCACGGCCCTGCAGGCTCAGGTTGTCATCAGCACCAAATTCTCTTCTCCAGCTCTTCTGCAAGACAAACTCTGGACTCACCTCCCCTGTCTCTGTCTGGTAGAACGATCTGACTGTGATCAAGGATATCTGTATCACTTGTTCTCCCATCTATGCTCTGGAAGATAAGTTCTCCCCTATCCACAGTTCCCAGGATTACTCATTCCTCCTGGATGAGGCCTTCTAATTCTTCCATTTAATTGCTCATGTTCCTGGCATCAGGACAGAAATACTTGAACTGTTTCTGCCTGGTCTTATCTGTGCTCTCAGCCGAGGAGGTGCCGTCCCCTTGCTGGCTGCAAGGGCTGCCTGACGTCGCTTTTTTGGCAAGGTGGGAGCTCTCCCATTCCTCCCTGCTCTCTGCTCTTCCTTTCTTGGTTGCCCTGCTCCTGCTGACATGGTCACCCTTCCCATGGATGTGGATTCCAGGCAGGGAGCAACCAAGGCCAAGAAAGGAAACGCTGGGAGACAGCCCTGAGACCCATCCACAGGGAACATCACTGCTTATCTGCCTTCCTCCTGATAACCTCCTTTTAATATTATCCACTGCAGACTCACCCTTCACAAGTTCTTTATCCACTTTAATTCTGTGATCCCATCTTCTCCGGGTTAGCTAATAATTTCCCATGGGTGCTTTATCCGATAGTTGCTTAAATCCAGACAGACACAACTCTGTGCACAAAGCCCACGGATTGCTCAGCCCCTGACAAGCTGCCTGTGGAGAACCCATGCTGCATTTTATTTTTCCATACATCTCTCTGGAATTCAGCTGTTGTCCAATATAAAATAAGCTCAAAAAACTTAGGTATGAGGCAGGCCAGACTATTTATCCTGCATTTAAAAGGTGGTGCTGCCATGCCTTGGACTGACTTCTTGCTCCAGTTCTGCTCCTTCACAAGAACTGCCTCCAACCTCGTGGCTGTCCTACTTCTGTAAGTCCAGAGGAAACAGCTACACTGATCACAGGGCTGGAACCCCTCTGCTCTGGAGTCAGGCTGGGAGAGCTGGGGGTGCTCCCCTGGAGAGGAGAAGCTCCAGGGAGAGCTCAGAGCCCCTGGCAGGGCCTCAAGGGGCTCCAGGAGAGCTGCAGAGGGACTGGGGACAAGGCCTGCAGGGACAGGACACAGGGAATGGCTTCCCAGTGCCAGAGGGCAGCAATGCATGGGAGATTGGGCAGGAATTGTTCCCTGGCAGGGTGGGCAGGGGCTGGGCTGGAATTGCCAGAGCAGCTGTGGCTGCCCCTGGATCCCTGGCAGTGCCCAAGGCCAGGCTGGACATTGGGGCTGGGAGCAGCCTGGGACAGTGGAAGGTGTCCCCGCCATGGCAGAGGTGGAACAAGATGAGATTTAAGGTCCCTTCTAACCAAAACCAGTCCAGCATTCTGTGATTCATGAACCAGTTCTTCCTGGCCTCTGAGGCAGAGGTGAGCTGGTCCCTCACAAGCTCAGTGCATTGAACTCTTGGAGCTCCCTGCTCACCCAGCCAGGGTCACTGTCATTTCCACACTGTCACTCCCCCCTTCCCTCAGTGTCTCCTCACCAATGGCAGCACCAAGGGCTTGGGCAGAGCCCTCCATCCTCCCATACTGATCCCAGACTCCTCTTGTCATAAAGGCTCTTGCCAATTGTGCCACCTTCAGCCCCAGGAGGCTTGTTCCCAAAGTTCACAAGGGAAATGACACATTTAAGAACAACCCTTTGTATAATAATCCTTTCCAGTGATTTCCTCACTCAGATCATTTCCCCACCTCCACGATGCTCACTCCTTGCCCTTCACCAAAAATGACAGAATTCCTCTGAAGGCCACCCAAGTCTCTCTTCTCTCTGCTCAAATCCCCCACCCTGGCCTGGACACTCTTGGTGTGTGACAGCAGGAACCTGTTCAGTGCTTGTCTCTGTCCCTCTTCACCGGCTCTGTCCTGTCAGCCTGCTCTGCCCGTCCCCTTTTACTTCCACCTCTGGTTCCTGGTTAACATTTCTGTCTCTGTCTTTCTTCCTTTAGGACCAGCTGTTATCTTCTCTTTTATGGCTGACCCTCTGTTTCTCCTCCCTGAGCTTTGGGACACCAAACCATGGTCTCTGCTCCATTTTCTGTCCTACCTTCCTCCTCCTTTGCCCCTGGGTTTCTATGGGGATTTCTGAGGGTGTCAATCCTTGTTCAGACCTTTTTACAGAGCAGTCCTTTGGCTTCTTTATGGTCCCTCCTTTCTCCTTTCCAGTACTGATCTGTATTTCCCATTTCACTCCACCACACTGTCCAGCTGTTCCTTTAATTTCAAGTCTCTTCTCGTGCTCTGTGACACAGCCCCACTTCACCTGCAGCACCGGGAGGACGAGGTGGGGCAGCTCTGGGATCAGAACACAGAATGCTTTCCAAGCTTCTCTCAGCCTCATCTTTGATTTTCCTTTCCTGTGTGGCTGCGAGTGAGAGGGGAACCAGCCCGTGTGACAACAAGGCAAAGGCTGCACCACTCTGACCCTTCACCATGAGCATCCCACTTAAAAAAGAAAAGGAACTGCAGGACGTGTTCAGCCACACAACAGCTGGGATGCTGGAGTGTGAGATATCCATTCCATTAAAAAGCTCAGAGATAAAATCCTCCTCTAGTGGCATTGTTATTTCCAGGAACACCTTAAAGATGCTTTGATTTTCCTTTTCTTATGTCCTTGTTATACAACAGCAGCAAGAGCAGCTCTGCTCACAAGCACCATTAGCTACTTAACACACCAGTCAGAAGGAATAAAACCTGGGTTTGTGGCTGTTCTTCAGGCCCAGCCCATTGAGCTGTTCAGGGGTACACCAAAATCCCAGTGATATTCCAGCCTTGAACCAAAAGGCTTTGGGGTGACCCAGTTGTGACCTTCTAGACCTGAAGTAGTGACCTTCTAAGAAAGATGGGAAGAGAGTTTTTGCAAGGCCATGTAACTGACAGGACAAGGAGGAATGGTTTTCCACGGCCAAGGCCAGGGTTAGGTGGGATATTTGGAACAAATTATTCCCTTTGAAGGTGGTAGGGACCTGGCACAGGCTTCCCAGAGCAGCTGTGGCTGCCCCTGGATCCCTGGAAGTGTCCAAGGCCAGGCTGGATGAGGCTTGGAGCATCCTGGGACAGTGGGAGATGTCCCTGCCATAGCAGGGGTGGCACTGGATTGTGTTTAGGGTCTCCTCCAACCTAAACCATTCTGGGATTCTCTGATTCTATCTCCACAGAAGCCACCATTGTGAGAAGGCTTTGTCAGGACAATCACACTCAGTTGTGGGTTTCGTCTGATTTCATTTGTCTCTGGAGCAAAACAACACATGAAGTGCAGGATCCAAGCTCATTACAGACAGGGTTCAGCAGAGCTGCCCTCCTGAGCCACCCAGTCACACAAGAGAGTCATTTATTCTGGGAGATAACCACAGGGAGCCCCATCCACAAGCCAGATTCCATCAGATGTAGGATTTGTTCACCTACAGGCAAAGCAATATCTCAAACTCAGCACCAGCAAGACCAGACATCAATCCCAAAAAGTGCACCACAAACCTTTCCATGTGTCCCAGCAGTCACTCATATTGCCATTTTCCTGCCTCTTGCCTCCTGGCCCCTGGGCTCCCTCCTAAAGAAGTTCCACAGCAAAACCAGCCAAAGTTGAGAATTTCCAAGAGACATGAAAATAGCAGAATGCAAATTTTGTGGAGGCTTGAAATTTCGAGTGATTTACTGGTGTCAAACCCGTAAAATCAATTTGGCAGGTGCTCACCGGTTAAAATTAGTTTTAACTGAAAGCTGGAGGCATTATTGTGGGAGTCTTTGAGCATTGTTGTGGATGCATAAGGCACAGGCAGGACTGCACACGGCGCATGTGTTGTGGGGTGTAATCCTCCTGGAGCACCTTGTAATGCTGTTTGTGCAGCTCAGGGAGATCTAGGGGCTGAGGGCATGGGGTTGGCACCACAAACCAGCACTTACACAGGTTTTTTTGGTGTTTCCTCAGGCTCTGGGGTGGTTGGTGTGTGGGGGTCAGAGGCAGGTCCCACCCCAGTGCAGTGTTAGTGCTTTGGGTGGGCTCCCAGGATAAGCCTGGATTCCAGGGACAGTGAGGGGAAGAGACACTTGGTGAGCTCACAGAATCATAGAACCACAGAATTCTTTAGGTTGGAAAAGACCTTTAAGATCCCCATGTTCAACCATCCAAGCACCATTGCTGTGTTCATCACAAGAGGGACTCCCACACAGCTCATCCTCCCAGGACGCTCCAGAGAAACCCAGCAGAACCCGGGTACAGCCCCCTGTGCATTCCATCCTCCCATTCTGCCCCACCAGTGCCATGGTGGGATGCCAGGATGCCCCCACACCCTGCAAGACCCTGCTGCAATGTGGGACCCCAATGCCCTGTGCAGGATCCTGCTCTAACCCCACAGGCAGTGCCAGCAGTTCCCTCTGCCATTCCCTCCTGTCCCCATCCCTCACACCGAGCTGGCAGTCCTGGAGGTGACATCATCCCCAAAGCCAGGGATTTTGGCAGCTGATGCTGGCAGTCAGGGTGGCCTCCCCTCTGCCACGGTGCTGGGCTGAGGTGAGAGCCCTGGGGTGCAGAGGGAGAGCCCTCAGAAAAGAACTGTTGAGTCCTTCAGCACATTGTGGAGGCACAACATTGTGAACTCCATTGTCCCCATCAAATCCTCCTGCTATGTTCATGTCTGACCTCCTCCCTGTCCTCTCAGCTTGTGGCTGGAAAGAAAACTCTTCCCACCTCTCCTGTTGTTGCTGTGCAGCAGGGCTGGAGCTGTGGGATTCCCTGGCAGTGGCTCTGTCCCCAGGCTGGTCACCATGTCCTCAGACAGGCCAACACCTGGGACTCCTTTTGGGGGTTTCACTCAAGCAGACCACTCTAGGGCTCCTCTCCAGCCTGAGACATCACCCAGTTCCCCACACAGGACCCATTCCCAAAACCTTTTGGGGATCAGAAGCTGCTCCAGGACCCCACTCCTCAGACCCCAAGGGAGAGGGGTCTGAGGAGTGAGATGTACCCAGGTCCAGGACTCTGGGCTGGCTCTCAACAAGCAGCAGCAGGGCTGGACCAGCACCACTCCTGTCCTCACTCTGGGGTCAGCCATGAGTCCAGAGGGCAGGGCAGGGAGCCCTTCATCTTCCCTTTGGAAATTAAACAAGAAGCAGAAAGGGTTTGGTTTTCATTAATATTTTTCTTCAAAAGTTTTCTGGCTTCCCTTCCCCATCTTCTGCCAATATTTCTTCGAGGGGGCGGGCAGTGAGGAGCAGGGAACGTCTGGCAGCTTTTTGTTTTCAATTTGCACAAACCCATTCTGTGTGTGTGTGTGTGTTTTTTCTCTTTCTGGAAATTCTCTGCAGACAGGCACTTCCTGCAGAAATCATAATTTGCAAGGGAAAAATATCTAACAAACATGTTTTTTCCCTTTCTGTTTGCCCCTGGTCTGCAAAGCCCTGGGCTGGGCTTTGTGCTGCTGACCCTGTCAGGCACCAGCCACCAGTAACAGCCAGCACTGTGCTCCCACACCAGCCCTGCCCTGTCCCATTCCTTCTTCCAGCCCAGCAGAGCATCTCCCTGGGCTGCCCCATCGCTCCTGTGGGTTTGTCAAAGCCCTGGAAGGCAGCTCCAAGTGGTGGGGTGGACATTTGGGGTGCTGCCAAGACAGGGGTCATGCTGGTTGAGCTCCACCAGTGTGTCCGGTCCCGGTGGGGCAGTGACGTCCTGCCTTGGCAGAAGGCCACTCCAGATGTTTTACCAGCTGTTCACATCTGGTTTTCTCCCTGCACTCTGAGCTTTGGAGGACAGGCAGGCAGAGAAGGCCACAGCTGGGCAGGAGCACATGGGAGGAGAAGGGGCACCTGCAGCTCTCAGACCCTGCGTGGGATTTGGTCTCTGCCCAGCTGGGTCCCCTCTGATCCTTGAGCACCACCAGTCACACACTGGCCCATCCCAGCCTGGGCTTCTCTAGACAAGGTTCCCTGGTCCTGGAGTCTGGGCAGGCATGGGGGTAGCCAGGATTGTGAGGTTAAATAATTCATTCCACATAAATCTTTCCTAGAAACAATTTTTTTTTTTCATCCCAGGGAGACACATTACCACCTCACACACACAAACCTGACCAGGAATTATAAGAGTGCGTTCCTGCCGCGGCAAATGGGGCAGGGAGAAGGGAGAGGAGGGGAAGAAATAAAATATAGATTCTTGAACTCAGACCTGGGAAGCGGCAAAGCATCAATCTTGTTAAAGGACTAGTGTGGACTCTCCAGCCAGCCCACTTCATCCTGACTCCTGACAGGCCCCGATGATTTGTGCCTGCTCAGCAGAGGAGAAGTCCCATAACTCACCCACCGAGACGGCGTGGGATGGAAGCAGGAATGACTCACCACACCCCGCATCCTGCCGTGCCACTGGAGCTCCTCTCGTGCCCACCGCCCCCACAGACCCGGGGCAGGGTCCATCCCCACCCCGCACCCCGGGGTGACACAAACACCTTGGGAGTGTGGCAGATTTGCCTCAAAAATGTACGGGGCTCGTGGTGCTTTTAGCCGTTGCACAATCTGGATAATAAGAGGGGGGTGAAATTCCTGGATTGTCCCAATTTGCTGTGCTGCTTGCCTGGAAAACAGGCGCGGCAGCTGTCCCCCGTCTTGCCAGCCAGAAGGATTTGCTCTTTCCACCCAAGCCTCGCTGAAGCAGAGGAATCCTGCCACTGCTCACTGCTCCTGCCGGCGGCAGGTCGAGCCCGCAGGGCTCTGCGGGGATGTGCTGAGCATGGAGATCATCTCCGAGATGGACGGTACCTCTGCTCCAAGCCCTGCCCGCAGGCGGCGGAACTGAATGGCTGATTAGTGCAGAATCCCGAGCAAGGAGAGGAAATTCTCCCTGGAGCCCTGCCAGGCCAAGCCCGCATCCAAAAATACATCCTGCTGTCCTGCTCGGAGCCCAAAGGTTTTTTGGAAGGGAGAGTGCAGCTGCTTCGCAGGCAAAAAATAACAGCAGCCCTGAGAGCCCCCCGTCCTCGTGAGCAGGGCTGGAGTCACTTTCAAATCGCAGCACTTATTCCAAAAGAGAGATGGGGAGAAGGGAAAGAAAAAGACACACATGCACCGCCACGGATCTGGCAGGCAAACACAGCTCCGGGGCTTCTGTTTGCCCATCACAGGAAGATTTACTAGGGGGGAAAAAAAATATAGGCTGATTAATTATGCAGCCGGTTTGGTCCATTATATCATAAAACCCAGCTGTGTAGGACAACCTTGGAGATGCTCCTCTCCAGCATTATCTCAGCCTGGAACCAGGCGCCTGGAGCCAGGAGAAGCTGTCTCGGCACCGAGCGCTCGCCGCCGCGCCGAGCGATAGCGTCTTCCCAAACCCACCTTTTCCACTGGAGATTAGGAGTGCACTGAACTTTGATACGGTACCAGTGCTAATTTCAATCGGCAGGCCCCTCGCTGGTGTCACCGGAGGCCTTGGGTTCATTCAGAGAGCTGCGGCAGCGCGAGGGGAGGAGGGAAAACAGCCAAAGACTCCCCTTGAATATTAATGAAGCATCAAAGCTTTTAGCTGCATGGCCGTGTCTGAGCGCGACTGCTCTCCAGGGCTCTGCTATGTTTGGCACAATAAAGCCTTGGTAATTATTTCCAATAACTAATTTAGATTATCATTAGCCCCACATTGGAGGCACAGAGAATGCTGCCCTTTCAAACACTTGAACCACTGAGCCTCAAAAATAAAACGTTCGCTCTCTGCAAAGAGATCTTTGCCAGCTCTAATAAATTAGAATATATTTGTGTGCGTTAGCGCCTGTGGTGGCTCCGGATAATGAGAGCAGGTTGTGTCTGGGAATGGAGGAGAAGGCGGCACCTCCCCTGCCCCCCGCCTCCTCCCGCTCCGCCAGCACACATTCCTTCGGGCCCCAATTTGTCCCCATTATCCTCCCGGATCCCCCCACCCCAAACCAACCAGGCCTGGCAGCTGACCCTGTCACAGCCGGTAATAACCCATAAATCATTCCACACCTTCAAAGAAAATTTCTGCGTGGCGTTAACAGGCTCCTGTGCCCCAGCCCTGGCTGCCAGCCCCGTGCCCAGCTGGGCTCTGCATCCCGGTGTGGATGCTCTGCCCCAGCCCTGCTGCCTCTGCAGCCAAGGGGGCTCCAGCAGCTCTGCCCACACCTCTGCAGTGCCCAGGAAAAGCTCCCCAGCTCTTCAGCTGTCTGTGCTGTCATCGTGGCCAGCCCTGGGCACAGCCAGCACGGTCCCAGCACTGTGATCCCGATACTGTGGGGCTCCTCCAGCCCACGGAGCAGCCCACGCTGCACTGCCTGCACTGCCTGCAGCCACCCACTGCACCACCCTGCAGCAATCCCAGCCAGCAGGGATGTCCCAGGAATGTGGAACACGCACAACCATCCAGCTGGCCTCCAGCTGCCCCAAGACAAGGCAAAGCCCCCCGTGCCCACCCAAAGCCCAGAGCCTGCACTGCACCCCTGCCTGCTGTAACTCCTGGCTCTGCCACCGCAGGGGCCTGGGGACCTTGGGTGGATCACTCCAGCTTTCACAGCCTCCGTTTCATCAACCATGTCATTAGGCTAATGATAATTAATGCCTGCAAAGGGCTTTATGCTCTTCAGCTGGAAGGTGATAGTGAAGGGTAAATTATTGTTATTACCATAAACACAGGGTACCTGCCACTTACCGGGGGTGGGACCTGCTTTCTGACTTGCCTCAGCTCTTCTTGGACTGGGACCAGGGTCAGGTGTGGGCTTTGCTTCCTCTGTCATTTCCAACTGAATCTGTGTTTGAGCCAGGCAGGGTTTGAGACTGAGAATTTTTCATGCAAAGTCTCAAAAATGAGGGTTCAGTTCATTCCATGGAAGTGTGCACGTTGAGCACTGCTGGGGTAGGATGGGAGAGGTTCCTTTGTCACCTCCATGCCTTGATGGACCGAGGCCAAGCCTGTGATGTTCAACAGGTTGATGATGTGCCAGGTCCCAAACCTGGGTCACGAGAGCCCCAGGGAGTGCTCTGAACTGGGGACAGAGTGGCTGGAAAGCTGCTCAGTGGGAAAAGACCTGCAAGTGCTGGTTGGTAGTGGATGAACATGAGCCCAGGTGTGCCCAGGTGGCCAAGAAAGCTGATGGCACCTGGCCTGTGCCAGCCACGGTGTGACAGCAGGAACAGGGCAGTGACTGTCCCCCTGTGCTGGCACTGCTGGGACACCTCCAGTCTTGAGGTCAGTTTTGGGCCCCTCATGACCAGAAGGACATTGAGGGACTGGAGTGTGTCCAGAAAAGGGAACAGGGCTGGGGAAGGGAATGGAGCCCCAGGAGAGGCTGAGGGAGCTGGGAAAGGAGCTGAGCCTGGAGAAAAGGAGGCTCAGGGGGGACCTTGTGGCTCTGCACAAGTCCCTGACAGGAGGGGACAGCCGGGGGGGTCGGGCTCTGCTCGCAGGGAACAGGGACAGGAGGAGAGGGAACAGCCTCAGGCTGGGCTTACGTTGGATACTGGGAAAATTTCTTCACTGAAAGGGTGATCAGGCTTGGAACAGGATGCCCATGGATGTGGTGGAGTCACCTGGAAGTGTTCAAAAGCCATATGCATGTGGCACTTGGGGACATGGGTGGCCTGGGTAGTGCTGGGGGAACTGTAGGACTCAAAGATCTTAGAGGTTTTTCCAACCCTAACAACTCTGCCATTCCATGATTCTATCCATGTTCTCCAAGGGGATGGCAACCTCCACTTAGTGGCTGTGCCATCCACCCCTTTGGTGGTGAAACGAGCTGAGCTGCACCCCTTCCCCAGTGCATGTGGACGTGCAGGGCTGTGTGTGCAGCAGGAACACGTGGGTGATGGGAAACTCCCTGTGCGTTCCAGCAGGGATGCAGTGGGCAGGGTGTGCAGGTGTCCCACACTGCTGCCCTGCAGCCACAGTGACCCAGCACAGCCCCTGTCCCTGGAGCTGTGGCCCCACAGTGTCCCCCAGTGCCACACAGGGCAGGAGATGGTGATGGCATCTGAGCAAACCCTTCAGCCCCAGGGGAGAATCCACATCCCACAGCGCAATTCTACATGTCCCAAACCTTCCCACCACAACTCATCCACACTTATCTCCACTGTGGCTGTGCATCCCAACACCCTGCCCATGGCTCTCACAGCACCTCTTCCCTCTGTTTTATTAAACTTGTTTGTGGCTCACATTTGGTTGGACGGTTGATTGACTTCATTGTTTACTTTTTTAAGCTCCTATTCCCTATGGACAGTTTTCATTAAAAGTCTTTCATCAGAAGGAGCCAAAATTGTCGAAGGCTGTTCCTGGGTTTTGATTAAAAGCTGAAGTCTGAAGTGGAAAAAAAAAATGTATTTCCCTCCATTCTTTCCCATCCTTCCTCTCCATTTTTATTGAAATCTTCCATACAGAAAAATCCTTTGCTGACCTGAGGAGTTGCCTCACACGGGATGGATCAGGGGCTCATTTACTCCAAGCCAGGGAGAGCAGGAGCATCACTGAGCCGTGCTGAAGGCTCACAGCAGCTTCAGACCAGGGACGTGGTGCTTGCCTGGCTGTTGTGCCCAAGCTGGGATATCACCACATGGCATTAAAATCACAGAATTGTCCAAGATCTGAACATTCCCTATGGCTCACAGGTGGACCAGGAGCACTTCCCACGTCCCTGCATCCTCCTGCCAGGGTTCACATCTTGTCCAGGCCATGTACATCGTTATCTATGAAATGTAACTACCTCTTCTCCTTCCCTCTCCTGCCCCAGTTCCTCTCTCTCAACCCCAAGGTGGTTTCTTCCAGCCCTTGTTTCTGCTCCTGGAGGAAATTAGCTATCTTTCCTATTTTTCCATATGTGCAGAATCACAGCTCCTACCCCCCGGCTCGTCACCGCATATTAATGGGGAGGAGGCTGAGATTGAAATGTATCAAAATTCAAGAATTCAGCTTTGCTTTCGCATCCTCCAAAGCCTTATTTTGTTTTTTGGGCCAAACATATTGTGCATTTTCTGTAACAATGAACTTATCACACTTATTACGGTAAACTGAGAAGGCACCTCCCACAGTAGACAAAATTCCTGCAGATTGATTGACTTCAACTCTCAATTATTTTTGGATACACGTACATTTTTCCATGGGTTTTCCAACAAGGGGAATATCGTGACTGCAGCCAGTCCTCGTGTGAGCACAGCTGATCTCCAGGCAATGGGATCTCCTGCTGCTCTTCTGTACACTGGGAGGGAGCAGCTGGTGCTGTGTCCTTGCTCCTGGGAAGTGCCAGGGCATTACTTTCCCTGCCTTGGACTCAGCTGGACATACTGGAAAATATTTATTCTGCCACTCCAGAGTAAGTCCATCCCAACACTGTGACCACCCAAGGCACGGGGACTTTTAGGATGGGTGCCCCACCCAACCCATCCTCTGAAGAGGAGCAGAAGTTATCCCCCTCTTGAGCTCTGTTTGCTGACAGCAGGAGGCAGGGAGAGCCTCTGGAAAATGAAACCAGGCATGTATCCCTGTGGCTTTGCTCTCTTGCTAAGCAAGATGAGACAAGAAGTCCTGTTCACCCACTGCTCCACCACAGGTAAGCCACCACAGCAAAAGCCTGAGCTAAGCAAACATCTGGTAACTACAGCTGGAGCATTTCCCTGTGTGACAATCCATGGGGACAGCAAACACTCCCCTCTTTTGACCTCCCCCCCTTACCTTTGCAGACACCTGGTTACACATTTCTCCTGACACCAGAGATCCACCACCTGCATCCACCACATCCCCACCCAGCAGTGTCCAACCACCTGTCCCCAGGGACTACGGACAGAAATAAGCTCACAAACACACCAGACAGGGAATGAAAGTGTTTTCCTCTTCACACAGATTGGCCAAACCTGGGAGGATGCTGCGTGGGGATGAATGCTGAGGATGCAGCAGCCCACTGCCAGCTGGCCAGCCTGTCCCTTGAAGCACATTTGGTGGCATGGGGAAATAACCACGGTGTCAAACTCTCTGGAGTTAATTCCTGGGAAATGAGAGCTCTGTGCCACAATGAGCCCTGTGGCACAGAGCTCACCCCATAAGTGGCCCTGGACAGCCCCTGGCCTTCGCTGAGGCGGGGATCTGGGGAAGTGAGGAGCTGTGTTCTGGCACATCATCTCCATCCTTCACCTTCAGAAATGAAGCGTGCAGAAAATGAGAGCAGAAATGCCTTCGCTGACAGGTTGGAATTAAGAGATTCCAGTTTTTTATAAACAGTCTTTGGATTTCCTGAAAGTTACGGCACCGGGCGTCATTTGTATGCAGGATGTGTTGCAGCTCAAAGGTACCAGAACTAATGCTGTCCTGTTAATGAACTGAGTGAGTAATAGCCATGGGTATAGAAAGCTTATGTCTGAAACTAATCCTAGTTAATGAATCTATTGTTACAGGTATTAAATGGTGACAGGGGGTTTCATCCATCAGCCCTCCATTAATCACAGCGTCCCCGCCTATGCTTATTATTTAGAAGCCAGCAAAGGGATCTTAATGATATTAGTAATAGAGCGGTTGTGCTACGTGACCTGGGACAAGCTGGGGATTGGAGGTGATAAGTGTCTGATGGCATAAGGCATTTTAGAGGTGATCCAAGCAGCTTTGCTCCCCCTGGCATGTTATCTTGTCTCTGCCAGCCTGCTCTGCTCTGCTCGGAGAGCACCGAGCCGTGCTGACCACGCCAGAGCCTCCCCTCGCCTGCTGCTGCCTGCAGGAGATCCCTCAGCACGGGGGGCTCCAGAAATCCCTCCCTGCAGACACAGGGTGTGCAGGGTACATAGCTCAGGATTTGCCCAGGGTGCTCGGGGTCTGCCCTCAGCACGGGGGGCTCCAGAAACCCCACCCTGCAGGCACCACCAGCTCACACAGGGTGTGCAGGGCACAGCTCAGGGTCTGCCTGGGGTGTTCTCGTGGGCACAGGAGGGATCTGTCTGCACAAGTAGCCAGGTGCAAGCCCACGTGCACGAGCACAAATACCCACCCACCCACACAGCCTCAGAGCAAATGACTCAAAGGTTTCTCTGGAAAGACGTGAGGAGCATCTGATATTCTACGCTAATTCTCCATCTGGACGTTCTCAGCGTGTGCGTTGGGATGGGATTCATCTCATCGTGGGCCCCTAAAATCAGAGATATTTCAGCCCAGTGGAGGGGCACCACCACCCCCAGGGCAAGGCAGGGTCTCTGAGAGGGCCAGGACAGTGTCTGAGATGAAATAGGCCACTGGAACTTCATGGATGCCTTTTCCTCTCCACGAGGTAGGCTCCCACTGCATGCACCGCGTTGGGGTGCTGATGGTGGGAATGAGCCCCAGTTTGGCACAGCTTGGCTCTGAGAAGGGGAGGCTGAATTGCATGAGGGCTGAATATTTACACATCTGATGCATAGGTTTGGAGGAGGTCTTGCTCTGAGGGTTCAGTAGTTCCCTCCATTCTTCTCCTGAACACTGCTGTGCCCTGAAGATCTGTGAAGAGGTGAGGGACACCCAGTGCATCAATGCTCACTGGCCCCCATGGCAGCAGCAGGGCCAGCAGCTCATCCTGGTGGGGTGGGCAGGGATGCTGTGTGAGCCAGCCCCTTTCCCCAGGATGTGAGTGCAAAATCCCAGATATAAAAACCTACAGCATATGAACAACCCTGAGGTCCCTGCCCAGCTTTGATGTTCAGCCCCCTCTGCAGTTCATGGTCTGCTGAGTTTCCAGCTGACAGAACAAGCTCCCCTGTTGGTGCCACAACTGCAACCATCCTGGTGATCTGCTTCAGCTGATGGGAACAGAGGGGTGCCACACACACAGCCACAGTGCTGAAGAGCAGCAGCCCCTGAGCTCAGTGCCGAGGTACCCACTGCCCCCACAGAGCTCACAGCACGTGGGGAGCTTCTCCCCACCAGGCCAAAGCTGGCAGGGACAAGATGTGCTGGTTTTAGTGACCAAATGCAGTGCAGAGTCACTGAGCCAAACATTTAACTCCTCTTCAATTCTCGTTGTTCTTCATAACACTCCTCCCAAGATAAGGGAGGCCAGTGGCACCTGTCCTGCACCAGCCACGGTGTGACAGCAGGAACAGGGCAGTGACTGTCCCCTGTGCTGGCACTGATGAGACACTTCCAATCCCGGGGTCAGTTTTGGGCCCCTCATGACAAGAAGGACATTGAGGGGCTGGAGTGAGTCCAGAAAAGGGAACAGGGCTGGGGAAGGGAATGGAGCCCCAGGAGGGGCTGAGGGAGCTGGGAAAGGGGCTGAGCCTGGAGAAAAGGAGGCTCAGGGGGGACCTTGTGGCTCTGCACAGCTCCCTGACAGGAGGGGACAGCCGGGGGGGTCGGGCTCTGCTCGCAGGGAACAGGGACAGGAGGAGAGGGAACGGCCTCAGGCTGGGCCAGGGGAGGCTCAGGGCGGATATTGGGAAAATCCCTGACCACAGCAGGGAAACCTGCTCTGGCAGCTGTTGTGGGAGCCCCACACGACACCCACCCTCTATGTCCTGCTCTGGGGGTAGAGCTGAGCTGTGATCAGTGCTGTGTGTCCACACAAGGACTGGGCACCCTCAGGGTGTCTCTCCTCACTGCCCATTCCACAGGGACATTCCCTGGTGCACTGGCACCAGCAAGCCGGGCATGAGGCAGCTCTGCAGGGTGGATCAGCCCTTTCCTATTCTTTGCAAGGACTCCTTTTCTATTTCTATGCAAGAAAACCAAGACAGGTGATCTGCCTCTTGGTTATATTTTTAGGTTAATAACAGATGTGTAAATACATATATGTCTCATCTTCACAGGTACTCAGAGCCAGGAGCTCCCCACTTGCCAATGTTTAAAACAAGCCCAGAGCTAACTTGATAAATTGACTGTAAATCCAGCTCTAACCTGAGCCCCAGCTCCCGGGCTGAGGCTGCAGGGCTTCCTGCACAGCTGACACCAAAATCTGCCCGCAAGAAAAAGGGTGATAGCTCCAGCTGAGTGCTCACCCCAATCCCTCCTGCCACAAGAACAATGTGTAATGGGGGTTGTGTTTCCTTGCAGTGTCAAGAAACCACGTTCACTTTCCTGCTTGCTCCAGAGGGAGAAGACAAATGAGGGCTCCAAGGGGTGCAGGCACTCAAAACCCAGGAGACTGCCCAGAAATCTCTTTGTGAAAGGATAAGGAACCTCAGTGCCTATGCCTTGTCAGTCTGTACTCACAGCATTCTTACCCACCAAAGAAGGAAACTGCTATTATCCAGCAAGGGGAGCTGAGATCCTTCCATCACCTCTGCCCAAGAGCTGGGGTTCTCAACAAAATCCCCAGAGATGCAGGGTCTGGAAAACAAGGCTAAGCCCTGGCCAGATCTGGCCAGCAAAAGCAGCAGAGCTTGGTGTGCCCATGCCACATGAGCCCTGGCACAGAGCAGTACCTGGTACCTGGTCTCCAGTAGTGCCACGCTGCACTAGGACAGCAGCCAGCAGAGGAGGAAAAGGGAAGAGGAGAGATAATTATTAGTGATTGAAACTGATTGCATGAAAGAAGGACAGATGTTTCTAGTTGTGCTTGTGTGCCTGAGGCTATGGAGCCATGCAAGAGACCGGGGAAAACTCTTTCTCAGCCTGGGAACGCTGTGGCACTGAGCTGCATTCAAATGAGGGCTGAGTCCACACACACTTTCCCTCTGACTCTTCCAAATCCCTCCAGGATCTGGTTAAATTCCCCCCATGCAAGCAGGTGATGTCCATACAGGTCCCCTCTGGCCAAAGGTGCTGCAGAGACCCCCCGCTCCCAGCTTCTCTCCACAGTCCAGTCATGCAGCCATCCCAGACCCAGGCTCTGGGAGGTGATTGGGGTGAAGAAGCACAGCCAGGCCAGGCAAAGCAGGTGGAGAGGTGAAATTTTGAGCAGAGGCACAGGACTGAAGTCAGGGAAAGCTCCTGGTCACTCTGCTGCCACAGCAAAACAGCCTTTCTCTGAGAACAGGAGACTCTACCAGTCACCATCCTCCCCTGCAGGATCTGGGATGGGGGATCCTGCTGATATTTCCCTTGAAAAAGGATGGTCACCCATGGGCAGAGCCAGCTGGTGTTCCTCACCAGGCTGAGGAGAGGCTGTTGAGGGGACACAAAGCCCCTGTGGTGTGTTCTGTGGGCCGCAGTGCATGTTTAATGCTATAAAATATGCAAATAGAGGCTTGTCTTAGCGATGTTACTGATGGTGGTGATGTGCTCCTGGCACTGGTTCAGCTGGCTCCGGTGCCGAGGCAGGATGGAGCCAGAGATGCATTCAGGGAACTGAGCAGGGGGCTTGTCCCCCACTATGGGAGGAATCATTCCCCCCCTCCAGCATGGCCTGGCTCCCTTGGGATGGCCTGAGCTCCTCCCCGGGCAGCCCCTGGAGGCACCATCCTGCTTGTGACCATCAAGAGCCCCAAGCAGTGCTCCAGGCTCGGGGCAGAGGGGCTGCAAAGCTGCCTGGCAGAAAAGGATCTGGGAGTGCTGGTGCTGACAGTGGCTAAGTATGAGCCCCAGGGAGTGCCCAGGTGGCCAAGAAGGCCAGTGACACCTGGTCTGTGCCAGCCATGGTGTGAGAGCAGGACCAGGGCAGTGACCTGTGCTGGCACTCTCCAGTCCTGGGGTCAGTTATGAACTCCTCATGACAAGAAGGAATGGAGCTGGGGAAGGGTCTGGAGCCCCAGGAGAGGCCGAGGGAGTTGGGGAAGGGACTCAGCCTGGAGAAAAGGAGGCTCAGGGGGGACCTTGTGACTCTGCACAGCTCCCTGACAGGAGAGGACAGCCAGGGGGGTCAGGCTCTGCTCCCAGGGAACAGGGACAGGAGGAGAGGGAACAGCCTCAAGTTCTACTGGGTGAGGGTTAGACTGAATATTACAAAAAATTTCTCACTCTAAGGATGATCAATCCCTGGCACAGCTTCACAGGGCAGTGGTGGAGTCATCATCTCTGGAGGAATTTAAGAAGTACAGATGTGGCAGCTGTCCCCCTGTCCCCGTCCCCCTGTCCCCCTGTCCCAGGCTGGCCGCAGGGATACCTCCTGTCCCTGTCCCCCTGTCCCTGTCC
>JANPWX010000661.1:30587-47533 GCA_024734555.1 Trochalopteron elliotii
CCTGTCCCCCTGTCCCCCCATCCCCCTGTCCCTGTCCCCTTGTCCCTGTCCCCGTGTCCCTGTCCCCCTGTCCCCGTCCCTGTCCCGGTCCCGGCCCCTCCCGGGCAGCCCGATCCGCGCGCGGACACTGCCCCCTGGTGGGGACCCGCGTCGGGGACACGCGGTTGCCACGGAAACGGGACATTGGCTGCATCGCCCCCACCGCGAGCCCCGCGGGGACAGCGAGGGGCTGGAGGGGCCCCGGGGGGCACAACCGGGTCCTCACGGCGCGGTGAAGGCGCAGGGGCCGGAGCGAGGCTGTTCCCGAGGCTGCTCATCCCACCCTGAACCCTCATTGCCGTGGAGGCACAGGATCAGAAATTGGCTTGGCCTGGCTTGGCTTGGAAGGGACCTTAAAGCTCTTCCAATTCCACCCCCTGCCATGGACAGGGACACCTTCCACTATTCCAGGCTGCTCCAAGCTCTATCCCACCTGGCCTTGGACACTTGGGATCCAGGGGCAGCCACAGCTTCTCTGGGCAAACTCTGGGCACTCTTGCCTCTTTGGGAGAGAGGCCCTGATCTTCAGGACATCATTCCTTCTCAGATGTTCCTGATTGTTTTAGGAACATCCATGCATGTACAGCCTTTGGGTGGCCCTGGTGGCAGCCAGGCACCAGCCCCAGGGTTCCTCCAGTTGCTACATCCCTGCATTGGCCACTGCCAAGCCAGTGCTGTGTTTTTCCCGCTGCCAAAAATCACCTTCCTCCAGTAGCAAAGGGCACTGAGCTCAGCCTTGTTCTTCCCACACTGTAGACACTCCCTGGATATCCCATGTTATGCTCCCAGGCTGGGCTGGTGCTTCCCTGCACCAGGTTACAAGGTAGTGACATCTCCATGCCCAGCCACAGCTGTCCCCTGCCCGTGGAACAGACCCTCCAGAATTGTCCCAACACCTCCACCACTGTCCTGGCCTTTGGCAGGGACCAGCAGCTGGAAATGTCAGCCCCTCCTGTGCTCCATGCCTGGGGCAGGACAGCTGGTCCTGTCCCTCTGATGGGATTCAACCCCCACCCTGCAAAGGAGGATCAACCCATGGGCTGGGATAAGGACAGGTTAATAACTGAAATGAAGTAAAACATTGTAATAATAGTAATACTAATAATAATAGTAGCCATGAAGGTGAAAAGGGACATAACAAGAGGAGAGGAGAGAAATAAAACCCAAGAGAAACAAGTGATGGCCAATACAGTTGCTCACCACCCACTGCCCAGCCTGGCCCCCAGCAGCCCCCAGGTCACTCCCCCCAGTTTCTATCCTGGGGATGCCAGGCTGTGCTGTGGAATATCCTCTGGCCAGTTTGGGCCAGCTCTCCTGGCCATCACTGGCAGAGAACAGGGTGCTGAAAAGTCCTTGATTTAGAGGCAGCAGTACTCAGCAGCAGCTAAAACATCACTTCATCACCATTATTTTCATTCCAAACCCCAGAACTGTACCAGTTACTGGGAAGGAAATTAACTCTACCCCAGACAAACCCAGGACACCCTCTGCCATGTCAGAGCAGATGAGGACTGTCCCCTGGCAGGGGCTATGCAGGTCCCACCCCTGAGGCTCTGATGCAGCCACTAACCCAACCTTTGCTTTCCCAGCCTGCATTGGCTGCACTGACCACACTCCAGCAGACCCAAGGCATGGGGCAACCTCCTCCTGCTGCTCCCCAGGCAATTCCTGAGCACAGCTCTCCTGCCTGGACCCACAGCAGCCAAGGCCATGATCCCAGTGACTGCCCGAGGCCGTGCATGACCCTAAACCAACAATTACCCTGCTACAACCTTGGCCAGACTCCTCTGCCTTTCCCCAGGACCAGAAATCACACCCTGCACCAAAGGGAAGCTCCTAACAATGGTTTAATCACAACCAAATCCTTTCTGCAGGAAGTTTGGGGTTTGGGAAATCGCTGCTCAGTTTTTGTCCTGGTGTAACTTGGTGTTCCCGACTCATCTCAAAAAGCCTCTTGTTCTTTCATCACTTCTCCCCTCACGCTGGAAAATAATATTTTCACTCACACGCTGAAATTAGATCCCGATGTTTCTGCCAGCAAGGCTTTCAATAACTCACTTATGTTCCTGGATGGAATTGCCTGGCAGGCTGTGCTCAGGGCGAGGGGAAGTGTGGAAAAAGACCCACAAATCTCCCACAGCAGCCCCCAGGCCACGTTGGCTGAACCATCAGAGCCACATGAGGGTTGGGCAGAGAGGGAGCACAGACAGGGGTGACCCCTCAGCACAGCACTGAGGGGATCCTCCATGAGCTCTGGAGAAACCAGGACTCTCTGCTCAGCACCACACACATCCATAACTCCCAGATCCTTCCAGCAACTCCACAGGAGACCTGAGCTGCCTCCCTGGAGGGCTCTGACAGTGGATGAGGGGTGCCACTGAGCGGGGACACCAGTGTCCCTGCCCTGCTGTCACCCTGGTAGGTGCAGCAGCAGACCCCAAAGTGCTGTGGTGCCAGAGATGGGATTTAGTTTCAGAGTTCCTTGAGCTCACAGCTTTCCACCTGGCCAGGCAGCACCTGGAAATCCTGATGATTGCAGGTGCTGAGCACACTTCCAGGTTTGCCACAGTACTGGGCCAGGAGCCCGGGGGAGCAGGCCAGCCTGGGGATGCTGAGAGTCTGCCAGGCAGGCAGCAGGGAGCAGGGGATCCCTGCCAGCCCGGTGGTCCATCTGGCATGCTGTGGAGAGGGTTGGCAATCCCCACTCTGCAGCAACCTGTGTGGCAAGCTGCTGGGGACTCAGCCAGCCTGGGAGCCCTGGGTGCCCATCTGCCAGCCTGGCAAGTGCTGGGCAGCAGAGGAGCCCCAGCTCCCAGCACCAGCAGGGTGGAGCTGGGAGGCAGGAGAGCATCCTGCAGGCCACTGCCAGGAGCCTCAGCAAGCTTGGCAGGGGCTGGAGAGCCCCCACCATTCTTAGTCTCTCTCATATTTCAGGAAATCAACGTAGGGAGGAACCTCCCTTGCCCGTCAGGAAATCACAACTCTCCAGGCTGTGATTCCAAAGTTATCCATGAAGCAGCTCTCCAGCCAGGTCACCTCAGCTCTGCTGTACAGCATCTCCTGAGGCTCCAGGCACTGCTGGCACTGGCCACACCTTCCACACCCCCTGGGCACTGGTCACCCACTGCCCCTGGATGACCCAAGGCCACCACTCCAATGCCCCTGTCAGCACACCTTTGATGGGGACTCAGCATCTCCTGTGGGCTCTTACAGCTGCAGAGCTGAACTTTCTGAAGGCACAAGAAGTTGTTAATAAAAAATGAGGAAATAATATCTATCTCCTCATATCCTCAGGAGTATCATGGTCATTTTCCTTTGGTTTTTCCAAAACAGCTCATCCCCTGGCCCAGACAGCATGTGGGGTGTTTCAGACAGCTATGAACATCTACAAAAAAGGCTGTAAGTGGTCTCTGCATTAGATGCAGCTGTGTCTTAAACTTCTGATGGCTCACAAGTCTTCACCAGGATGGTACCAGCCACAGCCCAGATCCTGCAGAGGTTGCACACACGACTAAGCTGAGGTTGTGATGTGTTCCTTTGGGAGCAGAGGTTCTGGCAGGGTGCAGAGGTACCTCTGGGCAGTTCTTGCAGGGGAAGATGGAGCCTGAGCCAGCAGGTCTGGCACTGCTGGTGTCACCAGTGACCTCCCTGCCCAGCAGGTCACATCCTCTCCTAGGTTCAAACCAGCCCTGGTTGCGCTGCTCTCGTTCAGAGGAACCTTCCAGAAACACCACAGGAGATTGGCAGGACTGGGGCTGGAAACTTGTGGCTCAAGCCTTCCCAGCCACCATAACTCAGCTGCCCTGCACAGCCCCTGTCCCCAGTTTGTTCATAAAGCCACCCTGCAGCGAGTAGAGTGTCCCAGGGCACAGGGCAGGAGCCCTGTGTGCACTGAGGAGCACTGAGCCCTGCTCCCCAGAGGGATGTCAGCCTTTCTCCAGCCCTGTCCCTCTGCTCCAGAGGCCAATGCTGCTTGGCCTGAACACCTCAGTGCTCTCTGGGAGGTGAAACCTCCTCACACCTTGGGGCCAGGTGACCAGATTTAAGGTCTTCCAGCAGGAAGGTCACACTGAGCAGTGAAGGACAACACTGGCGTGGTGTGTAATCATCCCTTTGCTTCCAACTGGGTTTTGAAACAACACACACTGTAAGCTATTTTTTTGAGTTTTGTTTTTTTTTTAATCAACTCTTGGGAACTGTGTCTCTTTCCACCTCCACCAGCCTGAATCCCTGCCTGTGCTTCTGGCTTCAGCTGCTGTAAAGATGCCTGTAACAAGGAGAGAGAAGACCATCTGAGCCATGCTTCCCAACAGCAGTTGCTGATAATTCGTGCCACAATCAGCTGTGCAATTTAGGGATATTTTACCTCGTGAATGCACTGCCAGTGGGGCAGGATTGGGCAGCCAGAGCTCAGCTCTCCCCTTCCACCAAGCAGGAGTCACCTGGAGAAGGTCTGTCAGGATTTATGGCCTCTATAAAGGGGCAGGAGTTGGATGTTTGCTGTTATTATGGGCTGTATTTCTCTCCCTCAGCACCCTGCAGCTTTTACCCCCTGTGGGAGGTTGCTGCTGCCATCACTTGCTGGAGCTTCATGGGGTGGGAAGAGCTGGGTTTGGGCTCACACAACCTCATTCCCTCCCCTCAGGGGGTGCACAGCACCATGGTGCTGCAGGCCCCACGGGGGACAGGAGCTGACCAGGTGGGACCAAAGCCCCCTGGGGCACCTGAGCCCTTCTCTTCCAGCCTCCCCATCCACCTGGAAGGCACAGGGGGCCAGGAGCTCAAGGCTGGGAAGAGCTGCAGTAGCACGACCCAGTCCTGAACCCCCTTCTCTGCCTTCCAGGTGAGGGATTGCAATAAATGAACCACTGGTGTTAAAAGTGACACCACCCACCCCACAGCTGTGGGTATTGTAGGGCCAAAACAACTCAGTCAGAGAGTAGAAACTGAAGGCTTTGCCTTGGGAGTGTCTGTTCTGGATGTCCCCAACAGGATTTTCTGCAATAAAAGGTACATCAGGAAGAAAATTACAGGACCAGGCAGAGTCTGGAGGGCATATGGGGAGCCTGGTTGCTGCCTCAGTTTCCCCCCTTGGACACTAAAAGTAGTCCAGCACCAAAGACTCAAACAAACTATTTCCTAATAAGCATCTGCACCCCATCTCACACCAAACTCCCCAACACATCTTCCTTTCCTTTTCCCTAATATGGTCAGGTCAAAGGCTTGTCAAGAATCAGCTTCACCTTCACCCACCCCTCCTGGCCAGCCCAGAAGGGAAAAGAGCACTTCATTTTAAAATCCTGATATCACAATTCCATCCATTTCAAAAAATGAGTTTTTTCCTACCCTATGTTGGAGGTTTTTTTCCCTTTTCTCCCCCTTTCACCATCCTGTGCCTTGCTACCAAAACACTGTACCCTGGAAAGGATGAAAGCAGGACCCCACAACTGCCTTCTCTTCACTGCCAATTTTGTCAAATTGGAAATGTAAAAGACAAGCTTCTCCAGGCATTTTTCCCCCTCATTTAACTGAAGGCACCGTGGCAGGGGAACATCCCTCTGAGCAGCTGTGCTTCCAGGCTGCTCAGAGTGTCTCCTACCTATGGAAGCAGATGGAGGCCCATGGCACCTGTGAGGCATTCATCTCCTGTCTGTTGTTCTCTCTCTTTTTCATGAGCATCATGTGTTTATTCCCCCTTTCAGACTCGCAAGTCCCACTGGAGTTGCCCCATGTTTTGCCTTACTTTGGCTCTTCCATTTTTCCCATATCCTGATTGAACTTACACATCAGCAGATCGTTTTGTATAGGATTTTTTCTATGGGTTTGTTGCTACTCCCTCACCAAAATTCCCCCAGGTTTTTCGCTCCACACTGCTCACAGTGCTTCTCTTCCCATGCTTAAGCTGCCACAGCTGCTGCCAGACACAATCCCTTGGAAAAGTGGCTGATCTTTGAGCTCCTCCTGGAGCTCATCTCATTCTGCCCTTCCCACATTCTTCTGGACTATCAGTGGGAAATCACTGCTGGACACACTCCACAATGCCATGAGCAGCCACAAGCTCAGCTCAGCACTATTTTGCCCCTAGAATAAGAGCTGCTCCCTAAGGAGGAGACAGAGCTCTTTAAAAAAGAGCAATTTCTTGCTTTTCAGCCACTGCATGAACACTACTCCAGTGTCTTCACCACAAAATTCGGGTCAGAAAAGGATGTGCCCTTCCCTGACCTGCTGAGGACCAGGGGAGTTTTTGCTTCTCATCAGGAGCACCTCTCCCCTCCTGCTCATTTGGCTTATTTCCCTAATTTTTGGAAAGCAGGAGCTCAAAGCACTGGCAGTGCCCATTCTCCTGCCTCCCATAGGCCAGCACAGGCTCCAAAGCTCCGTGTTCAGCATGCTGCAGATCTCGTGTCTCTGGCACAGTTGGTGACACTGTAATAAACACTGAAACTAATAGCAGGTATTTGTGAGCCATGTTTTGTTCCCTGCAAAATGTTAATAGAGAAAAATCTGCAGCACCATGCCAGGAAATCTTTTTATATCCTATTTCCAGACTACCCTAATATCAATTTATATCTGCAATTCAATTAATGTTCTGGGAGAGGGAAATTAGCATCCCCAGGTCCCTCCTGTTTTAGAAAAGCGAGTTCCCATGGAGAGAGAAAGTCAGGCACAGCCTCTCTTCAGGGGCTCAGAGTCAATCAGTGCAAGACCCCAAACACACAGAGATCCCCTAAATAACCAGGGAGTAGCTTCAGACATGCCCTGAAATACCTTTTGTGTCCTAAAGCAGCACTTAACCCCTCCTGAAATTGGTAGTGGGGTGCATGACACTTCACCTGTGAATCTGCCTGCTAATAAGTGCATCATGCTTGAACTCTGTGGATTTTAAAATATGAATCAGATCAGATGATGTCACTCAGCTGTGCATGCATCCGATGGATTTTATGCTCACAGAAGCAGCAGGATGCTGCAATTTTAATTTAAGTGCAACAAAGGAGCTGGTCTTAAAAAATAATCGGGGCTCATTCCCAGCCTTCTGAGGACTCTGCCTCAAGTTGTGCCAGGGGAGGTTTAAATTGGATAATAGGAAAAGGGTGAAAGGGTGGTTGGGCATTAGAACAGACTGCCCAGGGCACTGGTGGAGTCACCATCCCTGGAAGAGTTCAAAAAATATGTGAATGTGGCACCTGGGGATGTGGTTTAGTCCCAGCCCTGGCAGTGCCACAGGCCAAAGTGTAGGGAACAGGATAACCCCACTTCCCCTCAAAACCCCTGCACAGCTCAACCCATTGCAGGCAGGGTGAGACCCTCTGCTCCATGGTTTGGGCAGAGGCAAAGCCCTGGAAATTAAAAAACTCATGTAGTCTCCTCAGCATGCTGGCAGCGTCCCGAGGAGAGCGAAGACGTTACTTAGGAAAAGTGCTTTTGAAAGCAAACAGCTCCATTTCCATACTGAACAGCCCGATGCCGAGTTCGTGTCCTGAAATAGCCCCGGGGGCCATTTCTCAGCAGGATTGCACGGGAACCTCCCCTTTTCTCCAGCACTGCCTCTGTGTTTTTATCTGTATTGATGGGCAATGAATAACCCAGCGACACATCTGCAGGAAAGCACAGGATGCCCTGGAGAATGCTGCAAGCCCGGGATGTGCCCATGGGCCCCGGTGCCTGCTGTGTCCCGCAGAGCCCGGCCAGCCGTGAATAATCCTAATGAACAACGCTCAAATTAATTCACCAAAATCATTTTCCAACTGGCTTCGAGCTGAGCACGCAGTCAAGGAGCTGCTGCAAGTGGTGATGAGGAAAAGGCAAAGGCAAGGTAGAAATGGTTGCCAGCTGTTGATCCAGGGAGTGGGCAAGCTTGGTGGGAGCATCCCTGTGGCACCACGGTGGTGCTGCTGCTGGAGCAAAGAACCTGCAGTGGAATTAAAGCCCTTCCAGCCCTACACGAATGACCATGGGCTGGCCCTGCTTCCCCACCATCCCTGGGTATAGGATTTACCCACCCAGAGCAAAGGAAAATGGCTGATGTCTCTTAGCCTGGGAGAAGCTCATTGCATGCAAATGAGAAATAATTCTATTTAATTTGGAAGTCATGAATGGGTTGTATGGCAATTTCGGAAAAAAAAAAAAAAAAAAACAACCAAAAAAAACAGAACGACTGCAAAAATTAAAGCCAAAAGTAACTGCTAGAGACCACTTACTGCAACTTTTATGTGTCACAAGTCTCACCCAAACCCTCTCTGCAGTGCCCAAAGACTCAGTAGTGAGGCTGAATATTTCAATCCTGTAAAATTCAGCTGCTGGAAGAAAGGGACCAGCAGGGCCACTGGAAGGGGTGGGATCCACCATGATCCCCCTCAGAAGAACATGGTGAACCACATGCTTTGGGTGAGATGGAAACCCTCAGGTCTCTGTCAGCCCGAGGAGCAGGTTCCTCCCAAGGTTCGTGCTCCATTAAAAGACATAACAGACAATTCAGGGCCAGTGGAAACTCTCTGTCATAGGTTAAAGCGTGGTTCACCATACTCCACCTCCAGGTGCAACAGGCCTGAAATATTTTGGAGAAAGGAAAGCCCAGAAAGGCAGGACAAGTGTTTCTGCAGATCTAAACAGAAGTTCAGTATGTGATGTTTAAATGCAATCCCTGCTCTGGGGCAGGAATTCCTCTTTTCAGGCAGGATCAATGTGAAGGGGTAGAGCCCCAGAGTGAGATGCTCAGCTTCCCTGGCCCTGGCCAGGCCACCCCTGGCACTGACCTCTCTGCCCTCTGTGTCTCACCCCCATTTTCATTCCCAGCCCCTCCATCTCATTGCATCTTGCAGCTACTTCCACGCGAGCAGGGCACACACTATGGCAAAAATCCTTCAGCTTCTTGGGCCAAGCATGAAGAGCTTCTTGACCTCAAGCCAAGGAGGTTTTCCACCCCCCCAGAAGACTTTTGTAGCTTTTCTTCCAGCCCTCTTTGTGCTTCTACAGGCCCTGTCAGAGGCTGACAGCAGAGCTGCTGTGTTGTTCCTGGAATAGCTTTTCCAATGCCGTGTGAAGGATCTAGGTCACTCCTGACTCTTTGCTATTCCCCTTTTTATAAACCCAGTGTCAGGCAGATACACAGGATGACTCTGAAGCTGCCCTGAATGATGCTTTGTGAGACTGAGTCTCTCATGTTGGAGAATGCATTTTCCAGGCTCTCAGGGGTGGATTTGTGGATGGCTCTTCAAATACAGCAGATGGACTGGGGCCGTTTAATGCTCCCGAGGGTTTGGCAGCCATAACCTGCCCTGCTCAGGATTTTTGTCACCTGCAAGCCTTACTGTAGATTTTCTGATTGTTACCATCTTTACTAAAATTACTTCACAGCTCTGTCTTTCTAATTTCCAGTCCCAGTGGGAGCAGCACCTCTCATTCACTTCAGCACATTGGCGTTGGTCAGAGGCTCTGTCACAAAGCCAGGCACAGTTGACATTTATCATGCCCAGTTCACAGCATTAATGATGTTCCCACTGGTGCTGGTTCCTCCAGGATTTGTATCCGGCCTCCCTGTCCCAACAGTGCTGCCAGGGTGCTGCTTAGAACTGCTGGGACATGGCCTGGACCAGCGTGGATGTTTTCACCAGCCCCAGTCTCTTACAGCAAAGCTCAGGAGTCTGTCCAGCCAGAGCTACTTTCCATACCAAAAGTCATTCATTTTGCCAAGTGTATAGCTGCAGGAAGTTAATTATCCCTCCTGCCATCTGATCTGGGTTCATGGCTTCCTTTCTCAAGCTATCATGACAATTTTGTAAATCCCCAGACCCCTGGGATTTTCCAAGTTTTCAAGGCTTGCTAAATCTCTTGGTTCACAACTCAAACAGCTTCCCAGCTCTGTGTATCCCAGGTTTAGACTTTCCACAGCATCAAGCTGAAAATATTGGATGTCATGGAGCTTGCACCTTCCTTAGGGCAATGTGACAGATTTTCCAAGGAAAACCAGCTGAGCTGTAGCAGTATTTCATAGAATCACAGAACCACAGATCAGCTGGGTTAGAAGAGACTTTAACACCATCTCATTCCACCCCCTGCCATGGCAGGGACATCTCCCACTGTCCCAGGCTGCTCCAAGCCCTGTCCAGCCTGGCCTTGGACACTTCCAGGGATCCAGGGGCAGCCACAGCTGCTCTGGGAATTCCAGCCCAGCCCCTGCCCACCCTCCTAGGGAACAATTCCTGCCCAATATCTCACCTCACCCTGCCCTCTGGCAGTGGGAACCCATTCCCCCTTGTCCTGTCACACAGAAAATCTACCCAGAAAGACACATACAACCTTCAGTCACAGGTGGACTCTACATCTTGGTTCGTTGATTCTGTATTCCTTCAGTAAGCTAAAATAATTAATATTATTTTGCATTCTAAAGGGATATTCTGTTCTGAAGGGACTAGAAAGATGCCACACCATCAGTCGATGAAGGAGCTACAAATTATTGGCTGTATTTTTTAGGGAGAAAAATTTAGTCAGAAAAGTTCAATGGAGATGGAGACTTCCTGGTGAAACTTTGTTTTCAGA
This sequence comes from Trochalopteron elliotii, assembly GCA_024734555.1. Taxonomy (NCBI): domain Eukaryota; kingdom Metazoa; phylum Chordata; class Aves; order Passeriformes; family Leiothrichidae; genus Trochalopteron; species Trochalopteron elliotii. Next base: position 41,163 of record JANPWX010000661.1, read on the forward strand.
TACTCAAAATGGTCACATCATTGCAAGGAGAGCAACAGCTGGAATCCACCCTATTTCATTGGAAAAGGAGGAGAAGAAATAGTAAATTGATGATCCCAAATTGATACGTATGTGTCAAAGAGCAATAAGGGCAAACAAATAGCAAGACACATAAATAATAACATTTTATATTGATCAGTGAGTCCAAGATGACCCTGAATCTAAGCAATGCCAGAAATTCAATGGGAGGTTTGAGAAAAGATGACTCAAATTGAATCAATACCTTGAGCTGTTTCCTCTGTCCAGTAGTTTATTATGATTCCAAAAAACCTCTTGCTTGAAATTTTTTATGGCAATTCGAGCAGCTGAGGAGGTTCTGTGTTGGGGAAAAGGGCAAAAAGGAAAGCAGGGAGAAAGTGCGGGAGGGGGATTGAACATGAGAACACCTAAATTAAATTAAATTAAATTAAATTAAACTAAATTAAATTAGATTAAATTCCTCCAACGCTTTCAAAGTTTGGGTGGGAGTGGAAAGGTCAAAAACTGATGAAAATTTACACCCAGCTCAGCCTTGCCGGGTGTCAGGGGACAGGACTTAGGGAGGTGATTTACACTCTCCCACATCCCTCGGGAAGGTTCCCTCTGCTCTTTTGGCACAAACAAAGCACAGACACGGAGGAGTGAGTGCCCAGCTCTGCCATGCCCTGTCCCCTGTGCCCTTTCCCCGCAGCCCACCAGCAGCCCCCGGTGCTAATGACCCATCAGAGCGGCTTGTCGTGTCCCGGGGCACGGCGGCTCTCCCCGATCCGTGGATCAAAGAGCGCTCCCGAGCCCTGAATCCCCGCGGGAGGATGAGAGGTCGGCTCGGATTAAGACGTGCGGTAATTTGTGAAGGGTACGAACAGAAGAAACGAGCTATTAGGGGAAGGATTCGTGGCTGGCGGGATCAAAGAGCACCAGTAGGAAATGTTTAGAAGGCGCTGGGAACAAAGGGAATTCAAACGCATGTGAGTCTATTAATAGACACAGGAAATTTATTAACAGAGGCAACAAATCAAGTGTTCAATAACTTCCTAAATTCTGCTTTTGGCAGAGAAACCAGGTGTCTTTTCATAAAGCTGGTGAAGGACTTGCAAGACTGCTATTAGCCAAGAAATTTAAACAACATACCTAAAAATACACTGATATTTTACACCTACACCCGGATAACCCAAACACAATTATCCTTAAAGTGTTGACAGAGGTATACAGCAGGCTTCAGAAATACCAAACAGCTGCTGAGTTAGGACTGAGCTATTGTGACAGCCTGAAATCAGATAATTATGGGTTGTATATTAATATTAAGCAACAATTAGATAATAAATTCATATTAGAATAACAGAAGGATTATAAATATATACCCAAGCTTGGTGAGATGCTAAGCAGCAAAGGTGGGGTGGGATCAAGAAAGCAGCAACTCTGGGAAGAAATTCAGGGTGTGCAAATCAGACCTGAACTGCAAGGAGTGACTCTGTAACAGAGGGGTTTTAGCTTAAGTTTGGGTGTTTATACTGACAGGAACAGGTACATTTAACCAGGACAGGGGATGCAAGCCCTGGACATGGCACAGTGACACCCTGGCACTTCAGACCCAGGCTTGGCATCCACCTGGGATGCGGAAAAGATAGAAATAGTTGCAAAGAGCCATGAGAAGCAGGAGAAATAAGTATGTGTTATGATGAGAAAATGTGTTCTTTGGCCTCACGAGGATATTGGGGGGCTCACAGGGGTTTGCAGCAGGCAGCCTTTGTAAGAGGATGACAGTGCAATTGGATGGGGAAATGCAGAGCTGCCTGCAAATGTCTGGGATATGAGGCCAGGAGATTTCCCACCACCAAGAGAGCATTCTGGCATTCACAAAGGTGATTTTCCAGGCCATGAAGTCTTCAGAACAAAAATTGACTCTTTTGAGCAGACAGATCCTGGTGAATTCAACAGCTGGTCCCAATATGAGATTGCTTTGGGAAAGGAAACTTATGGCAGGCCCTGTTGTGCTGATTGTTGGGGCTTTAATCTCTGTAAATAACCTTTTCCTCTGCCTTTTTGAGGCATGGGGAGAAGATTCCCACCTCCCCTCTCCAAGAAAGATGTCAAAGAACATATCTGAGAGAAGCAGGAATACTGGGTGCACATGTTCCTTTAGATCTTCCTCCTCTACATCCATCCCTGTGCCCTCTTATTCACCTTTTTATGAAGTATCAGATTCAGGATAAAAAGGTCATGGACCAGGGGACATGAGGCTTTTTCTTTCAAGCAGAGCATGCTCTATACTTTCCTCCATGCCAGACTGTGGATCAATTTGTGGCAGAAAACAAAGTTCATCAATGGCAACACTGCAAATAGGTCTAGGAGGACATTTGATGCCAGATTGCTGCAAGACACTAAAGAGGGAGGAAAAGGGAGGGGAGAAGGGAAGACAGCAGGAGGTTTTCCTCCCAGTCATGCTGCCTCAAATCCCACTCCACCCTCTCCTCCTGCAGGTCCTGCTCCAGTGTGTCCAACACCTTGTGCATCAGGGCACCAGTGCCCCTTTGAGGGGTTCCCTCCCCACCATTCATTTCCAGGAGCTGGCCCAAACCAGGCTGCAAAATGTGCTGAGCTTTTCTGGCAACGCTTCAGAATAAATGGCAAACCATTTTTGTGGCTCATTTCCATTGTAGTAATAATCAAACTGAATTCCTGTGGTGCTCATATGGATGTCATATGTAAATCCCACCGCTCACTCCCAATTAAGGCCAATGGAGAAATTTCACTCCATCTTGCAGCTCTGAGCTCTCGTGCATTTATTCCATTAATGAAATCCTGATTACTGTGGACATGTGGGAATACCAGAGTTGATGACACCCATGAGAAATGCTGGTAATATTTGTGAATTTATAGAGAAGGTGCTCAGGTGCAAGGCTGAAGCAAACATACTTCCATGCCCTACCTCAGCCAAGTACTCCACATCTTAAAACAGAAGCCCTCACCAGCATTTCAAACTGTCCATCCCTCAATGTGAGTATTTCAGAACAAGAGGTTTTCCAGTGCTAGCCCTCAGCAGTGGCCAGTGTCACCATTCAGAAGGAGACATGAAAAACCACCAAACAGCAGCTCTGGAATAGTTTCAAAGAGTTTTCTCCCCACTTTTAGAAACCCCACCCTGTTTGATGAAGTATATGTCTTTACTTATGATTGGGGTTTTTTTATGGTGAGAGACAGGCAAATACAGGTTTATATTGCTCTGAAAGTACTGATTGTTTTTTTCTCCCCTTGAGAAGGGGGTCAAAGAGCTGTGGACAAATTGCTGGACCCCAGAAGTTAGCTGCTGATCAGGCAGAAGCTCCTTTGGCCTTGGGCAGGACTTTCAGCCTTGCACCTGCAGAACCAAGTCCAGGATCTGAACCAGGACAGCGTGAGCACCCACAGAGTGTCTCTTGCCTTCAGTGCAGCCACCAGTTCCAGTCCCTTGGGAACACTGCAGCCCATCAGAGTGATGCCATTCACTTCCCCAGAGGAAAAGGGAGGAACACAGGAATGGGCTGAGGTGGTTCCAGCCCTTCCTGAACGGCTGGGAAGGTCCCACCCTGGAGCCCTTGCCCACCCTGTGCCTCCCTGGCTGGCACCAGGTTTGGCAGTGGGTGCTGGGCAGATGAATCATGGCTTGGCCCTCTCTCTGTCACAGATAACAAAGCCACTCACTGCAGGAAGCCACACATATTGCAGAGCTTTCCAGGAACAACCTTTCCAGACTCCACCAAGCCCTGTCTGCACCAGGGTTGTTTCCTTCTGATCTTCTTTTGACCTAAACCACTCAAGCCTCTGTGTAATCTCCCAGAACAAGAAATCATGCAGGAGGAGACTCCTGTATTAGCCATGTCACCACAGGTACTTTGGAAATTGTTCAGGTGCTTTCTCCCTGAGAAGACTTGTCACACATGTCTGTGTTACTCCAAAGTTATGTAGGAAAACATACAGGAAAATATATTAGGAAAAAACTCTTCCCTGTGAGGGTGGTGAGGCCCTGACACAAGTTGCCCAGAGAGGCACTACCACATCCCTGGGAGTGTCCAAGGCCAGGTTGTCAGGGCTTGTATCAGCCTGGGACAGTGGAAGGTGTCCCCACCTATGGCAGAGAGGTGGAACTGGATCATCTTTTCCTCTTCCAACCCAAACCATTCTGTGATCCTATGGTTTCTGCACTGCCCCACTGAAATACCTGGGTGATGAGACCCAGGTCTACCCCCAGAGGTCCTTTAGACTCACTGACCACTCACTTGAGCATCTTAAAAGATGTGAACTGAATCTCCAGACCACGAGAATTTTGCTGGGATATTTTTTTTTTCTGGGCAATCCAGCAAGCAGAGTGAGGACAGGACCTCCTGCTCTGTACCCGGCTGTAGCATGAGCTGGTTGCTATTTCACATGAACAGCTTCCTTCAGCTGTGATCCCCACAGTGGAAGCAGGGTCTTCAGCAGGACACTGCACAGAGCAAATGGGAAATGGCATCCTCAGGGGGGAAGCTGGAACAGTGTCCTGACTGGCAAGGGTGGGAGATGGCTGCACCAGCAGAGGATGCAGGGCTTGGGGGAGCAGAGGGTGGGCTCTGCTGCAGACAGTTGTGCTGGTGAAGCAGTTGTGGAGGTGTTGATGCAAGGGCTAAAGGGACATGGGGGGACAACACTGCTGGGGTCTGTGGGGGCAAAGGTGGCTCTTGCAGTAGTCCATGTCACACAGAATCACTGATTGCTTGGGTTGGAAAAGCCCCATAAGATCAAATCCAGCAGTTACCCTGGCATTGCCAAGGCCACCAAGTCTCCCCAAGTGTCACATGTACACGTCTTAATCCCTCCAGTGACCCCACCATTGCCCTGGGCAGCTTGTGCCAGGGCTGGACAACCTTTTCCATGGAGAAATTTTTCTCAATATCCAATCTAATTTCTCAATATCCAATCTCCTGTGCCACAACTTGAGGCTGTTTCCTCTTGTACTGTCACTTGTTACCTGGGAGTTCCCAAGATAAGGGCATGGTTCTGGGGTACCATGGGTAGGGTCTGGTTGTTCTACAGGATAGAGAAGGTCCATCTCTGGTCAGGAAACAGCACCACGGATGCTCAGGGGGTCAGCTCACACAGGGTTCTCTCCAGATGGGACCTGGAGATGGTATGTCAAGGTGATGAGATACAACAGTGGCACAAGAGATCCTTTTAACTTTAGGACTCCTTTAGGGAGTCATTGGGGTCTTTGTCTGGGGAGAATTTGGGGACACTTGAGTCCCCAAATACATCTGTATATCTGTGGTGTCTCTGGCTGGGATGGCACTGCAGGGAGAGGTCCTGCCCAGGGTGGGAGGAAAGGGAATATCTGGGGATTGTCTGTCCCCAGCATTTGGCTGTGCTGCACAGAGTCCACCCCAGCCCTGGCCGTCCCCAGTGGGGAGCCAGACAAGGATGGACATCACTCTGCAGTACCCAGGGGGTCTCTGCTGGGAACAGGGGGTCCAGCAGGTCACAGTGGGGTCCTGCCCTATGCCCAGAGGGTCCTGGCTGGGCACTGGGGCACCCACTCCCAGGTGTGGAGATCATGGTAGGGGTCTGCCCTGTGCCCATGTGTCCTGGGTGGGCATGGGAGGTCTACCCCAAGGTTGGGGCTCACGTGTGGAACAAGTCTGTCCTGTCTCAGGGGTCCTGGGATGGCACAGGGGAGTCTGTCCCCAGGCTGGGACTCACAGGGGGGGTCGAGCCCCGTGCCCAAAGGGTCCTGAGACGGCATGGGGAGGGCTGTCCCCAGGCTGAAGATCATGGGTGGGCGTCTGCCCTGTACCTGGGGGTGCCCCTTGAGGGCACGGGGGTTCCACAGGCACGGTGAGGACACTGCGGGTCCGCCCCGTGCCCCCAGAGTGCGGGCTGGGGACGGGGGTCTGGCCCGGCGTGAGGACGGTCCCGAGCGGACATGGCCGGGGGCGGCCCGCGGGGCGCAGCGGCGGTGGGGGAGAGTTTGTGAGGGCCGAGCCGAGAGGAGCCGAGCCCGGCCGAGCCAAGCCGAGAGGAGCCGAGCGGAGCCGAACCGGGCCGAGAGGAGCTGAACCGGGCCGAGAGGAGCTGAACCGGGTCGAGCGGAGCCGAGCGGAGCCGAACGGTACCGAGCGGACCGAGCTGGGCCGAGCGGAGCCGAACCGGGTCGAGCGGAGCCGAACGGAGCCGAGAGGAGCCGAACGGTACCGAGCGGAGCCGAGCTGGGTCGAGCGGAGACGAACGGTACCGAGCGGAGCCGAGCTGCGCCGAGCTGGGCCAGGCCGAACCTAGCCGAAACCGAGCCGAGCCCAGCCTTGCCGAACCGGAGAGGAGCTGTGCGAGCCAAGCCGAGCCGAGCC
>JANPWX010000661.1:52528-137440 GCA_024734555.1 Trochalopteron elliotii
TCTCCACAACTGAACTCTCAGTGTAGCAGAACTGGAACTGTGACCCCTCCTTCACCCCAGCACCACTTCCTGGTGTAGCACCTGCACTCCAAGCTGGAACATGAATGTTTCATCCCACTTTGTTTGCAGGATAGCACAGCCTAATCCTAAAGGACATGTTTTTTCTGGGTTTAATACAGTTGTAAAAAACTGCTTTCTTACCCAGCTTAAATATCTACCAGTGGAAGCTGTTATAAAACATTTGCACTGTGTTTAACCTGATAGTGCAAGCCTGAGAGCAGCAGGATGCTCGAGAAAACTTCCCTGTGTATCACCAGGTCTCACTGAGCTTGGAGTGAACAAATCCAGTGACCTGAACTAGTAGTGTCAGAATGGTATCTGGTGGGGGCACCTGAGCACTGGAGATCAGCATCTCCTCCTCCTCTTTGCAAGGCTGTGCTCTGTCCTGGGTGGCAATCTCCCTTAGCAGGACATTTCAGAGGTGTTTTCAATTGTGAGCAGAAGGAGAGATCAGTACAGGGACATCACTGCAGCCTGACTGATTGTAAAAACACTTAATTCCCAGAGATCTCTGTATTCATTCAACTCCTTAAAGAAAGAGAGAAGTACTTAGCTCTTTTACTGAGGTTACTTACACACACCACCTCCAGCAGATTTAGACACTGTGATATACACTTTGCAGTCTGCAGGGTTCACTCAGGCACCTACCAAATGTTTCTACCTCTCTAGCAGGGATTTAAGCAGAGTTTGTGTCTGTGCCTCTGCTCTTACTGGGCTGGATCACACACTTTTATGCAGACTCATCCTGAGCAAAAAAAATGAGAACTGAAGGAAAAGATGAATATCCCATTTTGCTGCCTGTGCTGTTTGCGTGGCAGCCTCGTCCATCAGGCCAGATGGACAGGTGATGTCTGAGCTGCTGCAGAGGAGTCTAAAGCACTTGGCTTCCTGAGAGCTGACTTGATCAGCAGAGGGAAGTGACCCCTGCAGCTCCACGGCCTGGCTGGTAACATGTCACTGGAGATAAGGAAACAGAGCAGAGTCAATGTGGTCACTGCCAGCTGACGTGGGAGTTCAGGGCAGGACTATTTTTCCCTGGGACAAGCTTGTGCTTCTGCTGCTCTCCATTTCTCGCTGAGAAGTTTTTCTGTTTATGTTATAAGTTGAATGGTGTTATCACCATTCAGAAACTAAACTCCTCCCAGCCAATGTGCTCAGAGTTACCCAGCTCCAATTAACTTGTACATTTTCCAGGCTGCCACAGTGGGAACAGCCCAGAAACCTTCCCGTGGCTCGGGTTTGTTTTCAACAACGGAAACTGTAGGAGTAGATGCCAGTGGAAATTTGTGAAGCTCAGTCTTTGCCCATTGAGTTTCATGCAATTCCTCCCCTCTCCTGGCCCTTCCAGGTTTCACTGGACACTGGTCTGGGTCCTTTCTCCTAGATATCGTGGCAAGGGAACAAGTTTGGTTCACCCATTTTTGGAGTGACGTCTGCTGCAGTTTGCTTGGGGGTGGAGGGAAGTAGGTGCACCCTTCTGATTCCTCAGGGTGCTTCTGATGTTTGACTCCAGGAAAAGGTCCTGTCAGGAAAAACGGGATTTATGCCTGGAGGGAGCTGGGGGATGCTTACAATGTTTGAGTTCAGTGTTGGCAGAGGCTGCACGGGGTGAAGCCCATCTGTGCTCCACCGAGCGAGCCACGGTCCCATCGACTGCTCCTTGCAGTCACCTCCCTGTTGCCCACCTGGACAAGGCAGTACTGGAGCACCTTTCATCCACTCTGCCCTCCCCTGTGCCACTGCTGCAGGGTGTCCCTGCTCCTGGGCCTCCCTCCCTTCCCCTTTGGAGCAGCCCCTGCCTCCTCCCCCCGTGCTGAGCCCGGAGCAGTGGGATGTGTGTCCAGCTGTGTCTGCACTGAGCGGGAGGGCAGCCTGTGTTCCCTGTTCCTCCTCACTCCCTCCTGGCTGTGAGAGCCTCCCTGGGCCTCTGCCAGGGCCTGCCTGCCCTCCCTGTGTCCCTGCAGCTGTGGGGAGGCCAGGGCAGGGCAGGAGACAGGGCTGGGTCACACACACCATGGGGGAGCAGTGCTTTGGGGCAGAAATCCGGGCATGGCTCTGGCTCTGGGGGGCACAAAACGTCCCCACAGTGCAGTTGAATGTCCCTTGTAACAGTGTGTCTTTTTGGAGTGCAGCCACAGCCCTTCTGATCCCAGTCAGCCTCTCCAGTTCTGCTTGAGAACTGCTCAGGGGGCAATTCAAGCTCACACAGCCACACACGTTACAAGGCTGGCTCAGCAGAGAGGCACAAGGCTCCCAGCCCCAGATTAATTCCAGCAAGAGTTTATTCCATGTGCTGAAGGTGAATCCAGAGCCAAAGAGGGAGAACATGTGGTTTTTCTCAGTTGTATTGGGTCTCAGGTTTGTGGGTGGCACAGGGGACAGGGCAGGGGACAAGTGACCCCAGGGAAGAGAGGAACAGGACACCAGGCCCCATGTCCAGTGGGGAAACAGGGGAAGGGGATGCCATGGGGTGGGTGATGGACTTGCCAAAGCCAGAGAGAAGATTGCACAATGTCTGCAAGGGTCCATGGGGGAGAAGCCTTCTTTACACCTGGGGTATCTTTAATCTTCACTTTTCCAGGGAAGGGCAGTTGGAAATTGCATTAATGGCACGAGGGACTCCACAGTCCCTGAAACAGGCTGGTCTGCAGAGGTGACAGCTCAGGGTGAGGGTGGCTACCTGAGCTCAGGCTGAATGCACTGGGGGAGCTCTGCAGGGTGCTGGGCATCTCCCACCAGTGCTCTCTCCCTGTGGTCACTGCTGCAGGGCCCCTCGCTCCCCACTTCTGCCTTTCCTGCCCAGCTGCAACACATAAGGAAGGAGAAATTTCTGCTCTTGTGCTCCTTAGTTAAGTGAAGGCATAGAGAGCAGACAGAAGAGCTGATGGAGTCTGATGTGGACCAAGGAGGAAGTTGTACCAATTCCACTTTCTAAAAATAAGTTGAGTGGCTGTTCATGCAGCCCAGAGAGTGCTGCTGTGTGCTGACTGTGGTTGCTTTTATTTCTTTTTTTCTTTTTTTTTTTTTTTTTTGTCTTGTTACAGCAAATCTTAGATGTTGCAGTCCATTAAAATTGTGCAGTGGCTGTGTCATCAGAGAGGTATCTGTGGAGAAAGTCTTGTGGTTTCAGTGTTTCTAGGAGTGACCTTGAAGGATCACCCATGCATAATGTTTCCTAATGTTTCTCTAAGGTGTTCTAAGATTTCCAGTGATAGTGATTCCTACTTTCCTCAGCAATTCACTCCAATGCCTGACTATTCTGAGATTAAGGAGCTTTGCTTGATTTCAGGCTGGTATTGCTGTACTTTAACCTCATCATTTTGACATTTCACCTTCTCTTCTGGCAAGATACCAAAGAGAAGAAAAGTTCTGTAAATGTAAAAGTAATCATTGTGTACGTTTTATCTTCTTTTCTGCCTTTCCCTTCTGTGCTCAGAGAGCATCTGCTGGCTCTTGGGCAGTGCTGTGGATTTAATGACACGTGTGTGGCAGCTGGACAGCCCCAGTCCCATTTCCCCCTGTTGTTTTGGCCATGACTAACAGCTCTTGATCTGCACCCATGTCACTGAAAAGAGGGTGCTTGAGGTGACCCGGGGTTTATTAAAAATGTCTGTCATGAATTGTCTTGTTCTTCTGTAGCAAAATGTATATCTTGAACATTTAAAGAGTTTTTGGTTAGTGATACATTTTATAAAAATCAACAAGGCAACATTAAAAGTTACATTGTTTCAAAACATGTTTTGTTGCCCAGAGCAGCTGTGGTTGCCCCATCCCTGACAGCGTTCAGGGCCAGGTTGGACAGGGCTTGGAGCAGCCTGGGGTGGTGGAAGGTGTCCCTGTCCATGGTGGGGGCTGGAGCTGGATGAGGTTTAAGGTCCATCCCACCCCAGGCCATTTAGTGATTCTGTGTGAGCACCCACCAGCTCTCCAGACCCGTGAGATTGGTGAGAAGTACCTGGCAGGTGCCAAACTCCCTGTTTTTTCCTGGTAGCAGGTCAGTGTGAGGCAGCCCTGACCCAGGACTCATGGTGCTGTGTGATGCTGCCTTTGGGCAGAGCAGGGCTGATTGCAGTTTTATGATTTCAGCTCAAAGCTTTTGTGCCTGCCTTCAAAAAGACCATGGAGACATTCTCACCATCAGCTGGCGTCCTAAGTTATTCATCAGACTCTTACAGAAAGGAACTCTTGAGGCAGTACAATATAATTTAAAAATATTTTCAGGTGTGATCTCCTTTGGAGTATCAGCTGCAAGTGGGGGACTGTAACCTGCTGCTGTGGTGAAGGACCATCAGCCACCAAGTGTTGTGGTTGTTGTTAGTTTACATCTCTATCAGGAGTGGTTCTTAGTTCAGTAACAGTGTGTATAATCCATGGCTCCCATGTACTGCCCTAGGTGATAGAAATTCAGATCTTTCAGGTTTTGGTGCTAGTAGTATTTCTGTCTTTGTGTGCAGATTACTCAGTAAAATGCCTTTTTTTTTTTTTTTCTGCCTGCTGTACTGCTTGTTATGTACAGCTGATATTATCCAGAGGATATTGGCCACTGATGGGCAGCAGGTATCAATTCCACCACCTTGCTGCTCACCTGGAGCCCTTAACTCTTACCACAAGTGGAATAAACCATGGCAGCTGACTGATCTCCTGAGGTGAAGTCCCTGTTGTCATTTCCCCAGCCCCAGGCTTGGAGGGTTTTGCATGGCTGTACAATGCCACATCTCCCAAGGGAAAGAAGTTCCTCCTGCCCTCTCCAGGCACAGCATTGCTGTGCCTGGAGAGGGCAGGAGGAACTTCTTTCCCTTGGGCATTATCCAAACCTTGCACTGTAGATCTGGGCAGTCCCACTGTATGGTGGGATTGAGGGGTGGCTTTTGAACCTTGGCTCCTTTTCCATCACTGTGAGCTTTGGTCTTGTCTTGCACACTGCTGGCAGAGTCTCCAGTTATATGTGTGTGTGTGTGTGGCAATATCTGTTCAGTGTTACCTTGTGCCTGCCCAGAGGACTCAGTGTATTCTGGGGCTGCTCAGTTATTTCATATTATTGTCAGCTGGAAAAATCTGTAAATGCCCTGTGATATTTTATGGCTTTATAAGCTGTACAAAATGTCCAGCAGGTACTTAAATGTCAAGCAGATACAGTCTGTAAGAGTGCCTTGTTTTCATTAGCTCCTTGGCAGACACTGAACATACTTGCAGAGCTGCAGGATGGACTTTTGGTTGCTTGTGGTCATGGTTTGGGTTTTTTTTTTTACTGCTGTCTCCCGTGTGTTGTACAGAAAACAGTGAAGGGCCTCACAGTATATTTTTTAGTTGTCCAAACCTCTTGGCCCTTCAGGAATGTAAAGCAGCCTAACAACTTTTTCTTTACATAATTAACAGCAATCTGTTCAAGGTTTCCTGCAGGAGCTGGCTAGTGATTTTTCCTCTCTGGGAGTAATTCTCCTGAGCTAATATTTCTGTCTACATCTAGATTGTTCTTTCTTTTGTTATTTAAAATGGAGTGTAATTTTGATGGGCATGTTATACTTCTTCTGTATCCAGACTTTGTACCCAGTAGAGGATATTTCTTCTATTTGAGTAGATACATGGTTTTGAATACTGGGATTTTATCTTCTTAAGTCACAGATGAGACCAGAGTTATACACAGGTTAAAAATAGCAAGCAGTAATTAATACCCATCCTCAGTGAGCCTGGCTCTTCTGCTTTCTCTTGACATGTTGCACTGCAGCAATTTCCTCTCTTTTTCCTAAGAAATAGACAAATTAATATCTCTCTACATGAGTGAGAAAATAAAACAAAGATGCTTGTTTCCTGCCCTGGCACACCATTCCCTTGGGGTACCATGAGTTTGTGGGAGCTCTTTTCCTGGGCAGCCCTTTGCCTTGATTTGGCTGGAGCAGACCAGGCTCCAGGAGGAATGGCACAGCCACTTCTTCACTCTCCCAGACATCCTTCCTTCCCTCTATCAGGGCTGGATTATCCCTGTCTCAGTGCTCCAAGCAGCAGAGTCTGACTCCTCTTCCACTCTAACAAGGGTAAATCCAGGTTTTGTGGCTCTGCTCCATACCCTGAGGGTTTGGAGATTTTGTCTTTCTCATTTCTTTAGCAGATGGGGCAGATCAGTAGGAACTATTTCTCATCTGTCCTTTGTTTGCATAAGAAGAATCAGCTGCTGGAAGTGTTGGAGGGGAGTCTGGCTCTGCTTCCTGCCAGGGAGACCCTGAGTTTTGTCAGTCTAAGGGTAGATTTTTATTTGTATATATTTACACACACACAGAATAAAGGGATCATTTTACCTTGCCTTCTCTGAGAGAGCAGGTTCAGGAGGGCAGAGAGGAGGGTTTGGGAAGGTTGGCTGTATGGATGTTGAGTCAGGGACAAGGATTTCTGTATGGATCTGTGGAGGATTCAGGATTTTTCTATATGGATCTATGAAGGATTCAGCCTTGAGTGTGCCTGGAGTGGTGCCCCCTTCCCTCCCCCCTCCCCTTTGTCAGTGGGGACAGGTCTGTGTTGGTGCTGGTCCTCAGGAAGGTGAGAAATACTTAACTCCATGGAAGGTCGTTCTTTTGTGCTGGATGAGGAAAGAGAGCACTTTAGACACTCCAGTAGCATTCTCAGCGATTGCTGTGGTGCCATGTGAGGCTTGAGGATGAGTTTTCATCCAGTGTATTTTCCCAAGGGATATTGCTGAGCATTCCACTTAATTGTTAGGGTTGGTTATAGAAGGAAAGCAGAAGGAAAATGCAATTGTAGGTGTATGTAACTATCATCATCCCCCGTGTCTCAGTATTTAGCTCATTAGAGAGTGGTGATTTTGCCCCACACCTTTTCTTCAGGGTTGGTTTGTTCTCCTCTGCTCCCTGAGCTCTCATCTCCCTCTCTGCCATTTCAGTAGAAACCCCTGCCCCTTGTGTCTCTCCCTGGGGATCACCCTCCTCCCTTGTGCCTTGTGAGATACAGGATACTTTAAGGGATTGGGTCATCTCCTTCCCCTCTCTTTGCAAGGTTTTCCTCATTTACATTTCTGTTGTGTCCCCTAATTACCATCCCTTTGGTTTTTTATTCCCCCTCAAGCTGCCTTTCCCTGCTTGTGGTCTCCTGAGGATGTTCTGCTGAAACTTCATCAAACTTACATTACTAGAAATAGTTAATGCAACATTTTCTTTGAGGAATTCTGACATCCTGCCTTGCAGCATCACTGCACAGTCTGTCGTGACATTTCCAATAGAGACACAACTGCAAGTCAGCCCTTTCCTTCTGGATTGCCTCCTGTTTCCCCTTCCATAGGAATACATTGTGCTCCCACATCTTCCATCCCATAAAGAGTTTATTTTTTTTATGGTGTCCAGTAGAGAATTAAGTGTAAGGTTGATTAAACATTATATATATATATATATATATATTTATATATATATATATATATATTTACTGTGTGTCAACCAGAGCCCCGTGAAGAATTTTCACACTGGAGCCCATTCTGGGGCCACATCCATCACCCTGTAGCTGCTGTCTGGGAAAGCAGCCATGGCTGACTGTGCAAGGGGGGCTGTACTGGCCTGTCTGGGTGTGATATGGAAACCATGCACTGCTTTTTAATGCACTCCTGCTTAAATTCTTAGTTAAAGACTTTGAAGCATCCTATTGTGCTCTTTTGTGAGGGGTGACTTTGTCAGTGCCTTGGGCAGAATCCCATTTCAAGGTCTCCTGTAAACCATCTGCTTTCAGTAATAGCTCTTAGCTTTGGCATGTGGCTCTGTGCAGGCTGAAATAGCCACATTGCTGCAAAACTTTCTTGACTGCCTGCATCAGTTTGGGCTTCCCAGTGTGCCTGCACAGGCTGGTGCACCTTCGGGGTGCTCTGCATCAACCCTGTCCTCGAGGTTCACCCTCCAGCTTGTGCCCAGGCAAGGGGGGGATGACCCAGCACAGGAGTGTGGGGTGCACCATATCCTGCACCTCCCTGTGTTCTGGGATGAAAGGTACCTGCAAACCTGACCTGTGGCCTGGATCCCAGTCACCAGGGTGTCAGGGTACAGTCAGAATATGGCAGGATCAGGCTACAGAGCCCCGTGTGTGATAAATCATCTCTACTTCAGGTGTTGTCAGTGGATTGGGTACACTGCTGTGCCAGTCTATAACCCAGGCCATTCCTCTTGTAAAGTCTGGAGAGTTTAACTTTCAGCTGTGGGAGTCCTGCTGACACAGAATAGCTGTAACACAGATGGTTCAGTGTTAGAAGCAGCAGCCTTGGGCACACAGATTCAGCTCCTTGCTTTGGCTTGTTCTCCCCATATGGCACTGAAGCCCATCAGTCCTTTGCTTTTCTATAGGTAACAGGCAGCTTACCTGCCCAAAAATCCAGTCTCTGTGTTGAGTTTTGTTATGGTGCATTTGGGAGAGCTCCATGGAGGTACAGTGGTGGTACAGGTCAGAAAAGTCTCTGCTTAACACCCAGAAATAGAGATCTGCAGCTTTTCCCAAAACTCCTTCAGAGCAGCTATGGGGAGCAATGGTGTTGGTGGCATCTTTCACACTGGGGTGTGGGATATGGGCATTGCTCACCTCAGAGTGGCTTCAACAGTAGGACCAGCCACAAAGGATTTGCTGAAATAATTCTGGGGCACAGTGAAGCTTCCTTAACCCCAGAGATTTGTATGATCAGCTAAAGTCTGCACCACATCAGCACGAGTTCATGGTGGGCCACTCACTGTCCATGGCAATGGGGAGCAGCCCAGGCCTTGGCTCCAAGCCTTGGACAGGGTCCTGTCTGGGGAGGAGCAGCACAGGATCCTCTGTGTGCTGTGAATCTCTGCCCATGTCACAGGGATTGGAACAAGAGGATCTCTGAGGTCCCTTCTGCCCCAAACCATTCCATGGCTCCATGTTACCCTGCATGGGAAGGCTTTAGGTTTTGCACTGTTTTCTTTCTATTTGAGTGGGTGGGAAACTAATCAACACCAGTCTTAAAAACAGCTCTGATTTTTCAACAGTTTGTGAACTTCTTACAGCAGTGGAGCCCCATCTTTCCAAGGAGGATTTGCAGGGCTGGAGTGCTCACCCCCCTCACTACAGAAATGGCAGCCACAGAGCTGTAACTCCCAGTTCATCAGTAAACATGTCTGTACTGAGAAAATTCATCCTGTTAAGGAGCTTCCTTTAGCAGACTCAAGTCAGATTATCTTATTTGTCTTTTATTTTAAGCCCTTTCGTCTCTCCATTTCTCTCAGCCTGGGTATCCTGTTCCTGGAGTGTGCCAAATATGTTGATTTTATTGCAGCCTCTTCAGTCTTTGTGGAGAGCAAGGTCTGCTCACAGTGATACATGTCAGGATGGTTTTGGTTTGATCCAAGGCTCATACTGGTTTTGTTGGGGTTTTTTGGTTGTTTTTGTTTGTTTGCTTTGTGTTGATTGTTGTTGTTTGGTTGGCTTTTGGTTTGTTTTGTTGTTTTTGTTTTATAGGGAGAGAAATCTTTATTGAAATCCTGCAAGGTTTTATTTAATTTCTTCCACAGTCACGAGCAGTGGTAACTGTTGTAGCTTTGCTCACAGTGGTGGTTCCTCTCACTGGTGCCTGGTTTTTGTACTCACCCTGAGGATAATCTCTTGAGCTTGACTCAGCAGTGTCTGGTGGTCCACCTGACATTTCCTGGGAGGCTGACCTATCTCCTCTCCCCACAAACCTGAAAGTGTTCAAAAGGAAGTCATAAAATTGATATTTTCATTGTAGAAACATGGTCTATCCAAGTTTTTCATGTGTTTTTGTCTTTTAAAATATGTACTCCCTTGAGATTGGCTCAGGGGCTGAGGAAGTGTGTTACTTGTGATCACATCTTGGAGACACCTCAGTGTGTTAACACAAGAATGTGTTTGTGAGGGGCCTGTCATGAAGTCTGGAGTTCATCAGTCCACTTCTTACATGGTAGAAAGATAAAATTAATTCCAGAGAACAGGAGATGTTGGAGATGACAGAAAATCCTTCTGGTAGAAAGAGGAGTTAATGGTTTGCAGCCATCAGGTATTTCAGATCACACAAGGGGATCAGTACTGCAGATGGAAATACCAGCATTCAATGAACAGTGTTACTTAGAAATATTCCCTGGTCTGAATGTAAGGACTCTCTAGACCTGATGAGGGGAGATGCTTCCAGAGGTGCTGTATCTTCATCAGCCTTTGTTCAGAGCTGCCAAAAATGTGACTTTGCACAGACAAGGAGAAATAAAACTCCAGTCTTGCCCAGGAGGGTGGTAACAGGGAGGTGGAAGGAACTGAAATCATTGGTTAAGATAAATTCTGACTCACCTTTTCAAACTGGCAAGCTGCTCAGTCCTTACAGCTCCCTTCAGGTGCCATGTAAGCATTCATTTGGCATTTTGGTTTAGGGCTCCTTGCCTGCATGTCTGGCTCTGAGAAGGCTAGTGCTCAGTCCTGGGAGCTGGCCTTTGGCTTCTGCCCAGGAAAGGGGTCAGTCAGCTCATCAGAGCATTGAGAGCAGGAACTGTGGTTTAGACCAGCAAAAGTTCTGGTATCCACAGGTCAGGCAGAAATCTGAGGAGCCAAGTCTGGTGTAAAAGCAGTGAGAGGAGTCAGATCGTGCACTGACAGTCCTCTGTTTCTCGGGTAGGCTGAAAGTGCTTTTCTTTCTCCACCATAGAAATTAAAAATGGCAAGAAAAGGTGTTAAATGAGCAAGCAGGCTGAGTTTGGAAAAGGTTCTTCCCCTAGAGGCTGGTGGGGCACTGAACAGGCTTCCAGGGAATGGTCAAGGCTGCCAGAGCTCGAGGAGCAGCTAGAAAATGCTCTCAGGAACAGGATGGGATTGTTGGAGTGTCCTGTGTAGGGTCAGGATTTGGAATTGATGTTCCTTATGGATCCCTCCCAACTCAGGATATTCTGTAATTCACATGATCTGCTCATCACATGCCTGGTTTTCTGATTGGGTTGGGAAGTCCCTGGATGCTCCTGTGTAACCCATGGTCACACAGGGGCTTCCAGAATGTAGCTGAAACGTTGCAGCAGGGAGGCTGGAATGGCAGCACCACCATCACCCAAGACAGGCAGGAGCTTACAGTGCTGCCCTCACATTTCCTGAGGGAATTTGTAAAGGACAGCTCTTTACTGCTGGAAACATTGATGGTGTTTGATGGAAACATAACTGTGAAGAAAACCTCAGCTGAAGCAGAGGTTACATGGAAGGGGTTTTTAGTGGCTGCAGTGGTTGTGGTGCTCCAAGACCTGTGCTTTTGTGGGGAAGAAATCAATGACTGCAGGCAGCTTGCATCATGAGAAACTGTCAGGATTCTCTTGTGGCAGCCCCATGGGATTTCCAAGAAGCATCATTCTCACAATCCTCTGTCAATATGCAGAGTTTCCATTTTTTTTTTACCCCCAGTCCTAATCTGTGGAGTATGTATCCGACCTAATAAAACCATTTTCCAGCTTCACTGTTGGTGGTTTTCTTCCTTGTCTCTCTGAAAGCCTCTGCCCTGCTGGCAGCAGCATTGTCCAGTGAGGTTTGAAGCTTGGCACACTGTCAACAAACCTTCAGGTTCCCTTTCAATCAAAGATGGTAGTGCTGAGATCTGACTTGGATTCCATCCCAGGGTTCACCATAATCATCCTTGTATAATAGGAAGTCCAAACAACCCCAGGAAATAATTCAGATGTGACTGGTGGCTTGAGTGGAATAAAGAAGTGCCTAGAAGAGACATGAAGAGCCTCAGCTCTAACTCTTTTCATAATTATGCACTCCAGAGGAGTGGAGGCTTTGGAGATAAAGGGATTACATGCACCTCATGAGGTCTGGAAAGATGGGACAGCATCTCCCATTCACATTTTCTCACTTTTGTTTTACTGATACTGCAGTTGCCACATTTTGTGGAAGAATATTGCAGAGCAGGCTCCCCTCTAACCCTGCAGTTCCCTTCCAATCTGGCACAGGTAAATTGAATCCATCTGCCCTTAGGGATGAGCTTTTGGAAGAGCCTGTTGGCAAGAGCAGTGGGGGGAGAACTTAATTGGATTAAGATGCATTTCCAAAGTGTTTGTGCTGCAGGCTGTGCTGGAGAGAGCAGCACTCTGAGCTGGGGATGCCCTGGGATGCTCTTCCTGCCCTGGCTGCCCCTCTGCTGCCTGAGAAAAAGGAAAAGGCATCAGAGGTGTGAATCTCTGTGTAACCCAGCATAGGACTCACCAGGGTGTGAACAAACCATGTCCTGAGCTGGTGTCCCACCCCTGGCTGTGAGCCCGTGCCAGCAGCCTGGCAGGAGGGCAAGGGCTCAGCTTTTCCTTGCCCACAGCACAGCAGCTGAGGCAGGGATGTGCTGGGCAGGGTTTGGCTGGGCACCCAACCTTCATTCAGCTCTTGCTTGAGGCCTGGGAACTGATGGCCCATGGGTGTCATACTTTGATACTCTTACAAATGCTGGTTTGCTTTTCAATGTCTGTGTCATTTCTAAGGTTACTCATTTACTTCTCTTGATAACTCGCCCCATAAGGAAGGTGCACGTCTCTTAGTTTCCAATGAACTGTTCCTTCTCCCTGGTATGTACTGGGGAGTTTTTTACTTCTGTAGGTTTGCTCTGCTGCACTGGGAAGGGATAATTTGGAGTCCCCAGTTCTCTCTCTTCATGCTACTCATTATTTTATATGCCTCTCCTGTGGTCTCTCTCCTTTTCATTACTAATCAGGTCTAGTCTTCCCAATCCTCCTTTGTGTGATAGTTTCATTTTACAAAAGCTGAACTAGTTTCTATCAGCTCAGTTGATGTGATCTTACTCATATCAAAGGTGTTTAACAGCCTCAGTCCCATGTACTCACTGCAAGCTCAACTTAAATTGTGTCAAGTTCTGTGCTGCTTTGCGAGTGCAAGTGGGAATGTTTGTTACAGCTGTCTTTAAATTTAAATTCGGATGTTTTAAATGAATTAAATATGAACATGAATAATGCAGCTGGTAACGTAGCCTTTCTGCAATTAAATGCAAACTTTTTCATTTTGTCTCTCTGCTTTCAGGTTTTGCTATGCCGCAGTGTTTGTACTGACTCTGCTGTCTTGGAGGAGTGATGGGGAACTAGAGCCCATGACAGTTCAGTGGAGCCCTTGACACTTTTGATATCTCGGTGAGTGAAAGTTGTTTGAAACTCTGGGAGAGGCACTTCATCTGCTACTAAAGGCAGCAAATCAGTTGGTCTTTTTACATTTTTAAGGTAGCATCCTGCTGAAATGAATTTGCACATTGATCTGTCCTTTCAGGTTATAAATTCTGGAAACCAACGCTCTGTAATGCTGTAGTTCATGCTTGGGAGATTATCTTGATCCCCACAAGCAGGAGAAGCACAGCTTTTGAAAACAAGGGGAGTTTTAACTCTGATGTCCAGCTCTGTGCAAGTGTCAGGCTCTGGAGATGGAGCATTGCAGCTTGTGCTGGGCTGTGGAAATCTCAAAGGTTTTATTTGATGCAACAGTAAGATTGTGCCCTTTGTGACATGGATCCAGCCAACAGGTCCTCATCAGGGGCATGTTTGTGCCTGAGGTGATTCTGGAAGATCTGTCTCTGTGGATAGCCCAGTTTTGCTCCTTGGATACCAGACTGTAGCTTCTGCTATTTATTACTTTCACATTTTTTCAATCTTCAGTCCCTGAACGGAGTAAAGGCCACATCCATTGGTACCACAGTGCTCCTGTCCTGCAGTGCCTGTGAGCTTGTCTGTTCTGCCTTTGGCTTTCTTCTCTCTACACTGAATTCTCCTCACTGGGGCATTTCAGCCTTGTCAAAACCTATAGAGTGATTCCTCTTGCCATCCAATCCGTTGTCAGTGAGATAAAGTCCCTGGGTGTTTCAGGTTGGAAGGAGCTTTTGGAGGTTGTCTGGTCCAATGCTGCAGGCAGAGATGGGCTGACTTTGAAGTCAGAGTCAGCTACAAGGTTAGATCAGGCTGGCAGGGGAGGGAGCTGCTGATGTTTGGAGTGTCTCCAAGGGTGGAGATTTTACAGCTCCTCTGGGCAACTATAAATGACAGTCAGTGGAAATCATCAGTTCCCAAGGCCTGTGTTAATAAAGCCCAGGGGCAGCAGAGGGGCAGCTCCTGTCTGTGCTCCCTGTGACCAGGGACAGGACCCCAGGGAATGGCTGGAGCTGTGTCAGGGCAGGGTCAGGCTAGATATAAGGAAAAGGTTCTTTCCCCAGGAAATGATCATGGCCCTAAGCCTGCCAGAACTCCAGGAGTTGGGACAACACTCTCAGACACCCCCAGGGTGGGACTGTTGGTGTGTTTGTGACAGGCCAGGAATTGGATTTGGTGATCCTTGTGGATCCCTCCCAGTTGTGACTGTACCAGTTTCAGGAGGGCTGGGGTACACAGTGTCTGTCTCCATGGCTGAAGAAGGGCACCCCTGCATCCCAGGGCAGGAGCTGTCCCAGTAAGGCTGCTGGCTCCCATCTGGCTGTGTGTGACCAGCTGCCCCTGGGGCAGGCAGGCTGAAGCTGTGTATCATGGAATTTGGCTCTGCCTCTTCTCTAGGCATTACATGACTTTGAGCACATGAATTATTTTGCTTTTTTTCCCTTGAGTTGTGATTTTGCAGGATTAACCCACGTGTGAGCTGTACAGGGGTCTGGATGATGCAGAGCTGTGGTGGAGGCTCATGAAAGCTGGCAGGAGTCAGGCTGGGGCTGTAGCATTTGGGCAGTTTTTTGTAAGTCTATTTTGGAGTGCAGTGTCCTTGGCTCTCAGCAAAGTGGGATTCCCTGTGCAGATTAAGTTTGCTCCTTTGGGGAAGAGTCACCATTTGTTTATTTATTTATTTAAATTGGACATTTATAGCACCTGATTCTCTTCCATGACATGAGATCTTGCTGAGAGCCTGCTGCAGTGTTGGCTGAGGAATACCAGCAGTCAGCTCTGTGCTTTATCAGTATCACAGAATTATAGAATCATTAAGGTTGGAAAATACCTTCAAAATTATCAAGACTGAACACCACCATGTCCACCCCACCAGAGCACTAGTGCCACATCCAGTCATTTCCTCAGTACACCACCACCTCCCTGGACAGTCCATTCCCATGCTTGACAACCCTTTCTGTGAGAGACTCTTCCTGATGTCCAACCTGAACTTCCCCTGGCACATCTTAAGGCTGTTTCCTCTACAACTGTCCCTTGTTCCTTCAAAGAAGAGACTGACCCCAACCTGCCAGGTAGTTGTGGGGGGTGAGAAGGTCCCCCTGAGCCTCATTAGGGTTATTCCCATTGTGAGGATGGAGGGTGCAGTAGTGCACCCTTGTCCTGGGCCGTAACCTTTCACAAACCCTGTCTGAGCAGCTCAAACACAGTCACAGTCAAAAACACATTTTTTTTTCTCCCAGTGGTCACACATCCCTGCCAGCAGGGCTCTGAGGTGCTCAGGATGAAGCAGCTTTTCAGAAGCCCTCAGAGGAGCTCAGGAACTCCTGTGCCAAACACGTGAGATTTATGTGTGTGGGTACCTGAGAAAGTCCCACAGACAGCAGAGGGGCAGAGCCAGAGGTGGTGAATGCTTGTCTGGTGCCTTTATATATAAACACCTTTCAGCCTGGGTTTTTATGTCTAGGAGACTTTTCCTGCCAGGACTGCTAGTCTTTAATAAAAATGACTGAAGAAAATGATGAAAAGAAGCTTTAAAAGTTGTAAATAACCTTTCACATGTAGGTTACCTTCTGCTGTTGAAAGGGAAACCAACCTTACTCCTTTCACAAGTGTGTACAGACACACACACTATTTAGGAGAGAGGCAATAAGTGACTACTGTGCACCTTTTGATTTGGATTAAAAAAACAACCAGATTTTTTTTTTCTTTTAGTATTTAATATTCCTTCAGTATTTTTCTTCTCAGAGTATTGCTCAGTGTTGCATGTAAAGAGGCTGTAGTTTGTAGAGCTGTTACAGAAAATTAAACTCTATTTTCTCTTACATTTAGAAAAAGCCTGGTTTTCAAAACCCCAAATCCTTGCCAAGTTGGATCTGTAAATAACCCTTTAAGCAGCTACTCAGTGCTGCGTCCTGAGACAGCTTCCTCCTCCTCCTGACTGCCCCACTGTGAACAAAATGGAATTATATTGATACAATTAATCTTTCATTAGTTAGTGGAGTGTCAAAACATGCTATTCCTGGCTTTCCCAAGGGCTTGTTTGTGGCTCAGCCATTCATTTGGATGTTTTCTGGCAGGGCATGCCAGGGCTTTGTGGGTGCAAGCAGGCCCTGCCCTGTGAGGGTGGTTGTGCAGCACACATGTCCAGCACACATCTCCCAAGAGCTCGGATTTTTCAGGAATATTTCTTCATAACAAGAATGCAAATGCCTTTGCTTGTTGGGCACAGTCCAGCCAGTTTTCGTCCAACCAGAAAAAAAAAAAAAATGCAGCAAAACTTGGACACTCGTGGCAGTACTAACAGCAAAAGTATTTCCTGGGTCATTGTCCAATTTCTCATCCTTATTCCCCAGAACTGCTGTGAGCAATTTGAATTGTAAGTGGCAAGCTGGGGGTTGCTGTGCTGCTTTGCCAGAGTTAGTGTTATGTTTCCATGTGTTTTCTTTCATAAATTCCAGCTTTGCTCCACTTTGTTAGTGAGTGGGAGCAGCTTCTCCTTCCACACACACACTCTGGACCCGCTGTAGGGTGAGCACAGAGACAGCCATGTGCTCCTTGTGCTTATTTATGCTGCTCCTGCTGCCATGAATTTGATGTTGTCCTCAAACTGGAGAAAGTCTTGTAGTTTCAGGGGGTGAAATGAGCCATGTGTGTTCTGTGCAACCCCGGGTGACAGAGCATGTGTTTCCCCCCACTGTGTGATGAGTTCAGGGTGCAGATGACTGTGTGCTCCAGAATGGGGAAATTTCTCATCATTATTTCTTTTGTCCTAGACATCTTCAGTTCTGTAAGAGCAACCCAGTCCCAGGATCAGGACAGCAGCAGGTGGTAGAATGCGGAAACCAGGCCCTCAGAAAGGTGAGCAGTGGTGCTGGGCACAGCCAAGGGCCCTGCAGTGAGCTGGGGTGGCCAGGAGGGCTGGCAGTGGGGTGGGAGCCGAGGGGATGTGGTTGGAAGCCCAAAACAGAGTTGTTTGTTTCTCAATCAGTGTGCAGAGAGCAGTTCATCCATCCAGCCCTGTGGCAGGAAGAGGGGAGCCCTTTTAGGGGCATCCCTGCAGCTGGTGGGGCGCAGTGACAGCAGCCAGGGTGCCCTGCAGAACCCACAGCACCATCTGGAAGGGCTCCCAGCATGAGGCAAACTGCCCGTGCTGGCTCAGGCCTCCCCCCTCTAATGAGGCATGAAACCAGAGACCAGCCTACCTTGTGGAGAGGAAATCTGTCAGGAGCTTACCCTGCCACTGACTCCCTTGTGCCTTCAGGCAGCACGTGCTTCCTGGGTCCTGCATCCCCAACAAAAAGGGTGAAGCCCAGCAGGCTGCCTTGCAGCTGAGCTGCTCTGGCTTCTTGTGCTTAACAAAAATATTGATTTCCTTTAGTGCTGTGCCATGCATGTGCTGTTTGACTGGAGTGATCTCATCACAGGCGCTCCGGAGGAGGGGGGAAGGGAGAAACGAGAGGATGGAGCATCCTCCACAGCTCTTTGTTCACATCTGCTCCACACTCCCAAGGTTTATTGCAGGAGATTTCTATGCTCGATTTCTCTCCTCCCTTTTATTTTTTTTTTTAAATGTCTCCTTTGCTTCTGTCGTGGTTCATCTTACAGCAGCATTATCCTC
This sequence comes from Trochalopteron elliotii, assembly GCA_024734555.1. NCBI lineage: Eukaryota > Metazoa > Chordata > Aves > Passeriformes > Leiothrichidae > Trochalopteron > Trochalopteron elliotii. Next base: position 70,325 of record JANPWX010000661.1, read on the forward strand.
TTCCTAACACCGCTTGTCCTTTAATGAAGTGAAAATAAATGAAGGGAAGCAGGGAATGGGGAGACCCTGCTGCGAGGCAGCTGGAGGGCTTGGCAATAAAGGAGGCTGGTTGATTAGTCAGCAGCGTGGCTGAGGCCCGGGCTGGCTGGATTCAGCCTCACTCACAGCTTGTTCTCTGTGCTCCTGGAGCCCCCAGCCAGCCTGCCTCTGTGACCTGTGCTCAGAATGCCAGGCTGGAGGTTGCAGAGGCAACACCTGCACCGTGCACATGTGGGTTTCTGTCCTACTTACCTGCTTTTTTAATAATGCATTCAACTTTCTCTGTTTCTTTATTTGTCTGCAGAAATTCTTGTTTCTTTCTCTCTCTCTCTCTCTCTCTCTCTCTCTCTCTCTCTCTCTCTGCTGCTTTTGTATCCTGCTTAATGAGGATTTTTGCATGTTAAAGGTTAAGAACAAAATGTACCTTCACCTGCAGAGTATGGTGAGAAGCTCCTTTGAGTGCATGGATGCTGTTAAGAGTTGTCCTGCAGCACTGAGGGGAGCATTACTCACCCAGGGGGCCCTTTTGCTTCTGACTTAAATACTTTATGTCCTTTATTCTTGCTTTCTTAGGGAGATGGCACAATACTGTGCCTCGTGGTAATGCATTTATTAGGAAGGGTGTCCTTCAATCCTTTTCATTCATTTATGTCTCTCCAAGGAGGCTCTTTGTCTGGCCCATGTCTAGTGACGCTGTGACCACACTCCATATGTCCCTTGTGTTCATTTAAGGGATGCTGATCTGGCATCCCTCTGTTGGGCTGGAGGCTGTTGGAGGAAGGGTGGGCATCCCCCACTTCTTGATCTATCACTTTCCAGAGCAATAAAACCTACATGCTGTCCTGTCCATTGTGCTGAAAAGAACATGTCAAGAAGAGAAGACTGTAAAAATAATTGTCCCAAAGCAATTCCAGGCACGTTAAGACACCCCAGGCCACTTTAGAATCAGCTCTTAGCCTGTGTCTTCCAGCTACATGTCAGGAGATTTCAAAACTTTTCCTTTCACAAGGAACTGCATTTCGTGGGGGCAAGGCACATTTTGTAGGGCCCTACCGAGCTGCTGTCTACAATAGCCCTAAAAATGATCTGTAAAATAAAGGAGTTGGAGTGCAGCAGCACTCCCAGGGTGCCCAGCCTGGCAGCAGCAGGTCGAGGAGCTGGCTCAGGGTGAACTCTGCCTTGGCACAGGGATTTTTTATCCCTCCTTTGGGTTGGAGGCTGCTGGAGGCCAGGATGAGCATTCCCCACTTCTTGCTCTATCACTTTCCAGAGCTGTCTTGAGAACTTTAATATTTTTGGAGCTCTGAGACCCAAAGCTGTCATGAGCCAAGACAGCTCAGGTGAGCTGCTCTGCAGAGCTGGTGCTGCTTTGCTGTGCTCTCTTCCAGCTGCAAGGGACACAAGGAGACCTGGTGTTGTGTGTGGAGAGGGCACTTGTGCAGATTTTCAGAGAAGTCCTCTCCCCACCCCCTCAAAGTGTTGAGGTTGCTTGTGTGGAATAACCTGGAGCTGATACCCAAAGAGCCATTCTGCACCAAAGATTCATATGAGCCATTTTTAGTGGCTCTTATGTTTATTCCTCTCAAGCCCTTCTTACAGCTAAAATGATAGAGCTCTAGCAGTTTGCTGTTCTTTATTATTGCTTGTCACTGAGGGAGAACAGTGGCTGGTGGGAACTAAACAGGGATTGAGGTGCAAATGTAGATACCTCCTGTCAGGTACCTGCATGAGCTGTGGGGAGGAAGGGAGCACACCCCAGAGATAGAGGCAAATCATCCATGTCATTTTGGTCATGACAAGGAGGTCACTGCTCTCCTCTGAAGTTCCTGTAAAGCAGATAGTGTGGAAGGGTGTATCTGGCTCCTTTCCCTGACACAAATGCTCTGTTTCTTGTCTCAGCCATAGACTGGAAAGATGGTAAAAAGCACAAGTACAGCCGCCCGTCAGAGTCTCCCTCCCAGTACCAAGGTAAGAGAGCTCCCTTCTTCCTCCCAGCTGTTTTTCACTCTCCCTTCTCCCTTTTGTGATTTCTGATGACTTTTTTTGACAAGTACATGGTGCAGCAGTGAGGATTGGCAATCACCTGCAAGACACTCTGAGCAGCTCATCACTGCCCAAAGCTTGGGCACATCCTTGTAGGGTTTGGGCCTGGAGAAGAGAAAGGTCTGAGGAGACCATAGAGCCCCTTCCAGTGCCTCAAGGGGGGCTCCAGGGGAGCTGAAGAGGGACTTTGGACAAGGGTCTGAAGTGACAGGACCATGGGAATGGCATCACACAGTCAGAGAGCAGGGTTAAATGGGATATTGAGAAGAAATTCTTCCTTGTTAGAGTGGGCAGGCCCTGGCATGGGGTGCCCAGAGAAGCTGTGGCTGCCCCTGGCAATGTCCCAGGCCAGGTTGGACAGGGTTTGGAGCACCCTGGGACAGTGGAAGGTGTCCCTGCCCATGGCAGGCAGTGGAAAGGAATGGGCTTTAAGGTCCCTTCCAACCCAAACCATTGTGTGATTCTGCACAGTGAGGGGGTAAAAGTGCAGCATGTTTCTGGCACGGAGCACCCTGTAATCCAGGCTGGAAGGATTTGGGCTCAAATCTGCATTGGCACACCTCTGAGGAGAGCAGGACAGACCAGACAGCACCCTGGTGTTTCAGAGCTGTTAGTTTTGACTGGCACATTGTCACATTTTATTGAGCAGTGGGGCTCATGTTACCGACTGTAGCTGTTACCCATGGAGCACATGCAGCTGGATTGATGGCTGAGCAGAGTGCCTGGGAAGGGGCAGGGTGGGACAGGCAGGAGCTGTGCCTGTGGGAGAGCCATGCTCAGACATCAGGGACTGCCACTGTCACCTTGGATAGACAATGCTCTGCTCATTTTCATATTGAGCTGGCTCAGACTGTGCTGCTTTCATGTGCTGCCTTGGTGCTCCTTAGCAGCCACACATATGGGCTGCAGACTTCAATGGGATGCCTTGATCTGGGTAGGGCACGTTCTCCTTCACAGATGTGACCTGAAACACACATGTATTGTTTCAGTTGGATTGATGACCCCTAGGGAGCCAAAATGCTAATGGAGCCCAAACCAGACTTCAGTTAAAAGATAGAAACAGAAACTCCATCTTCATTTAAATTCTGGGCAAGGGATCAATGTTAAATGCAACATGAAGAGAATCAAAACGTGAGGGTGCAGAGCTGCATTGTTCACAACTACTGCAGTTTGACCCTTTGGGTGTGTGGAGTGTTTTGTTTGGAGTAAATATTTTTGAAGGTTAAGACATCAGAGCCCAAATCTGACTCTCTGCCTGGAAGTAATATCTGCCTTTGGCACGAGCACACGACAGGGAGCTTTCCCAAGGCAAGCACAAGTGACAGACAGTCACCCCAGTGGCATTTCCACAGCCAAGTCACAGGGAGTGACATGGGTTGCAAATCCTTGGCTTTTGTTTGGCTCACAGATGTAATTGCAAAAACAGGGTGTTTCTCATTTAAGTGTCTTTCTCTCATTTGTTCCTGTGAAGAAGATCCAATGTGCTGGAGAGAGGAGGAGAGGGACTTGGGACAAGGACCTGAAGTTTCCTCTCATGCTAAGGCTGTGGTGGCACTTTCCAACTGCAGTCTGCAGTTTTGACCTTGATTTGAGAGTAACCTTGAAACAGAAGTGCAGGTTCTACCTGTGCCATCTGTCTGTAAGGGGATGACTGGTAGTGAGCAGAGAGAGAGGGAGGAAGGCTGAACACTGCTATATCAGCTCTGTCTTTTCTGAAAAGTCTTTCTGCTGCTCCTGCTTTTCTTTGCAAGATAAATCACCAGAACCATTAGTCATAGGAATCAGAGAATCACAGAACATCCTGAGCTGGAAGGGATCCACCAGGATCATCCAGTGCAGCTCCTGTCTCTGCCCAGACCCCCCAACAATCCCCCCTGGGCATCCCTGGAGCTCTGTCCAAAGGCTCCTGGAGCTCTGGCAGCCTCGGGGCTGTGCCCATTCCCTGGGGAGCCTGGGCAGTGCCTGAACCCTCTGGGGGAAGAACCTTTCCCTGCTCTGCAGCCTGAGCCTGCCCTGGCACAGCTTCATGCTGTTCCCTCAGAGAAGCTGCAGTTCCTAGTGCTGTGTGTGTCTTCATACAGTGGTTGAATCCCAGCAGGCTTTAGAATTAATCTCAAATAAGTTCCATGTCCAAACACTATTTTTAGAGGCCTGCAGCTGTCTCAGAAATTCTCTGCTCCCTCTGGGGTTGTGCAGCATGGATCTGGGCTGTGGGGTGAGCTGCTGCAGGGAGCAGGATGGCCTTGCTTGCTGTGGAGGGAGTGAAAAGTGGAAAGATTAAAAACCATGACAACTTTTAAGAGTGATGGATTGAAACCAGCTGAGGGGAGGCTTTGGGTTTTTTTTAATAAAATTGTCAAGCACAGCTGATCCTGTTCAAGCTGCTGTCTCAGGGCCTGGGGCTAAGACTGGCACTGCTGACCCAGTACTGTCACCTGGGCACCTCTGAAGGGCCACCCTGGTCTGAGATGAGCCCAGTTCAGCTACCAGAGTTAAGGAGTGGGATGCACAAGGCATTTCCAGGCCAGGAGTGCCTGGCTTTGCTTTGCCTGGGTGTTTACTCCACATTATTCATACAAAGAGTTTCATTGACAGAACCAAGTATAAAACCGTATCTTCAATTAAAGCAAAAGGATTTTGGTTTTGTGAGAGCATCATTGCAGTAACTCACTGAATTTCTTCATTCACCCAGTGTGAGACTGTGGCTGAGAGGAAAATATGTGCCAGTGGATGGAGCTGAGTACTCAGGGGCATGGAGAGTGCTGTCAGTCTGGAAACAGCCATACTCAGCCAGTGTGGCAATGAAACTGTATTTTTTTCTGTTCATTTTCCCCATTTTTAACAGTGTGCTAGTCATCTGCATGGGAGGTGGTGAGAAAGCAACGTTCCTTGCATTTACTTGAAGCTTGTAGATTATGAAAGCTCCTCTGTGCACGAGGCAGCACTGAAGCAATGTGTGCTGACCTTACTGCCTCGATTTTCAGAGGTGTGGTGTGTGCTGCAGCAGCTAAAATGGCTCTTAATGTAGCTTTTGTTTTGAAAATAGACTGATTAAGAACTTGCCGTGACTCGGGGAAGCAGGGGCTGACTTTAATTGTGCTGCCACCAATGCTCTTGAAATGCCTTGAAAACAGTGGTCTCCTGGGAGCTGTTTGGATGAATACAAGTGAATGTCATGCTGGAAGGTTCCTCTCCCAGCTGCTCAGTTTAAATGGCAGAAGTCACGATTTGCTCGGATCACAGGAGCTTTTAATTCCTCATTTAATAACAGGTTTCCCTGGGTGGCATACTGCTTTTACCCTTCCTGCTGTACATGAGGAAGGTGCAGGCAAGGATGAAATGAGCTTCCCCTGGCAGCAGCACTTGGTGGAAGGGGACTTGGTGTCAGGTGTGAGGTATTGAGCTCAGTAAATCCCTGTTTGGGAGATCCCTGCTCCCATCCTGCCCATCCTGTGGACTTCATGGCACTTCAGGAAGTTAATTGCTGACCTGTCCACTTATTGCTGGGGTTAGGCTGATCCCTAGCCATGGGGTGAGCTGTGTGTGTGCTGGACCAGGGGGGCCATCCAGTCACCACAAAGCAGGTTCCTGTTCTAAATCCATGATTTAGAATCATGGGATCACAGAACGGCTTGGATTGGAAATGACCTCAAAGATAATCTCGTTCCAACCCCCAAGCTGTGCTCTCATAGCCCACGGTGACTGTTTGCAATTCCCAGACTGAGTGATGTGTTTAATGAATGGTTTTTAAGGGACAGTTGTCTGGAAGCCTCCACAGACTCCCATCTGTGCTGGGTATTTTCCATTAAGTTGTAGGTTGTTACCCTGACTCTGTGCAGCCCCTTCCTGGCAGCGCCGAGGCAGGAGGATGCCGAAGGCTTTGTTCTGCCTGTCACTTGCAGTTGTAAATCTTCTGTGCTCACAAGCATCAGAGGTTCTTGGTGAAAACGTGTTGCCTGTGAGCACCTCCTCTGTGAGAAGTGCAGAACTGCTGGCTTAGGAGTCTGGCCTGGTATTTTGCTGAGAATTTTGCTCATCCGTTCCTATTTGAATCCTTCTGTTTTTACTTCTCAGGTCACTTCACCTGGGAGAAGTACCTGAAAGAGACATGTGCCATCCCAGCTCCTGCCCATTGTTTCAAGCAGGTAAGAGGGTGAAAACAAGAAAAGTCAAGGGCTATGGTTCACTGGGGACCCCAGAGTTCTGTGCCTGGGATAGGCCCCTGGTTTGGCAAGGAAGATATTTAAGGATATTGGAAACTTAACAGAAATCCAAGTGCTGAAGCAAAGATTAAAAAGATACATTTAGAACAGCACAGAAGATTTTCCTCTCAATTGTGTGTGTTGGGAACACTAGTATGCTATTACTCTGTCAAGCATGGACCCTTAGAGTGTCCCGAGTAGGCTGGGATCCAGCATTTGGTGGATCCTGCTCAATCAGGAGATTTTCAGCAGGATTAACCCAATTGTTGTGACAGGATAGCAGCCCCTGGGCAGCAGGTACTGAGCCCAGAGGTGCTTGTGCTGAGTACAGGGGGTGCAGGAGTGGATCAGTGTGGGACACCTGGGTCCAGGCAGAGGGGAGCATGAGTGTCTGTGTGGGTCTGGGGTTGGCTGGATGAGTCTTTCCAGGAGAGGGTTAATCCCCTATGCTGGGCACGGGTGAAGCTGCACCTCAGATCCTGGGATCATTTTGGGCCCTTCACAAGAAGGAGGCTGGAGTGTGTCCAGAGAAGGGAATGGATCTGGGAAAGGGACTGGAGGTCCAGAAGTGGCTGAGGGAGCTGGGAAAGGGGCTCAGCCTGGAGAAAAGGAAGCTTAGGGGGAACTTTGTGGCTCTGCACAACTCCCTGTCAGGAGGGGACAGCCCAGATGAGATTGGGCTCTGCTCCCAGGGAACAGGGACAGGAGTGGGAATGGCCTCAGGCTGGGCCAGGGGAGGGTCAGGTTGTGTATCAGGAAAATTTCTTCACTGAAAGGGTGATCAGGCCAAGGAAATGTCTGTCCAGGGCACTGGTGGAATTGCCATCCCTGGAAGTGTTCAAACAACCTGTAGTTGTGGTGCTTAGGGGTAATGGGTTAGTGGTGGGCTTGGCAGTACTGTGGGAACAGCTGGAGTTGATGATCTTAGGGGTGTTTTCCAACATCAATGATTCTGTGATTCCAAGAAATCAGGCTTTAGCTGCCTAGATGATGCATGATGGAAGGATGGGGGTCTGTTACAGACCTGCCAGGGCTTGCTGGGTCCTCTGTGGTGCCTGTTCCATGCTGTGCCTGGAGGGGCTGTCACCCTTCAGAGCAGACTCCACTTGGGTGCTTCTAGTGCTGATCTGGTGCACGCATTGTCCATCCTGGCTCTGACTGGCCCCCTGTTCCACTCTTTCCAGTCCTACACTCCACCTGCAAACGAGTTCAAGATCAGCATGAAGCTGGAGGCCCAGGACCCCAGGAACACCACGTCCACCTGCATCGCCACCGTGGTGGGGCTGACGGGCGCCCGCCTGCGCCTGCGCCTCGACGGCAGCGACAACAAGAACGACTTCTGGAGGCTGGTGGACTCTGCTGAGATCCAGCCCATCGGCAACTGTGAGAAGAACGGGGGCATGCTGCAGCCTCCACTGGGTGAGATGGAGTTCAGCTGTCCAGCGATTGATGGTGGGGAAAGGTTGGGGGGTTTTTATAGATCTGTGCTTGGGATGGAGGCCCATGGCCTGCCCCTGCTTACTCCAGGATATACACAAGGTATATAAACCACACCAGGTCTGTATTTCCACATGGACAGGGAGAGCCTTTAGACTGTAGATCAAAGAGGTCTCTGCACCAAGGTGAGTTGCTTGCCCTGGTTGGAGCTCAAGCTCTGGGTTGTTTCCCAGAGAAGTTGTGACTGCTCCATCCCTGGAAGTGTGTGGCGATTTCAGGCACACAAAGAACGAGACAGGCACAGCAGGTCAAGGGAAAGCTCCTCTAGTTTTATTATCTGACTCCATTCTTATATACATTTGTACAACAGGCAAGAGATTGGCTACACAAGTCGCCACCTTCTTGACCTCATTGGTGAACATCACCATCCATCACATTCCTCCTCTGCGAGGAGAAATATGTAAACAAGATAGATAAGTTCTAACTATCTACATAGTTTATATGAAGCTGCGTGAGAACCTCCACTACAAACTGCAAACACTGGAAAGCAGGAAAATTCAGGGTGACAGAAGTGTTCAAGGTTGGATGGAGCGTGGAATAACCTGGGATAGCAGAAGGTGTCCTGGCCCATGGCAGAGCGGTGAAACTGGTTCATCTTTAAGATCCCTTCCAACTCAACCTACCCTGTGGTTCCAGGATTCCCTACCAGGTTACCTGGACAGGAAACATAGTGTCTGAAAAGGTTCACAGTGACTAAAGTCCTGTCTCATGTGAAGGGCCACTTGCAATAGTTCATATTTATTTATTTAATTTTGCTTGGCTACAATGTTATAAACAGCGTGGACAGTCTAACACTTCTTCCAGTCTTCCCTTAAACACACCACACTTTCCTTTTTCTTTGATGCTAGCCCAGTGACAAGCTGATTTGCTGATTCTTCCCTTCAAAATTAACCCACTTTTGCGTTTTGCTGCCCAACAATTCTAGCATCTTCATAAATCTCCTCTCAATTAACACATCCCCAAATAATATTTCCAAGGCCAGGCTGGACAGGGCTTGGAACAACCTGGTCTAGTGGAAGATGTCCCTGCCCATGGCAGGGGTTGAGACGAGCTTTAAGGTCCCTTCCAACCCAAACCGTTCAGTGTTTCTGGTGCCCATCTCTGCCCAAGGCCCGCCCGGTGTGTCGCTGCGGTGCCGTGGCCGGGTGTGGCCAGCAGAGGGCACGAAGCGCAGGTGGAACAGCCCAGGCTGTGCCGGGGACAGGTCCGGGAGCTCTGCTCTGTGTCACCTGCTGAACCTTGTGCCAGAGAAGAGGTGAGGTCAGGTGAGACATTAGGAAAAAAGTTCTTCCCTGTGAGGGTGGTGAGGCCCTGGCACAGGTTGGCCAGAGAAACTGTGGCTGCCCCATCCCTGGGAGTGTTCAGGGGCAAGTTGGATGGAGCTTGGAGCAGCCTGGGATGGTGGAAGGTGTCCCTACCCATGGCAGGGTGTGGAACTGGATGATTCTGCACCCAGCATGAAGGCAGGTAACTGAGCTAGTGCTGCAGTTGTCCTTCCTGCCTGCAGAGTTCAAGGGCCTAGAAAACCCAGCAAGGATTTTCTGTTTCCTGTAGTATTTTCCATGTGCACACATCTGCTGCTGCTCTTTCTTTACACAGATAATTCCAGGGACAGCACCCAGGGAAGGTCCTGGAGCTGGGCCAGGGCAGGCTCAGGCTGCAGAGCAGGGAAAGGTTCTTCCCCCAGAGGGTTCAGGCACTGCCCAGGCTCCCCAGGGAATGGGCACAGCCCCGAGGCTGCCAGAGCTCCAGGAGCCTTTGGACAGAGCTCCAGGGATGCCCAGGGGGGATTGTTGGGGGGTCTGGGCAGGGACAGGGCTGCACTGGATGATCCTGGTGGGCCCCCTCCAGCCCAGGATATTTTATGATTCATGTAAAACATTTTCTTTGCCACTCTGAGAGCTGAGATCTCCTGTCCCCTGCGGTTGTGGCTGCTTGGGTTGGTTTCCAAGCGGATCTGACAGAGCTCAGGGCTGGCAGGGTGACCTGTGCTGAGCACTGCAACCTTGGCAAAGTTTTGCCGTGTTCTTGGTCCAGGTCCAGTGCCAGGATTGCCTTCAAAATTCCTCAAACACAGATCAAACACACCTGAGCTGCAGAAATTGCCTGTGCAGGAAGGTGCACATTTAGCAAAGAAGATACTCTGTGGTATCTGGAGCTTTCTGTTGGTGTACAGTCATAGTCAGTGCTACATGCTTCAGAGGATGTGAAACTGCTTTTTTTATTCCCATAAGCCCTCTCTTGTTATTTATCCACTTTTTTCACAGCAGGTGTTGAGCCAAAACCTGACATCCTTCCCTATAATGGTTAAATCTGTTTCCCAGCCAAGTCACAGCCTCTGTTTCTTCAGATTAGCTTGCCTGCAGCTCTCACTAGAGGTGAAGGAGGCCACCCAGAAGCTGTGACTCCCTGTTGAGGCAGGAATTCCATAGCCTGAGTGTGCACTTGCTGATTCATGTCTCCCCTGCAGCAGGATCACTGGAGCTGGCAGCACTCATGCTGCACAAAGTGCTCTGCCTGGATGGTCAATGGGTCAATGGGATTGTTAGGATAAGTGAATGTTGCAGTCAGACAGCTGTTTCCACATGTTCCTTTTCAATAACACAAATGCTTTGCATTCAGAATATCTGGATCAAGTCCCACCTGACTCCAGCTTGGGAGGAGGGTGGTATGAGATCACAATTGTGTGAGTTCCCATTAGAGCAGGCATGTGCTGCCAGATCCATCAACCCCCACAGTCTGAAAGTCTCCATCTCTGTTTTCCTCCCCTCAGGCTTCCGGCTGAATGCCTCCTCCTGGCCCATGTTCCTTCTGAAGACTCTGAATGGAGCAGAGATGGCTCCTGTCCGGATTTTTCACAAGGTATTTCACTGTTTGTGCAGATCCTTCTGGCAGTGGTCCCTTCGCTGCAGAGCACCAAACTCAGAGCTGGTGTCTCATGAGACATGTGCTGGTCCCACAGGAGGTGACATTGCACAGCTCTGCCTCAAGGGTGCTCTAGGACAGACCTGTGTCCCCTCCAGCTGTGTCACAGCAATGTCAAGATGTAGCCAGAGGTCTGCCAAGGAAGTGCCTTGGGCTTCAGCACTCAGGCTTGAGGCAGGAGCTGGTTTTTCACTGGAACTGCAGGTGCTGCTCAAAGTGGGGAATGCAAGGTGGGAACATCAGCACTGCTCTGAAATGTCCCACTCCCTGGGTTTGGTCCAGCAGCCAGCTGAGGGCAGAGCAGCAAGTATTGAGTGGACTTTGCTGCCTCTTGATTAAAGGGCAGTGGCTGTGTAGCCCAGCCAGTGTGTGCACAGCTATTGGGGTTTAAAGCCAGCCCACTGCCTCCCTTCAGCTGCTTGTGGAGGTGAGCCTTGCTGGAGAGGGTACAGCCCTGGTGTGGGGAGACACTGCCACATCCCCTTTGAGCATCTATTCCACTTCTTCTTGTAGGAACCACCATCTCCTTCCCAAAACTTCTTCAAGACAGGTATGAAGCTGGAGGCAGTGGACAGGAAGAACCCTCACTTCATCTGCCCGGCCACCATTGGGGAGGTGAGAGGTTCTGAGGTCCTGATAACATTTGATGGCTGGAGAGGTGCCTTCGATTACTGGTGCCGATATGATTCCCGGGACATCTTTCCCGTAGGCTGGTGTTCGCTGACTGGAGATAATCTGCAGCCCCCTGGTACAAAAGGTAAGGCCCAAAAGGTTGTTGCTTAGCTGTCTTTCTCCTCCACTCAGCTCTCAAAGAGCAGCAAAGCAGGCAGAGACTGGCAGCAAGGACACCTGGGTGCCCTGTCTGGTTTTTGTGCCGTTTCAGGCATGGTAAAGGTACAGGTGATCAGACCTGTAGCACTGAAACAGCCTGGCACCAAGATGCTGAGGAGCAGCTGTCCATAAAGATGGCCAGGATGATGGCTCTGGGGAGGGATGGTGCTGTACAACATTGCTGAGGTCTGCTCCTCTCCAGGAATTTCCTTGAAGTTTTTCCTGTGCCTTTGAGCCACATTTTCCTCTGCAGTTTTTCTCAGGGGGGTTGGAATAATGAGAACTATGAAGCTGCAGGACTGCGCCTCCTTGTACTTTGGACTGTTTTCTTGGTCTGCCTTTGCTGTGAGCGTGGACAAAGCAGGTGTGGAGCAGGTCATACCTGCCTTGTTCCTGCTAGGGCTGTGATTGTTGGGTAGGAGCAGTGCTGGGGAACTTGCTGCCTTGCAAAGGCCTGAGCAGTGGCTGGTTTGATTCTCAGACATGTCTCAAGCTTTGTCACATCACAGTTGTGTTTGGCCCAGGGGGGCTGTCATTGTCCCCAAACACATCCCTCTGGTATTTGCTGGCTGGCAAGCCCTGCATGTGCTTGTCAATGAAATGAGGGGCAGGAGAACAACCTCTCTGCCAGAGCTGAAGGATTGCTTAGGAAAGGCATTTCTCTGACAAGACTGTTCCTCTTGGAACTCCTGGGTCAGCTCATGCTGCCCTGTCAGGCTGGTGCTGCCCTGTGTCCCTGACATGGGCCAGGTCTGTGCTCAGGGCTGCAGGGCTGGTCTCAGTGGATTGTCTGAGGTTATCTCACATGATCCGTGTGCAAGCTGAGCTGCAGGCTCCCCTTGGCTGCAGATGATTCCTCTTTATCTTGGATTTCTACATTTTGCCTTGATGTTCCCAGCCTCTCCCTCTCTCCTTGCTGGTTGTTTGTGTCCCACCTGCTGCTGCTGCCCTGCAGGCTCTGCAGAGCACTGGGGCCCTCTCAGCCAGTGGCTGACTCCTCCAGTGGTGCCCTGGAGTCAGGGGCTCTCTCTCACCAGGCATCCCCAGGGTGCCTCTCAGGTGCTGCACAAGTGGCTCAAGACATGTTTGTGTTTGGTGAGAGCTTTCCTGGCAGTAACTTGGGGGTGGAAGGTTTCAGGAGCATAGCAGAATTTGCCTTCTCAGGAGAAGTGGGAACCTCTGTCTGACCCACAGCCCCAGCACAGGCAGTTCTGTTCCTCCCCAGCCTCCTCTTGCTGGGGGATGAAGCTGTGAGTGAGCAGAGCCCAATCAATTATCCAGAAACAACAGCCCATTGTGCCATCCTGGGAAGCTTGTGCTTTGCCCTTGGCAGGTGGCTGTGACAGCTTCTCCCTTTCCCATCGGCTCCATGTGCAGTGACTCTGCACTTCCTGCTCATGTACAAAAATAGTGACCCCTAAAAGTCTCATCTCCCCACTCACAGGCAGATTTCTGCTCTCTTTGTCCTCTTTGTTTTCAACTCCTGGGACAAGAGCAGAGTTTGGCAGGGGTTACATGAACCATGCAAAAACGCCAGGGAGTTGAGATCAGCTTTGTCTTTGTGGTTTTACTTCTCCCTCGTGTGACTGTCTGCTCCCTTTCCTGCCCAAGAATTTCTGACTTACACTTTGTGGGATTAAACCAAAAGAACAGAGTACTGGGAATGAAATTCCTCTAGTGAAATTCCTCCTGTGTTTCCTCACTCCTCAGCCCTGCTGTGGTGGAGAGTTTAGCATGGTCCTCCCAGACCTGAGAGTGCTGCTCTTGGTAGGGTTGGAGGATGCATCACCACAGAGGAATTGCCTTTTCCTTGAGCTCCAGTAAACCTTCTCCATGTGCCAACCTGAAGCCTGCAGGACTGTGTGGTGGAGTTTGGGCAGTTTCCCTTTCCTGGTGGAAATTCCTCTTAAAGAGAACTGGGGAGACATGCAGGCAGTCAAGTGCTGCTGTGGTGATACTGGTCAGTGCTCATATAACTGGACTGACTGGGTGAGGCCCTTGTGGAAGTTGGGAAATCCTGTGAAGAGTTGACTCTGTGGGAAGTTGAGGAATCCTGTGAAGAGTTAACTCCATGGAAGCTGAGGAATCCTGTGAAGAGTTANCATGGTTCTGTGGGGAGGAGATGTGTCTGCCTCTGTAATTCATGGGAAATTTGGGAGTTCACAGTCAATCACAGCTAGAAGAAAGTTCAGTTCTTTGTAATCAGGGAAGCACATGCTGGAAGAGGATCTGTGGGAAGTTATTTTCCTTTCTGAAGTGGTTTGTGGGATGGAGAACTGTGAGCCCCTGGGGGAGGAGCAACTAAAGCAGGGCCTTAGGTACCTCTGCATGGAGGCTTTGTGCTCTGAGCCCTTCAGCTGAGGAGGTGATGACTGAAGGGTCTGTCTCTGCCAGGTAAAGGCACACGGGCTGGCAGAAGGGCCTGGGCAGGTGGGATGGGGCTTTCTGCCTGGGTGTGTGATTGTGGACTCAATAACACTGAATTTCCACAGAATGTGTCTTTGCACAAGAAAGGGCTCTGACTCAAACACCAGCTTTAAGTTTTGGAGAAATGCAGGCATTTTTCTAGGCTTTGTGCCACAATACCAAGAACTTTAGCTGGGATTTGGTTCAAAAAGTGTGAGACCTTTACAGCACCCTCCTGGAGCTGAGTGCCAGTGGCTGTGTGCACAATCCCAACAGTGCTGCTGCTGGGAGGTGCTGTGGCAGTGACAGTCCTCCTGGCCTCTTGAAAAGCAGCTCATTTTCTCCATCCTGAGAAATCTGGATTTAATCCATACCTGTGGAAGGACCTTGCCCACACACACACAGAGACACCTGTTTCTCTGTAACACTGTAAGTCTGCTCCCATATTTCATGTGTTACTGCTGGAAGGCAGGGAAATACCATCACCTTGGGCAAAGGGAAGCAGGGACACAGGTAAAGCCCTCAATGTCTCTATCTCAGAAGGTCCCTGTGCTATTCCTGTGCCCTGGCTGATGCTGAGTTGCTCTGGAGTTCCTGATGGGTTTGCTACTCCCTATCCCACCCTTCTGCATGCTCTGTGACACAGAGAGGGGTGACTCTGCTGTGGGAGAGGGGCAGCAGTGAAAGTGTTAAGGTTGGATAAGCAGAGCTGGAAGCTGCTCCAGCTCTGGAATTTGGAGGACTGGAATTGCTGCCTTGGCAGCTGCCCAGCTGGCAGAGAGCCCCAGTCCCAGCCAGGCAGGGCAGAGCTAACACAGATCCTCTGCCACTGTGCCAGGGCTGGTGGGAGCTGGCTGAGGGCACTGGGGACACTGGGCAGTGCCTGCACAGGTCTGTGTGGGCTCTGCTCCCTCTGCTTGGGCTCAGCTGCTGCTCCCTCTGCTTGCAGAGCAAGCAAATGTGAATAGTTTTGGATAGTTACCATGGGGATAGGCTGAAGGGGAGTTCCATCCATGCTGGGCTCACAGCTCTGTGTTACCCCAGGACCAGAGCTGCCTGTGGTGGCTGCTGCAGTCACTCCAGGGGGTTACAAGTTGCTGACCCTGGATGAAAAGTTCATTAAGTTCTTCATTTCTCACCACCATTGCTGTCATGTGATTTGTTGTTTAACTGCTTAATCTCCTCAAAGGAATATGATGATCAGCTGCCAGGTTTCCTGCCCAGGGGCAAAGGTAATGTGTGTTTTATTATTTTATTTTGGATATTGCCTGGTTTCTCTTCCTTCTTCAGGGTGAGAACATAGTGGTGGGAAGAGGAGCCTCATGAGGAGTAGTTGACAGGGTAACACTCAGGTGAGCTCCTGCTTGGAGGAGATGGGAAAATATTAATTACTGTCTCTTCAGGACTGAGCTGGGATGTGCAGCTCACACGTTAAGCTGGGTGACATTGCTTTGCACTGGCAGGGCTGGTTTGGGGCCACACAGGTAGAGTTTATGCACCAAGAGCAGGAGGAAGGAGGGTACACAGAGGAGTTCAGGGTTTTATCCATGTGTGTAACACACAGGCAGCCCTGGAACCTGGGTGGTGCTGCCTCTGAGGCTGCTGGTGGAAGAGCCCAAGAAAAATCTGAGCTGTTGAGGTGTTTGGAGCACAGAGGCAAGGCTCTTAGCAGTGACCCTGCTTGCTCACTTGGATGTGTGTCCTGGAATTCATGTGGGGTTTGGAGGTTTGGGGCTGGGATAAGGGAGCCCAGCACTGCAGGAGGCACTGGGGTGCTGACAGTGCCTGTGGCTCAGCAAACACCAGATCTGTGGCTCAGTGGCATGTCAGAGAGCTGAGGTTACTGAGTGATGCCTTGAGGCTGGCAGGAGCCTCTGAGAAGAGGAACTGACCTGGGAAAAGCAGTTTCCTCTGGTCTCCAGCCTGTCCTTACTCTAAGTGTCTAGACCTTCCTCTCAGCTTGACTTTTCCTCATGTTTTATTTTGAAATATTTTATACCCAAGAGAATCTGGGTTTTGCTTAGGATGTTTCCATCCCTTTTCCACTGTGCTTCCTGGCCCAGAACAGAGTTTTAATATCTCACTTATATCAATATCTCAGGGTGTTGCTGAGTCTTGGCAGGAGGTTTCAGCAGGACCTTGCTGTTGGAAACTCCCTCTTTTTGGTGGAACAGCACTGGGGCCATCACTTGGTTTCTGCAGGATCCCTGACCAGTAACAATCCTCCTGTTCACTGGGACATGGTGCAGGGCTGTTCCTGTGCAGGCTGGAAGTCTGAGTGCTTTCAGGATGGAATTGGACAACCTCAAGGAAGAAGAATATTCCAGGGCTGTTATTTATGGGAGTCTAAAAGTGCCTGATTCAGGATGTCCTGAGCTGCTGATGGCAGGCAGGGCTGGTGGTTCTGCCCAGCCATCCTCTGCTGTGAGGTTTGGAAGCAGAGTGAAGTCAGCTTAAAGTATGCCCAGGGTGGCAATTTCTGTAGGACAGCCACAGGGAGAGCAGAATCTCCCATCAGGATGAAAGGGTTTAAACACTCAGTTTTATAAAAACCTTCACTTCCAGGATTTCACACTCCCAACACCTTGTTTCTGCTTGCCACCATATTCCAGCCTTGGTGACAGGAGTTTGGTCCCTTTAGGGGTTCTGCCCTGATGTGGGCAAGTGCTGGAGGAGCCAGAATGATTGAGCAGTCCTCTCACACAGCTCTGTAAAGGCTGCACGTGGGGAACCCCCAATCCCTTCAAGTTGGAAAGGACCTTAAAGCCCCTCTGGTTCCACCCCCTGCTATGGGCAGGGACACTTCCACTATCCCAGGGTGCTCCAAACCCTGTCCAACCTGGCCTGGGACACTTCCAGGGATGGGGCAATCCTGTGGTTGTGATGGTTGATGGGGAGGGTGTGACCAGAGCAAGGTAGGTGCATTTGGGAGAAGCAGCCCAATTTTGGTGGGATTTTTGGCAGTGACTCTATGGAAGCAAGAACATTATATCATCTTTTCATGACCTGCTGGGGAGTTTCTTCATTTTTTTGTTTCCTTCTCGTTTTTTGGAGAGGGGAAGTAAATGCTTTTGAGCCCAGCACTGGCTCTGGCTTTGGGGAACAGACCTAAGTTGCCAGAGTGTGCATTTTTATGGAATTCAGGAGCTTCATCCTGAACACATAGGATGTGTTACAGAGATCAGACCTTTTGCACTTTGTCATTGCTCTTCTCTTGATCTTTGGTATTTTTATAACTTCTGAACTTTAAAAAATAACAGAAGTTGGAACAAACCACACCCACCTAGCACTCTCCTCATTCTTTGAGCACTGATAAGTTGAAGGTGTTCTGCTAATATTTAACCTGGAAGCCAAAGCTAAAAAAAGAGCTTCAGTGAAGATCAGAAGAAGCAGAACCCCCAGGAACTGCCCTGAATAACCTGAACAGGGCAGGAGTACAAAGCTATTCTCAGTGTGGGGTTTTGGAAACCCCCTGGCAGTTCTCTCCCAGGGGCAGAAGATGTGATCAGTCAGTGTGGCTGCACTGGTCTCTTGTGGCACATGCTTTCCCTGATGAGTGTCCTTGAGACAGCTGAGTATAAATAGCAGCAGAGCCATGCAAACTTCCCAGGGACTGCATTTCTGTGAAGAAACCAAAGCTCTGTCCTGCTGCAGGTGTGCCTCAGGTGGGCCTGGGCATGGTGCCCAAACTGAAGGCTCGACATCCTGTGGGCTGTTTGCTCACTAAAATTTGGCTCTGGGGTCTTCTCAAGGACCAGACATGTCACTGTCACAAGCCACTGCTGGTGCTTTTGGCAGTGCCCTGCAGGGACAGGCTCTGCTGTGGCCTCTCTTTAAGCCAAGCCTGGAAGAGCTGCAATGGTGGCTTTTCTGAGGTGTGAAATCAGTTGTTTTGTATTGTCACTGTCTGTGTCAGGACCAAAGGTGCCAGATCTGCTCATGTTCCCTCTGCCAAACAGCTCCAGGGGGCACAGGTTTCAGGTTTTTCTCTTACTGCTGGGTATTCACCATGTGCCCATGGGCACTGCCATGCAGGAGGCAAAGTCTGGCTTTGAGGTGATCAAATCAGACTTAAAGTTCAGATTTCTACTTGATTTTCTTCTGACTTGGGCATTGCCATTTCTCTTGGAGCTTCCTGATTGCCCCTCTTTCTCTCACTCACTGGTGCATCCCCTCAGTCAGAAGCTTGACTTTCAACTCTGCTAATGTGCTTCTCAGGCTGGAGCTGCCCAGCTCAGTTCTCATCTCCTCTCTGTAGTTCAGAATCTCTGTTTTAATTCCAAAGCTGCTTCACAGCTGATTAAAACAACACACTGCTTCAACAGCTTTATTTTTGCAGTGAAGTGCAGAAGATGAGGCTGTGATAGGGTGATCACAGCAAGCAAGAACCCAGGTTGTGTTGCAGCCAGTTTATTTGGAATAAGAAGTGGTGGGATGGGAACAGGAGAAGAACTGCTGATTTGGGATGAGAAGAGGGTGATTTTAGATAAACCTGGCATTTCCTTGCCCTCTGCATTTGAACCATGTGCTGCAGGAGGCTCACTGCAGCTCCTTGTTGTCTGACCTGGGAGCTGTGTGGGAGGAGGAGCCAGACAGGCTGGGGAGCTGGCAGCCCCTGTGCCAAGGAACATCTGGCTGACCTTGAGAACTGGACCCAGAGTTGAATATCTGAGCACTGGAGAAATAAAAATGCACAAAAGAGTGTGAACTAAGGCCACCAGCTTTGTGTAACTGGGCTGCAAAGGTTGCTGCACACTGGCTCGTACAGGTGAGTGTTTTTCTGGGGGTGATGAGGATACTCTGCAGAGAATAAATAACAGCCCTGCTGCAGTCTGGGCAGTAATTCTGCTGAGGACTGCCTGTGTAATCTGCATGTGCACACTGAGCCAGCCCTGCTGCCCAGAACTGCCATTCTTCTCCAGGGTGTATATGCTGTGGCCAGGTCTGTTCCCAGCATGATCCTTCTGCTCCTTTGCTTTGCCTTCTGGGGGCTGGAATGGGGCATGGTGTGGAAAAGAAGGGCTGAAGAAGCAGGAATGTGCTGCTGCTCTTGTAGGCTCCAGACCTGTAATTGCCATCCTGTTTGTGGCTGGTTGTGCAGATGTTCCACAGCAAATGTGCTGAGATATGAGGGGCTTTGAGCTGCTGTTGAGGGAGAACTTGCTTGGCAGTTCCAGTGGTGGGACAGGCCATTTTCCCTAACCAAGTGCCAGACTTTGCAGGGTTTTATAGGAAAGATGTGTGACTCAGTTTCCCCATTCATTTCCTAATGCCACTCAGTGGGTACAGAGCAGTTAATTTCTTTCCTGTGTGGAAAAGAAATGAAGACCTGGGTTTGGGACTAAGGAGATCTGTGTGCTCAGCACAAAACTGAACATGACTTTTGCTGAGGACAAGAATTTGGTCATCCTTGCTCTGCACAGGCTGTAACTGTGTGTCTCTGATCACGAGCCAGTCACTTCTCTGTGTTTATTTTGCCCTCAGCAGAGCAGGGATGGTGCTGACCCCAAGGCAGTTTGGGGGATATGTCTGTTGTGTGGCACATCCTGACCCTTGCTGTGCTGCACCTCAGAGCACTTCACCTCACTGAGGAATGTCTGCACACAGATGTTTATACTCTAAAACTCAAAAACTGCTCAAAAGCTGCTGAGTCACAATAAGAGTTGCTGCCTCTGAAACTGATGACGACCATTAAAAGATGTTGGCTGTTGTGTGTGACAATTTCAGGCACACGAAGGACGAGGCAGACACAGAAGGTCAGGCAGGAAAGCTTTTTTTTATAATTTCTGACTCCATCTTTTTATATATTTTGATCAGAAGGCAAAAGATTGGCTACACAGGTTGCCACCTTTCTGATCTGGTTGGTGAACATCACTATTTATCATATTTCTCCTCCCAGAGGAGAAATACATAAACAAAAGAAATAAGTTCTGAAAATATACATAGTTTACAGGAAGCTGCGTAAAAATCTTCACTACAAACTGCAAACACTAAAAAGCAAAAAAAATTCAAAACAACAGTTGTGTGCAGAAGAGCCAAAGCAGCATGAGGGAACTCTCAAAATGCTCAGGGTGACCCATGAGTTTTGATAGGAGCAGTGAAGGGCAGTCTGGGGGGTCCTGGTGTGCAGCAGGCAAGGCAGAGCTGAGCCCTGGCTGGAATCTCCACAGAAAGTCTGGAACTCTGTGGAAATGAGCATCCAGGCATCAGCTGCAAGCTTTTTGCTTGATTTGAACCAGTAAATTTAGGGTTTTTATGAATTGGTGACACCCAGTGTTCTGGTCTCTCATTTTTCCAAAGTGGAAGCTTTCTCCCTGGCTCTTTCTGGCCACTGCTGTGTGTTGAGCTCCTGTTCTTTGTGCAGTGAGTGTTGCAGCCTGAGTTCTCCATCCTGAAGGAGGATGAGGCAGTTCAGAGCCCAGCATTGTGCAGCTGAAGGCAGGAGTGGGTTTCCCCACATTCACTGCTTTCTGTTTATGGCTGGGATGGTGATCTGCTGTGTTCTCTCCCTGAAACCCAGTCTCTGCTCATAGGCTGCCACAGTCCTGCCTGCCCTGGAAGGGTGAATCATTCCACTTTGTCACCTCTCATGCCCTCATCAGGTCACTCATGGATGAGCAGTGTGGACCCCAGTGCACATCCCTGTATTCCCCACATAGATCTCTCTCCTCTGCAAGGATGATTCTTTGCCCCTACCTCTTGTAACCCTTGATTTATCCCTTTAGGAACCTTTCTTCTTATCCCAAGGCTCTGGAGGTGTTGTAAAAGCCTTTGGTGAGGCTCTTGGAGGCAGATGAGGCTGTGTCACATCCTTCCACATGGTCTCTGAGCAGTCCAGATCCCTCCAGGTTTCTGTTGCAGTAGCTGGACTGATACTGCCCAAGAGGCTCAGATTGCTCTTGTGGGCTGTGTTTTTGGGTAAAGCCTCTGTTTTGTTTTGGAAAATGCTTTAGCAGCTGCACCTTGTGCTTGGGTAGAGCCATCTGCTGGGGTTTAGCCAATGTCTGGGTGAATAGGGCAGGCTGAGATGTGCCAAGGGCAGCCTTGGAGATGGAGACATCTCTTGGGTCCTGAGTTCTGGTGTTTAACTGTGTGAGCACACTCTGTAGGTCCAGAATAAGGTTTTTGTCTTCAGCTCCAGTAGCACCAACTGCAGTCTTCAATTCTTGTCCACATCTCTGTGTGTGGTTACAATCAGAGATGGGACACTTGGGCTGTTCTGCAGTTCAGTTACTGCTCTGGCACTTGAGGCAAGTCACTGAAGCTCTGTCATGTGCTGCCCCACACCTCTGAGACATGGTACAAAGTGCTGGGAGCACCTGCCAAGGTTTGCAGGATCCCTGCTGAGCTGCTTCAGAGAGCACTGGGTGTAAGTGCCAGTATGGTTTAGGGCACACAGGAATGTGAGACTGAAAATGTGACACTTCTGCAAATAGCAAACAGCAGTTGCTGGTATCACTGTGACTCTTGAGACTTTTTTTTTTTTCCCAGTTGTTTTATTTTGATAAATAAAACAACTGGGAAAACAAATAAAACAACCATATAAAATGGCACAGCTCATGCCAGGGGGATGTACAGTGGCATCTGCAGTGACAGAGCTCATCCAAGTGTGTGCCAACAGTCAGGAAAAGCTTTGGCTGCTCCAAACCATGCAGATTTCTAAGCCTTGGGACACTGATGATGAATGTTCAGAGCCTGTCTTAGGTTCAATAAATGCACAAAAGGCATTGCTTTAGTTTGAAGTTACAGCTTTTCATGTGACTGTGGATGTCCTGCCCAAAAAAGACATTGTAATTCACCCCCATGGTGGGGATGAGCTGGATGGAGAGTTTTGAGGACTGTGGGTTTGGGTTTCTTTGTGTGCTACTATGTAACCACTGGCCAAGGGATTAGTGGATAAAAGAACCTTATTTTGGTAGTCAAAACCTGCAGCTGGACAAATCCTGTGTGAAAAGAAAGTGTATCTTTGGGAGAAGAGAGAGCTCATCATGAGAACAGGTAGAACGTGCCAAATCCTGCACTTGGATCCCAGCGCTGTGTTGGATTTCTCCTCTGGTCTCAGCTCAAATAGGTGTTTCAGGCTGGAGAGCATGAATCCCTGCAGAAAATACTGAATTATCAGAATAATTGTCTTCTCACCTTCAAATTCCAGGATTTGGAGTCTCGTTCTTAATCCCTGTCTTTGCAAGGAGCCCATGTCTCCCACCCATGCTCCAACCCTTTGTCCTGTGCTGTGTCTGCTGAGAGCTCAGGACAATCCAAGTCTGGAGCCTTCCCAGGGCCTGTATTTCTGTCCCAGTCATGCTCATGGTGCTCAGTGGTGATGGTCTCTGCTTTGGGAAGAATCACAGGGCTTTGAAGCATTCACATTTTACTCTGGGACAGGCCATGAGCTCCAGTTCCTGTCCAGCTCCAACCTCCAGGATTGAAATTCTTCATACAGGGAAGGATGCAGCCAGATCTCAACAAGATTTTTGCTCTCTGACAAATTAGCTTGTCTTAAATGGGTCTCTTTAACCCATTTAACTCTTTGAGTGCTGCTTCTGCCCAGGAAGTGCTGAAGATGGGACAAGGGGCAGTGAGCACCAGAGGACCACTGGAGGGGTGGCCTGGAGGACATCTGTCACAGGGGCTTTGGAGTGGGCACAAGTGGAGTGCTCAGAAATCTCCCCCTGCACTTCAGGACACTGCAGGGGCCATTCTGGACATCTCCAGGCAGAAGCACATGAACTACAGCTGCATCTGAGAGTACAGAGCCCTTGGCATAGAAAATGGGAATTTGGGATTTGTGCACCTGCAGCTCTTGGTAAATGAACCTTGTAAATAGGAGAGAAAAGCAGGAAACCCTTCTGCAACTTCAACTTCTCTGTTCCACATTTTTCTACATATTTTGACTTTGTAATTCTTGTCCCAAGGACATAATTTTGTCTTCTTCAAGCTGTGACAAGTCTCAGATAAGCTGATGGGTGACAAATGTTGCCTCCTAGCATTGGCTAACCCTCAGAGTGTGGATGGCAACTGTGCAGAGTCTCCTGTAAGCAAGTTTCAGTCACAGTGTGGTGGGCAGCTGCAGGTGCCATGTGTCAGCTGACAGGGGATATTTTAGCATTAGGAAGTAGAACCTGAAATCAGGAATTCTCTGTCAAGTCTCTTTGTTTCTGCAGAAAGCTCAGAACTCTTGTTTAAACTAATCCTTCAGTGGTGAATAACATCATCACTGGTGCCCAACTTCTCTTTGGCTCTGAGTTCAGCCGTGTTTGAGCTGCATCTTCAGGGTGATGTTTCTCACTGTGCCAAATGGATCCAATGCCAGCCAGCCTCCTCCTCCTCCATGTCTGCCATTGTCCTGGATGCCTGTGTGACCCAAAACAAGACAGCAGAAAATTTCCAATGATTAGTTTTCTGTCCCCTTAATGAACTGAAATAACCATGAGATCAGATCAGTGAATAATTCAGGTCAGAAAGGATCTCAGGGTTGTGTGGCTCAACTCGTCCAAAGCAAGGCCAGCTTTGGAGTTGGTTATATTGTTCAGAGCTCAGGTGAGCAGCAAAGCTGTAGCACAGAGAGGTGCTGCTTTACTCAGGAACAGCAAACTGTTGATTTTTTACATAAGAGAAGCTCCACTTGATTTTATGAAAATGTGGCTCCTCTCAGTGGCTTGTACAGGGAAGAAGAAGGTGAGGATGTCTCTGGCAGCTGCTCAGGGTTGAGCTGGCACTGTCACCAGTTGAATCAATCACAGAACCATAGAATATCCTGAGCTGGAAAGGACCCACAGGGATCATCCAGTCCAGCCCCAGACCCCCCAACAATTCCCCCCTGTCCATCCCTGGAGCTCTGTCCAAAGGCTCCTGGAGCTCTGGCAGCCTCGGGGCCATGCCCATTCCCTGGGGAGCCTGGGCAGTGCCTGAACCCTCTGGGGGAAGAACCTTTCCCTGCTCTGCAGCCTGAGCCTGCCCTGGCCCAGCTCCAACCGTGCCCTGGGTGCTGTCCCTGGCCCAGAGCAGGGATTGGAGCTGCACATCCCTGAGCTCTGCCCTCAGGGTGCTCTGCTCCAGCAGGACACACCAAGAGCCCTCAGCTGCTCCTTGTGTTGCCCCTCTTGGCCCTTCAGCATCTTTATGGCCCCTCTTTGGACACTCTTTGACAGCTTTAGATCCTGAGTGATTCAGATGTAATAATAGTAAGAATAAGATGCAGTAAATTGAAGCTTTTGGCAGTTAAAGGAGACTTGGGCAGTGATTGGAGCTGTGAGATAGTCCTGCTTGCTGGGCACAGCTGTTCCCACCTCTGGAGCTCTGTGCGTGCTGTGGTGGGTGCAGGCAGACCTGAATGCTGGGCACTGATCCCTGCATAGCAATCCCATGTTTCTGGACCACATCTGCATGACAGCAGGGGCTGAAATCCTGCAGGAAAATAACAGGCACCTGAAGAGAAACTGCAGGCTCCTTTAGGAAGTGGAAGGGGCTCCTTGGGGATGAGGCAGAGCTGTAATCCTGTGTTTTGGGGGCTGCACCATTGATGTGCAGGTACAGCTGGTGGGAGGACTCTGCTCTGGAGTTCTTGGTGTCTCCCTCTCCCACAGCTCAGTGCATCTGGTAGGGCCAGAGAAATGTATTAGCACAGGCTGGTGTTTACTCAGATTCTGGTTCAAATCCAACAAAAAGCCAGGCAAGCCTGCTGGATTGTGGGAGGATAAGACCTCATTTCATTAAATCACTCTGGGTCAGAAAAATGTCTGTGCATTGCATCAGTCTGATGGAATCAGCCCCAGGGAAAACATCAGTGCCTGTCCAGGGCTGTGCTCAGCAGTACTGCTGGGCACACAGCTCCAATCTAGGTCACAGTCTGTGTCTCTCTGGCCTGAGCTGGCTGCACATTTAAATGTAATTTAGCCTGTGAACAGTTTTCTTTGCTGTGGCAGCTCCTCCATCCCTGCAGGAGCTGTGCCTGTAGCAGGCAGCAGGGATGTGCTGCCAGGGCCACAGGCACAGTGGGAACTCCTCTGGGTGGCTGAATGGCATGAGATGTCCCATCATGGGATGTGCATGCACCCAGCTATAGCCTTTTATTGCCCAAATCCCAAAACCAGTTCTTCAAGCCTGGGAAATTACTGTTATGTGTACTGTCATTACAGCTGAAGTGGGCAAAAGATTTTTCTGGCATTTATTTCACCAAAAGAGGAAATCCCTTTTTAACATAAAATTATACAGTGAAAGCTTGCACCCCAGGACTTCATCTGACAGCAGTCTCCTTTTTCCTGGCACTGAGTTTCCAGTGATGTGGTCCCAGCCTGGGAGCAAAGGGTGCAGTCCAGCTGCTCTACCCACTGCATGCCAACTTCCCAAATGCACCATTTCTCTGGGTTTGTCACTAGTAAAACTGAGAACACAGGTTTGCCTCACAGCTTGTCTGTAGAATTCTCAGTTTTTCCTCCACGTTAGAAAAACCTCATTGTGGCACAGCTTGGTTTAGACACTGAGCATTGTGCAGATCTCAAATGAAATGATCCCTACCCAGTTTCTTTGAAGTTTGGAGAGGTTTAGAGTCATGGATTGGTGTAAGCTGGAAGGGACCATAAATCCCATCCCATTCCACCCCCTGCCATGGGCAGGGACACCTTCCACTGTCCCAGGCTGCTCCAAGCCTCATCCAACCTGGCCTTGGACACTGCCAAGGATCCAGGGGCAGCCACAACTTCATTGTGCCAGGGGAATGAATCCTTGTTCACAGTACCTGCTTCTAAAATCCTCATTACAGAAACCTTAAAAATCTCTGTATATGCCCACACTTGTGCCATCCTGGTATCAAAATCCTCATTACAGAAACCTTAAAGAGCTCTGTATATGCCCACAGTTGTGCCATCCTGGTATCTATCTTTTATTGCACTCTGCTTCCCTGGCTAAGACTTTTTTCCTTAACTACAAAGCCCCTGATTTCAAAAGTGTTTGCTTGTGTTTTTCCTAATTCCTTGCACACACATTGAGGTTTCCAGATCTGAGAAACAAGACATCCTAAAGATCACTCTGCAGTTTTCAAAATGCACCAGGATTTTGGTTTGCTTCTTTTTAGCAGAAATTTAAAACAGAAGGAAATACTGCTCTGCTAGGCTGGGCCAGCATATCTCTCTGGCTTTTAGCAGGCTTGGGAAAGATGACTAACCAAATTTAAGGGATTTGTGGGCAGGTATACCAGAAACCTGGTTTTGTGATGGAAAGAGTAAGAAGACAAGAAGGAACAGACCTGCCTCTGGTAGTATGTGGGAGGAGCAGGGCAGCTGGTCCAGCTGAGATGAGCTGTTGCTCAGGGCTAGGAGCAGTAATCCTTGCAGGCAGCGAGGATGGAGCTGGCCCCTTCCACTGCAGTTTGCTGGAAGTCTAGGGACAGAACAGATTTGAGGTCAGCCTTGAGAGAGGGGATTTCCAGTTTGCAGCACTGGTTCTGTGACTGTCAGACAGGTCTTGACTGATCCCTCCCTAGGAAGGCTCTCAGCCTTTTCCATGGCCGTTGGCAGGTCACCACTCGCAGAAGGAAGAGCTGTAGGTACCAGTTATTTTCAGGAAGGAAGGTATGGCTGCAAGCATGATCCTTCTGGAGTTCAGCCCATCCAGGATAAGCCCCAGTGTCCCCCAGCTCGAGTGCTGAGCCGGGGCTCCATGTGTTTGGTTTTTATTCTGGCCTGGAGAGCAGTCCCCCCGCCCAGGGGTCTGGGAATACTCCAGGTTTTTTCCCATGTGACACTGTATAAAGATGGAGGCTGCTCTTGTTTTGATTCTCACCTGATTTAATTACATTTGCTTTTTCTCTTTTTATTTCAGTTGTGATCCCAAAGAGCCCTTTACCTGCCTCCGAAGTAAACTCGGAGAAACCTAGCATGCACAGTAGCACAAAGACTGGTTTGGGGCATCAACAAGGGCAAAGGCGTCGCAAAACAGGGAAGAAGCGTGGTCGAACGACCAAAGCATTAATCCACCACCCCATGCCTACACCCTCCAAGTCAGTGGAGCCTTTGAAATTCCCCAGAAAGAGAGGCCCCAAGCCTGGCAGTAAGGTAAAAGCTGATGCTGATGCAGGCGGGTGAACAGCAGGTGCTGCAGGTCCTGCCATGGGTTGGTGCATGCGTGTGTTTGTGCACGTTTGTCTCAGCCTCTGGCTGTGTGACTGCAGCAAGTAGGAGACCAGAGGGGTGTGTGGGCTGGGAGTATCCTCAGAGCCCAGCCCCAGAGCTGTAGAGAATGTCTGTGTCCTAAAGATCATTTCCATCAAGAATCCGTGTCTTTGGAAGTGCGTTGGCTGTGGAGTAGCATGGCAGATGCTGGGAGCATGACAGGATGGCCAAAGGGTAGAATAAGCTCTCCTGTCCTTTGTGTGTGGCTAGTCTGAGTCAAACAGAGGTGGCAGATGCCAGGCTTGTTATTTTTCAGGGTTGTGGTTTGTAAAATACACAGGTATTGATTACTAGGTTCCTGAGACACCCCGTCATCACCATCAGAAATGTGTCGTGTTCCACAGTGCCTTGTCTGTTGGATGCAGAGGAGAGAGTGTAGTGATCATGGGTGGTAAAGGAGAGCAGGGGTAAAAGGAGAAATATCTCCTCTTTTTCTGCAGAGGAAACCTAGGACATTGCTGAACCCAGCACCCACCTCTCCAACAACCAGTACCCCAGAGCCAGACACAAGCACTGTGCCCCAGGACGCTGCTACAATCCCCAGCTCTGCCATGCAGGCTCCCACAGGTAAGGAGGGTCTTGGACCACATTCTTGACAGGATTGCACAGTTAGGAACTGCAGCAGGCAGGCAGCAACACCCCTAGAGAGTCCCATTTCTTCCTAAGCCTGTAAACCAGCAATCCTTACCAGTCCAGAAAGGCTGGCCTGAGAGAGGCACGTGAGTGCAGAGCAGCTGTTCATTTATCATTCTGTTGGAAATAATGAAGTAGGAAGATTGCAAGCCCACCTGTTGAGTGCAAGGACCCCTTTCCCCTGCATGCTGGTGACTCCACAGCTCTCCAGGGACACTTGTGGCCCATTGTGCATGGGGGCAGTCGGGTGTGCAGCACCCCTTGTGAGCTCTCCCACACCATGCAAGGCTCAGCTGCTGGAACTGCTCAAGGGGCAGAGGAGGTGCTGAAGGACTGTGATCTGCCCAGCTCCAGCCAGGATATCAAGGCACACAGGGACAGGAGGGAACAGGGGAGGAGGAGGAGGAGCAGCAGTGAAGAGTGTATGCACTGCTACAGCTGAGGATGAATCTGGCCAGGAAAGTCTAATGCAAAGCTGCTTTTGACATGTTGAGTCAAGCACTGGATATGGGCTGAGCCCTCTCTTTCCCCAGAATGTAATTGGCCAGTTTTCAGAGGAACCTAAAGAAGCCAATTTCCCTAAAAAGGAAGCACTGTGGGAACCCCTAGAAAGTGGGGGCTGCATTCCTTCTTCCCCTCTGAACATCACAGCCACCTTACCTGGCTGGCATGGAAACCACTTTACAGCCTGACTGCAGGGGAGAGCATGGGAGAAACAGCAGCAGTTTGGAAGGTGAGCATGAGGCAGGAAGATTTTGGAGGGGAATCCCCTCTAGAAGCGGCTCCACTGTGAGGATGCAGTCAGGCAGTCTTGGTGGATTCCACTTTGTGAGTGATTGGACAGTCTTAAAGTCTCAGCATCTCTCAGGTTGGATTTTAGGCATCTGTTTCTTGCTTTCTTGAGTGGGTTAACGGCAAACACATTTCTCATCTTGGCAGTTTGCATTTACTTGAACAAGAACGGCAGCACTGGGCCCCACCTAGACAAGAAGAAAGTTCAGCAGCTGCCAGACCATTTTGGACCAGCTCGAGCTTCTGTTGTCCTGCAGCAAGCAGTACAGGCCTGCATTGATTGTGCTTATCATCAGAAAACAGTCTTCTCCTTCTTAAAACAAGGCCACGGGGGAGAGGTCATCTCAGGTGAGAACGGGCCCGCAGCACTTTGCCTCCAGAGAGGTTGTTGCAAGAATTCTCTCGTTGGAAGATGTCTGTCCTGAAGCTGGCTGCAGCCACAGGCCAGGGGCAGACAGAAGAGTTCTGTCTTCTCTTTCTTGCCACACATCTGTGTCAGTGAAGCAACAGCTGGCAGCTGACTCCGAGCGGAGCAGTTCCCATGGCCCGCGGGCACAGCTGCCGGAGCAGGCAGTGCTCAGTCCTGGCATCAGCCCGGGCAGCAATCCTGCCCCACCGACCGGCCCCCCGCGCTGCCCCAGCCCCGGGAAGAGCCACAACAAGGGGGGATTCCACAACTCGTCACGGAAAGACAAGGAACGCCCCGGGTTTTAATTTTCCTTTAAGCCCGTGGGTAGCTGGATCTGCGAGCTCAGGCCCCTCCTCGAATCCTTTGGGTTCCCTCGGACGCGGCTCCCCCTGGCGCTGCCCCGGCCCCGTGCTGGGTGCAGCGGGCTGATCCCGGGCTGGTCCTGGCCTGCCCCGGCGGCGGAAGGCAGTGGCTTTGTTGGCTCTCGACAGCCCCGGCGATGCTGAGATCCAGGAGCTGGCTGTGCGGCCCTGGGCGTAGCCTCCCGCCTTGGCGGGGGGGTTCACGTGTTTGGGCTCTGTTTGTTTCTGTCTCCAGCTGTGTTTGATCGGGAACAGCACACTCTGAACCTGCCAGCAGTAAACAGTATCACCTACGTCCTCCGCTTCCTGGAGAAGCTGTGCCACAATCTGCGCAGTGACAACCTCTTTGGGAACCAGCCTTTCACTCAGAACAGCCACATGCAGCGCTCACACGAGTACGACCACGACAGGTATCTACCAGGTAGGAGCTGGGGCGGGGGCGGCACTGTAGGGACCCAAGTGCTCCGTGTCTTAACCCAGGTTTTATCTCTTACCTCCAAAGGCAGGCTCCTGTTCCAGAGCCCTCTCACAGGGTTCATTACATCACACCCAGTGTCGTGCACACGCCCTCAGGGCTCTTGTTGTGTAGGATTCCAGCTGCATTTTCTGCCTGTCAGTTTGGTTTCCATCTCCGCTGTAGGTTTCCGCTCATCCGTGCTGTCTCCTTGTCTTCCCTCCTTTCCTCGTCCCCCTTCCTGTAATCTGGTTATGGTGACTTCATACAGCCAGGAATTCAGGTGAAACGCTGCATGAGAAGGGAGAGTGATAACATGCAGCGTGTAAACTGTAATTAGGAATTAATTAAAGCAGAGTGGTTTCTGTGCTGGTTGTGGATCTGCTGGCAGCAGCCAGGGCATCCAGCCCTCTGTGACAACGTGGTCTGTTCAGGGGTGATGCTCATGCAGCAGTCCAAGGTACAGGTGGTTATGTTTTCCTTGGTATGGCATTGAAGCAGCTCATCCCAGCAACACAGCTCATGCCACAGTGCAGATTGTCAGGCTGCAGAACTGCTCTGAAGCAGAAGCAGTGGAAATCAAGCCTGGTAGTTCCCCCACAGTGCTGGGCAGTGGCAGCAGGCCTGGGGTGATGGCTGCCCTGCAAGCTCTCTGGGGTTCTGGGGGAGCTCCTGCTCCAGCAGTGTCAATCGTGGAGAGGATCAAAGCTGGCTGCACCCTCTTAGGTGGTTGACAAGTGTTGATCTCCTCTCCTGTCTTGCTTTCTTCCCCCTCTAGTCAGCAAATAGCTGTTGTGTTGTTTGAGGTCTTTCCAAAGTTAATCTTTTGCATAATGATGGTTCTGGCAAGAAAAGCAAAAGTTGTATGAATGTAAAAGGATGGGCACTTAGGAAGAACTGTTTAAGGAGAAGTTGCTAAGCACGAGGTGTAGGAGCAACAGCCAAATGCCACAGTGCTTCTATTCATTGCACCTCACAAAGCACCTTAGGCAGAGTCTAGAGAGCAAGAGGATCTTCCCATCTTCTGCTTCCTCCTGGCTGGAGCCAGCAGAGCCAGGAGCAGAGGAGCTGTAGGATATGAAGGGACAGGAGCAGCATGACTAGTTACTGTGACTGGTGGCTTTCCCCTGAGGAGCCCTCAAACAGAAGAAATCCCCATGTTTCAGTGTGGAGGTACCCTGTTGTCATGAGAGAGAGCAAACCTGAGTGTGAAGGAAAGCACCCAGCTCTGGGCATGGATGAACTCACATTTCAGAGTTTCCAGCTTCCATGAGAGATCAGTGGTGGCTGTGCCAGGAGTTGGGCTGCTGGGCAGAGTGGGGAAGTATAAATCAGAATTCAGGGACACTCAGGCATAGCACTGGATCTGACACGATGCTGAGACCTGCCCATCCTGAACTCTGATTCCGAGTGTTTGCAGCACTTACAGAAGAATTAACCACAGTCAGAGGTGTGACAGCACCTAGTCCTGCAGTTCCTCCTGATGTCTGAGCTTCTTGGGCATCTCCTCATGTAACACCTTTCTCAGACACCTGAAAGAAGGTGGCAAACTTCATTATCTACACATTACAGTGGCTTCTGGTGAGGACAGGGAAACAATGCTGGTGATTTTGGGAAGTTTGGGCTGGTCATGGAGCAATGAGGGTGGAGCTGTACATCCTTAAATCACACCAGATGTCAAGGCTGCTGTGGTCTCACCTTCAGCTCTGCATGTCCTGCCTTGTTTCCTCTCCAGTACAGGAATGTGTTGTATGGGGCTGGTTCTTCCAGTAAACGGCCACTGGTTAGGGCTGGGAGCTGGTGTGAGTTCCCAGAACAAACTGGCTTTGCAGGAGCACCCCTGTGGGTGCCATGGAGGATTGGTGTGTGTGCTTGGGGCAGGGGGAAGGTCTGCAGCAACCCTTAGGTGTCAGCAGTGTCCTGCCATTCTGCCTTACTGAGTAAATGGAAATAAGGAGAAACAGACTGAGCTGTACATCAGAAACAGCCGTTTTCAGGGAGCTGGGCAGCTGATTGCTGTTCACAGCAACATGAACATGGTGTGACCTGGAAACACAGGGCTGGAGAGACCTTCTGGACCACTGAGCCCTGGCTCCTGCTCTTACAGCACCACAGCACATGGTGCTGCTTCTTGGATTCATTCTGGAGTTGCAGATTTTGCTTTTCCACTGGAGACTGCTCCAGGGTTTTATGCTGAGATATTAGAAACTATGTTGTAATTTCCAGCCCTGATTTATTCTTGGGCAACTTGGTGTCTGTGTCTCCTGGTCTTAATACTGTCTTTTAGCTTAACTTGGTTCTCTTTCTTCTGGAAGTAGTTGCAGAGCAGTTGTAGCCCTCAGAGGAGTTCATCTTTTGGCTGCTTTTCACTCTACTCAGACAATGTTGGTTTGGCTTAAACTTCGTGGGGTGGGCAGAGTGCCACTCAGCACTCTGGGGAGGAGCTGATGGGGACCTGGTGCCACAGCACTGGCACCACCATGGTCACAGGAAGTGTCTCTGCAGTCACTTTTAGTCACTGTGACCTTGTAACAGGTGATGATCAGCCTGTCCTGGTCACATATACCATTCTTCTTATCCATTGTTGTCACCTGCAAGGCACCAGCTCATGGGACAGTGCTTCAAGTACACAATCTGGATTTAGCTGCTGGATTTTCCACCTTGCTGGTTCTTGGTTCTGTATATATCCTTCCTGCCTGATTTTAAATGCTACTTTGTCTGGCCTGACATGGGAAGACATCAGGAGATTTCATCTGTAAATCTCTAAAATTTCTGCCAGAGTTATTGCAGCTATGAAATGACACTGGGCTCAAGGAAGATCCTCAGGCAGATTCACTGGCAGTTGCTCCCAGTCTCATGTTCCTTCTCAGTGTGCTGCCAACAGCTTTACCTCTCAAATCAGATTTCTGTGCATAGAACAAGGCTCCTGGTAATTCCTGTTCTGTCTCAGGTGGTGGCTCTCTGTGTGTAACATCTTGCTGAATTCCAGGTATGTGAGGTTGATTTCTCTTCCCACGTGTGATAGATCAGGATTTCCCCATCATTGGGCTGGCCTTCTCTGATGAACACCTACCACAGAATGTGCCATGTGTACTTCCTGCCCTTTCCTTCAGAGCCTGCCACAAGCCTTGTGGTGCTGCTGAGGTGGGACATAGGCATTTTT
Source organism: Trochalopteron elliotii (assembly GCA_024734555.1). NCBI lineage: Eukaryota > Metazoa > Chordata > Aves > Passeriformes > Leiothrichidae > Trochalopteron > Trochalopteron elliotii. The sequence goes on from JANPWX010000661.1 coordinate 103,250, forward strand.
ATAAAAATGGGGTTTTTCCACCCTTTTTTTCAAATATTGGCACCACATTCCAAGTGATTCTCACTAATGCTGAGTTCTGTTAGAATTTACTGCAGCAGACCCAGAGTTTCAGGTGCACTGCCATTCCTGCCTCCCTCTGCACCCTCAGGTCTCCAGTTTGAGGACGTTCAGTTGTCTGACTTAGTCAATGGTGGATATTTTGGTTCCTGTCCTGGTTCTTTTATCCTTGGAGCCTTGCCCCCAGTGCTCAGCATGGCTGCAGCTGGAAGTGAATCCCAGAATGGTTTGGATTGGAAGGGGCCTTAAAGCTCATCTCATTCCACCTCCTGCTATGGGCAGGGACACCTCCCACTATCCCAGGTGGCTCCAAGCCCCATCCAACCTGGCCTTGAACCCTGCCAGGGATGGGGCAGCCATCCTGTTTTGTTGCATGATGATACACATTCATGAGGTTTATGTCATTTTTGAACTGAAGGCATTTTCTTTTTATTCCTGATCATCTGAGTGCAGCTCTGTCTGTTACTCCATTTCTGTATTTTCTTAAAACTTGTCCTTTAAAACCAGAATTCTGGTTTTGGTTTGTCCTCTCGTTAATTTACACCCACCTCACTTCTGATTCCTAGGATTAACCTCTGTAACCTGACCTGCTGTGTTTGCATTACTTTTAACATCAACCACTTAAAAAAAAATAACCAAAACTTGATGGAACTTCTGTAAAGTTGCTCTGGGTAACCTGTGCCGTGGCCTCCCCACCCTCAGGGAAGATTTTTCTTCCATGTATCCAGTCTAAATCTACCATCTTTCAACTTACTGAGTTCACTGAGTGCAGGTGGATGTCACAGATGCATCAACACCTGAGCCAGGTGTGTTGGTGTGCTCTGCAGCCAGGGAGGAGGTGCCAGTGCACTCAGTGCCAGGTGCATTGTCCTAAATTAGAAGCCCTGACAAGATGAGGCTGTCACTGCTCATAAAGGTGTCCATGCTGATGGCTTTGGGATGGCCCACAGCACCATCCAGGCACAGCAGGTGAGCTGCTCTTCCTCCCACCAGCCTCCCAAGGCAGGGGAGGTGAAATATCCCTCCCAGCTGTCCTGTTATTGGGAGGCAAGGACAACCCTTTCTCCTTTTCTCCCAATCCTTACCTTTCTGCACAGTGTCCCCTTTCTCTTTTCCCCCATGCTTGTTCCTTCTGTGGCTGAAACATGGGCCCATCTTTGCCTTTGCACTGTCCAAAACACAGATTGAGTTAAAAACCTCCTTCTCCCCTGCACTCCCCATCCTCTGAGGTGCACAGCTCCATGCTGAGCAGGGCCTGTTTTCATCCAACTAAATGATCTGCTTGTTCTTAGCATCCTTCTCAAAGTGAGCATTTATCCACTGATACCCTTCCCTCTCAGATTATTTCCTCTTTGATGATACACATTCATGAGGTTTATGTCATTTTTGAACTGAAGGCATTTTCTTTTTATTCCTGATCATCTGAGTGCAGCTCTGTCTGTTACTCCATTTCTGTATTTTCTTAAAACTTGTCCTTTAAAACCAGAATTCTGGTTTTGGTTTGTCCTCTCATTGATTTACACCCACCTCACTTCTGATTCCTAGGATTAACCTCTGTAACCTGACCTGCTGTGTTTGCATTACTTTTAACATCAACCACTTGAAAAAAAAAAATTACCAAAACTTGATGGAACTTCTGTAAAGCATCACTTGGTGTTTCTGTGGCTGTTGGGTGAAGGAGGTTGTGCTGTCAGGGCTGTCCAGAGACATTAACAAGAGCATGTGTTCCCCTCTCTGGGCAGTGAGTGTTTCTTACAGGAACTCATCCTGAGGATGGAATTTGCTTTTCTGGCAATGTCACAGTGATTTTTGGTCATACTCCTATGGAGTCCCAGGGCCTCAGTGCAAGCAGCTCTTTCATTTCCCTAAAGGGTGTTGATTGAACAGGGACCTTCTCTACCTTTGTGTTTCTCCTTAATCAACTCAGTTGTGCCCATCTGGTGCTTCCCCCCACCTGTACCCCTGTTGTTGGGCATTCTGCATCTCCCCTGGTGTCAGTCCCATTGCTCCCCGCCGTGCCTGCAGCCCCTCCTGCCCCTGTGCCTGCCCTGCACCAGCTGTCAGGGCTGCTCCAGCCTGCTGGTGGCTCCTGGCATCTGTGCAGGAGCATTTCACCCCTCTGTGCCCACCCCCTGCGAGCTCTCACTTGTCACCTGTACTCAGGGTGGCTGCAAGGGCCCAGCTGGGAGCTGCTGGCCTGTGTGGGCAGGGGGATGCAGCTGGAGGGGCACCTCAGCTGGGACAGGGTCTGCCACCCCTGTGTCACCTACCTGGCTGCTGTCCCCATCAGTGTCAGTGCTTCCATTCCTTGTCCATCCACCCACTGACCCTGTGTGTGCAGAGATGTCCCAGCCCATCCCAATGTCTGCTGTGCAGGATTTGGAGAGTCCCACCCTTGGGATGTGTCTGGAGAGGAGCAGCAGTGACAGCACCTGAGGGGGTCTGTGCAGGGGGGAGACTGAAAATTGGAGTAGGGTTTAATCCAGCACAGAGAGGTTGCAAATCATGCAAGGCTTGTTTGCCAGTTGTCCAAGGGTTATGTGCATCTGAAAGCTGCCAGTGGGATGAGCAGGAATTGTGTGGGATGAGCCAAGGTGTGGAATGAGGAGAAATGGAATTAAGTCAATTAGAGATGATATCTGGGTGAAATATGACAAAACATGGCTAAGACTCTTTGTTAGTTTTCTTACCACCCTTTTTCTCTGAGAAAACCTGCAAACTCTGCTCTGTTGAGCCCTGCCAGCTGCTGGATTGCAGCTTGAACAGGTGGTGGGTGCCCAGGTTGGTGATACACACAAGGCTCAGGGATCTATGACAAGACTGCACTTCCCAGGAGGTCTCCACTCCTAAAGAGGGCTTGTTCTCTTTTCCTAGACAGAAGCAGCTCGTTAGAAGGCTCTCTGCAGGGACCAGGCCGGGGTACAAAGCGCTATTCCCAAGATTCCCCTCCATACACTGCTCCTCTCTCCCCCAAGTTACCAAAGAATGACCGTCACCCTTTGGAAGGTGAGCACAGCGTGTCTCTTCCCAAAGCTGTTCCTGTCCTGCCTGCAGCAGGGTCACACCTGCCCTGCCAAACCCAGCTGTGGCTCCAGGGAGCTGCTTTGCTTGTCCCTGGCGTGGGTTGTGCTTGGTGTTCCAGAGGGGAGTGGATGAGCTGCTCTGTGGTGAGGCAGGTTCCCCACACAGATGTGTCAGGTGTGTGGAATGCAGCAGGAATTCCTTCTAACCCTGACAGTCATCATCTCTCACCACATAATCTGCTTTAGTTTCCCTGGCTGTGCATGGGATTAACAGTGCTCGACCTGCCCAGCTGCCTCAGTCAATCTGCCCCCAGATTTTTCCCTGAGGGTTTGCTGCAGCCTGTTGGAACAGATGCTGATGTGCAGCAACTTGCTGCCCTTTCCCAGGATCTCATCTTATTCCTCATGGGCCTCCCTAAAAAATCCAGGGGGTGTCACTGGCTCCACCAGCTCAGCCACACCATTCCCATCCCACTGCTGCTGCTTCCCAGAGTGTCCCTCAGGATACCATTGGTGCAGATGTGCTGGGCCATGCTCCCAACAGCAGCTGCAGGAGTGTCCTCTTTGGTGTGGGATCCACAGGTGTCCCTTGGGTGTGTGATCTCCCACATGTGGGAGATTTCCAGAAAGTCCAGGTAGCTGGAGGACTCCCTGAACTAAGGCATCTTCAATAAATACACTCCCACTTTTGTTCTGAGCTGCAAAGCCTTCATAATGCAGACTGAATATTTAATCTTACTGAGGCTTTTAATTAATGGATGGTGAAATTTGCCAAGGTGTTAGTCACGATTCTTTGTGACTGAAATCCCTGAAAAACTGCTGAAAACTCCTGGGTGGGCTCACAGTTCAGTGGCTTCATGCTCTGTCCCTTTAGAATCCCCATTTCCCTGGTTTTGCTGGGTATGCTGATCCCAGGTGTGAGTGCCCAGCCTGGCACCACTGTGGGTGGTTTTGATCTGTGTCCATCCCTGTGTCCTGTGCTCTGCAGAGTCCCTGACCCTGTCTCTGAGCACAGCTGGGCTGAACTTGCCCAGAGGAGCTGTGGCTGCCCCATCTCTGGAAGTCTCCAAGGCTAGCTGGATGGGCATGGAGCAGCCTGGGGCAGTGGAAGGTGCTGCTGCCCATGGCAGGGGGTGGGACTGGATGGGCTTTAAGGTTCCTCCCAACCCAAACCATTTCATCATTCTGTGATGGACAGTTTTTAGTGGCCTCATTATCTAGTGATTAAAACTGTGGAGTTTAATTGTCACAGAGCTGAAGACAGAGGTGGTGTGTGGCAGTGCCTCATCTATTCCAGCACACTGATAAGTCAAACTCTGTTCCCTGAGGCCACTTCTGTTTCTCACCTCCAGATGGGTGCTGGTTTCCTTCATTCCTCTGTGATGCATCAGCCACTGCATTTGGGTAACCTCTGGGACAGCCCAGCCCTTTCTCCTCCCCCAGCAGGTGGGACCTGCAGTGTTCAGCCTGTTCTTGAAGCACTGGATTGCTCCAGAGGTTCAGATGCCTTGGTTGGGTGGTGAATATTGCACACTCTGTATTGTCAGTGATGAGAGAAGGTTTCCATAATGGGTAATTCCAAGGAGGAGCCTTCATTAGCTTTCCACAAGATTGATTCTTAGTCTGCTTCAGAGTCTATTCAGTTATCCCTTGGCCTTCAAATGGGTTGTGCCATCTGGATGCCAGAATTCTCCAGCCTCTTCCAGAAAAACACAGAAAAACAAGTGGGCAGGAAGTGTGTCTGCATGTGAGGGGGGTGATCCTTCCTGCAGCAGCTTGGTCTGGTTCTGTTCCTTGTCCAAGCAGGGAGCATTGGAGGTGCAGTTTCAAATTCCATCTAAATTCATTCTTGTCCCACAACTACAAGCTGTAATGAATACATCCTCCTCCACCATGAAACTGAGGTTCAGGCAGGAATATTTGCATTTCAGGGGATGTATTTTAAGAATATGCACCTGAAATACTCAGATATTGAGTGTTTCTTGAGCAATGTACATCATCTCATGGGAATGAACTCTGTCTCAGACAGCAGCTCCTGAACACACCCCAGTTTGCCATATGGAAGGCTGTGAGCAGCACTGGGACATCTCCATTCACTGTGCATTTGGCAAGAAGCAGAGACATGGGGAGAGGATCTCACATTTTACATTGTTTTTCCTCTTGCACCCAGTGGTGTTTGTGTGGCTTTTTAGTGAAACACTGCAGTCCCAGCACAGTGGGGACCTGCCTTCACAGCCCAACACTTGCTGGAAGCAGTGGGTGTTCAGGAGTAGTGCAAATCACATTTGTGCTCGTGGCCAAACTCCCCTGTTTTAGCAGTAAAATGACACTGTTGAGTCTATAGCACTATTTGTTTAATTAAACTTTAATTATCTGCTCCCTGCCTCTCAGCCACTAATTGTGGCATATTTCCCTACAATGTGCCAACTGCCAGCCTTTAGTTAAATCCAACAGTTTGTGTAAGGAAATCTGCCTAAGGATCAGCCACCTCCTCCTCTGACTCTGGTTATCAAGGGTGAAGGATTCTGGATCTTGCCTGAGTGCAGTTGTGCCCTGCCACTTGCAGGAGCATCTTGTCCAGAGATGATTCCCAGGGGCAGGAATCATTCCCCTCTTGCCTCATCCCTGGAAATATCATTCATTGAGTAGTTTCCTGTGTAGTTGTGTTTCTAGGAAAACCCTCAATCTCTCTTGCACTGACCCTGCCACAAATCCCCCAGCTCTGCTGCACTGTTACAGCCCAACCAGGCACTCACTGACCTGTGCAGGGTTAGGGAACCTGGGGATCACTGTTTTACCTCCTGGGCAAAAAACCATCCTGCTCCCGGGGCTTTATCTGTGGTCCTTGGGTGTGTGATCACCAGCATGTGAGAACAGGATCCCATATTTGCAGAATGCATCATAGCACATTCCTGTCATGAATTAATTCCTGTGTTAATTGTTGAGTGAAGTCAATTCTGAGGGTGAGTTTTGGATCCTCAGCCTTGCACCAACAGGAACCTGTGCATGTGCTCTCCCAGCCTCCCAGACTGGGCCCTGAAATTCCTTCTGCTGATGCCAGTTCCCACTGTGAGAGCTCTGGGGTTTTTGGGAGCACTCAGACACGTGTGTTTGTGTGACCCAGCACATGTGGGTGAGTGTCCCAGGACTTCCTGGCAAAAGCTGAACTCTCTGTCACCTCAGAAGGTGCTGGGTTTCCTTGGAGGGCTGAGATGCACATCTTGGACCTGTCCCCATGCCCACAGCCACAGTCCTGTGACAGCTCAGGGAGCTGTGCCCACTGACCCCTGTCCTGCCTCTGTCCTTCCCTGGCAGTCAGCACCCTTCCCCAGATATTTAATGGGAAGTGTTTTGGGGTCAAACAGAACTGTCCTGTTGAACAGGGGACCAAATGTAGTTGCCTGGAAGCAGCTACAGTGGAAACCCATTGGTGTGACATCCACAGGTGGGTCTGGCTGGGCAGGGGATTTCCAGCAGATTTCCAGAGCAGCCAGCTCTGGTTTGTGTCCAGTCTGGGACTGAAATGCAATGGTGAGAGTGCAGGAGGAGTTTGAAGTTCTTCAGGAATAGCCATGAGTCAGCAAAACATTTTTTTATGCATCCAGAGCAGGTGAAATGACACCTGTCCATGCAGGAAGAGAGTGACAAGTGGGTCAGCACAGGACAGGTCACCAGGGGTAACAGTCTGCACACCAGCAGTTGGTACCTGAGATTTTAAGGCTGTGCTGCTGTTTCTGGGCACATCCCAGAGACCTAAAAGCAAAGAAAGGCAGCAAGTGCAGAGTGGCAAAGCCCTGAGGTGGGAACAGCAATTACCCAGTGATAACCCCACAGCAGGCTGGCCAACAGCCCCCATTTCATATCCTTATGATGGGAAGCCCTGGAAGGTCAGGGCTGGACCAGCTGAACTGGCCTCTGGATCTCTGCTCAGGCAGCAGGACACGAGACCAGAAGATCCCAACTCTCACAATAGTGCCATAGTTCATAGAAACCAGAGCAAATAAGGTGTAGCCAGGAGAGGCTGCCCCAGTCAATGGTACCCAATGTCTGCAGCACTTGGGAACCACTTCAGGCTCTGGAAAGCTGCACTTCCCTTCACTGGAGCGTGGCAGCATCAGCTCAGCAGGGAATTTGGGAAAATCTTAACAGCTTCTGGGTCTCACAGGCTGCACCCTCACCATGATCCCAGTTCAGCACAGCAGTGCTGTGCTGGCTTCTCACCTGCTGCTCCTGTAGTCTGGGAAGTGCCAGGGAAGAAACCCAAGGTCTGGCCAGTGCTCAGGTTTCTTCAGCCTTGTCACCTGCCGTGGTGTTTGAGTGGCAGCAGCTCAGGGCTGTGAGCTGCCCTCAGGGTCCCTACAGAGGCTGGTGGAGGAGCTGCAGCTCCCAGCCAGGTGTGCTGGCAGGTCTGCAGTGCACAGGCAATGCCCCTCACTGTGGAGCTGCTTCCCTCCTTGGCAGGTGTTTCATCATCAAGAACACAAGAATTTGAGGGTGACTCATGAGGCACAAGGACCACCTGGGCTGACACTCAGCTGTGCCACAGTAAAACCTGCAAAGGTGGCCCTGCAATGGAGCTGTCACAGTGCAACAGCAGAGGCAGATCTTGCTGGCTCAGCCAATGCAACCTGTCACCCTGCACAGTCTCCTTGGCCCCTCCATCCCAATAGTGCCACACACAGCTGCAAATTCAGTGCATTTCTGGAGAAGGTGAGGAAGCCACTATTGCTCTAGTAGCCTGTCTGAGGAGAGCCTCAGCCCAGGCCCTCTGTGCATGTTCCAGTACAGGGAGTCAGCCTCTGATGTGGTTGGGCTGGAAAATGGCCCAGCAGGAGGCCAGGAAGGACGAGCAGCTCATCACCAGCATGTTGCTTTTGGCGCCAGAGGACCAGCACACTGTGGGAGCATTGCCTGGCCCTGATGGCACAGCTCCCTCCTTGCTCTGCACATCCCAATGCCACACACCAGGGCAGTTCCCTTGCACGCTGATGGCTGAGGGTGTGCAGCGTGTGACCCCTCGGGGAACATCCCCTCCCCTTCCTGTTCAGGACTGTCTGTGAGTCCTGTGTCCATTGGCATCCAGATGGGACAGCCCTGCCCTGCCCCACAGTGCCCCTTGGCCACAGAGGGGCCCAGGGCAGTCAGGCCACAGGGCTGGGCCACAGCTGGTGGTGGCATGAACAGAGTAGCTGAACAAAGGAGCTGCTGCTCCAGTCTGAGACCATTATCACTACACTGGTTGGACTGGTGTAGTGACCCAGCACTGTGTCCTGCTCTGGGCTGGGTTGACCCAACACTTCTTTTTTTTAATTGATTCTGTTTTAGAAACACCAATAATTGAGAAATGTTTAATTATGAAAAGCTGCCAAGGGACAGAAGTGCCCTGGATTGTCAATCCTTGCTTTTGTCTGTGGAAGGGAAAGACAGATCAAACCTGGTACTGGAGATCCCTGGAGATCTCACCGACCTGAAAGCAACTGAGCATTGACACAGGACAGGATTTTCTGTTGTTCAAGGCTGTGACTTTTATTTTTCACTTACAAACCAATTAACATTTTCTTCGTGGAAATCCTGAGTCTGCTGGCACTGGCAGATGGTGACACAATTTACAGACTGGCAGCTGGTGAATACCAGGGCTCAGCAGTGCCTGGTTTGATCCCTGTGCTGGGGAGAGAGCAGCCAGGGGTGGTTCCCAGCTTGTGCTGCTGCTGCTGTGGCTGTGCCCCCCACGGCAGCGTGGGGCCGTGGCGTTCGGGTGCACTAACTGCAGCTTGGTGCGTTCCAGGTGAAACCTTTGTCCTGGGAGATGGGCTCCCAGGGCCCTTAGAGCCTCGCCTGGACCCCATGGACTCTGCCTTGAACTCTGTCAATTCATCCAGCCACAGCAGGAGCTCCAGAGACTATCGCCTGCCAGGATACAGGCACCTGCACCAGCCCTCTAGCCTCAGCCAGGGCAGCACCTCTGCCCTGCGCAGGCTTAGCTCTGGGGGTAAGAGCTCAGAACAGCCCTGCAGCTGTGAATTGGGCAATGAAAGGGCTATTCTAACTCCAGTTACATCTTTCTAACTTCTAGCAAGTACCAGAGGCTGGGCTCTGCACAGCCAGCCAAGTCTGTTAGGTGTGATGGCACCTGGCAGGTGGCAGTTCGGACAGGTGGCATTTGTCCTTTGGCTGGTGACTGGGTGGACCTGGAGGTCAGTGGGGAGAGAGGAACAGGCAGGAGCTGAACTGTGTCCAAGTGATAAATAGGTGTCTGAGTCTGTAAGGATGGATTGGGAATGGCTGGGGAGTCGAAAGATGCCTGGTGGGGCTGGGAGGATGGGCAGAGGCACGAGTGGCACTTGTCTGTACAGAGGAAGAGGGGCTGAAATGCTCACTGCAGCACGTGGGGTTGCAAATAGTGTCATTTTAGCTGCATGGCATCAGTAAAAGTCTCTGATAAGCTCAGGATGCTGGTGCCACCCCCACAGGTTTTCAGGCAGAGCTGAGACAAGGGGCTGTGCACACTAGGAGCAGGACCTGTGCCAGCTCAAACTGTGCTTTTGGACAATGGGAAGTCACATGTGAGTTCAGTCCATCAGAAGGTGCAGCCATTGAAAACATAAACCAATTTTGCCATGTTAGATGTGCTAAAGGTGTTGGGAGGAGAGGAGAAACTGTGCATGGGGAGAGATGTGGGAATGGCAGGGGGGTGTTCTGCCGAGGTGGGAAGTGTCAGCCATGGACAAGGAGCAGTGGGAGCTGGGGACAAACAAGGGCAGTGGGGCTTGAGAGAGGGGACAAGGGCTCAGTATAGAAGGCTGCCCTGAAAAGTCAGGCCTAAGGAGAGGGAATAAGGCTTTGGTGCCAGGCCTGCACTGCAGGAATCTGGGGCACACCTGGGATGTGCCCCTTGCTGTGTCTCTGCCCTGCTCTGGGAGAGGAGCTGAGTGGTGGATTGAGGGGGAATGGCCGTGGGGCAGTGCCAGGGACCCCCAATAACAGCTCTGTCTGTCATCCCCAGGGTCAGACAGGTACCTGGGCTCCAGGGACGTCTCCCGGCTCAGCAGCCGTGACCCCTCGTCCTGGACAGTGGAGGAGGTGATGCAGTTCATCCGTGAGTCAGACCCACAGCTGGGCCCCCACGCTGACCTCTTCAGAAAACATGTGAGTGCCACAATTCATGTACTGATGTGGGTGTTGGGGTGTGTGTTACATGTGGGAGGGGGCAAATCACACAAACAAAATCCAGGAGGGTCAGAACACGGCAGCACTTTACACCAGATGGAGTTTTGTGCCTAATAAAAAGATCTTCATAAATCCTGCTTGTGCCCTGTCTGGGCTTGGATCCTCATCAGAACCCCTCAGGGACAGCCTGGGTGCATACAGAGTCTCTGCAGTGAATCCCAGTGCTGAAAACACAAACTCTGCTCCACCTGGAGGCTAATACTCACCTCGTGGCAAATTTCTCCTGGCAAGAAACACATTCCAAGTGGGATTCACAGAGTGCATTGCTGCTCAGCTCCTGTAACAGGAAGTCTCCTCAGCCTCTGGTCCTTGTGCACACCTGTAAGTGTAAAACAGCTGCAGACACAGTGTGGAGTTTGTACCATGACAGCTACAAGAGAGGTTTGGCAGCTGCATGTCCTGAGCCCTGCAAGAGCTGTGTTCCCTCTGCCTTATCATAAAGTCCATTTTCTGGTGCTGCTCATGAAGAGCAGTGGGAGCAAACACCCAGCACTGTGTCCTGCCCTGGGCTGGGCTGACCCAACACTTCTTTTTTTAATTGGTTCTGTTTTAGAAACACCAATAATTGAGAAATGTTTAATTATGAAAAGCTGCCAAGGGACAGAAGTGCCCTGGATTGTCAGTCCTAAGGAGAACCTTGCTTTTGTCTTTGGAAGGGAAAAACAGATCAAACCTGATACTGGAGATCCCTGGAGATCTCACCAACCTGAAAGCAACTGAGCATTGACATAGGACAGGATTTTCTGTTGTTCGAGGCTGTGACTTTTATTTTTCACTTACAAACCAATTAACATTTTCTTCATGGAAAACTGTCCAGTGCAAAGCTCTGGACCCAGCCTGGACTGGGTCATGGACAGGAGTGCTGCCAGGGACTGGGAGACTTCCCCTTGCAAATGCCAAGTACAAAGCTGTTTTCTGGTTATTCTGAGCTTCATGATGCATCCCCTCCTTAGTCTCAGGAAGGACACATCTGGCTCTGCTGAAAAGTATCAAATGCTTTGAAAGCTGCTGTGTTGGAATCAGCCCCAGTGGGGATGAGGAGCTCCACCACTCTCTGCCAGTGGCTGGGACTGTGCTGTGAAGCTCCAGAAACAGAACCACAGACTCATTCAGGTTGGAAGAGCCTTCTGAGGTCATACAGTCCAACATTCCCCCGGCCCTGCCAAGGCCACCACTAAACCAGTTTCCCAAGTGGCACATCCACATTTTTCAACACTGCAGGGATGGTGATTTCAGCCCGTGTCGGTGCCTAACCACCCTTTCAGGGAAGAAATTTTTCCTAATATCCAGTCACAGAGCTCAGGCTCTTTGGGTTTCAGGATTTGTTTCCTCACCTCCATCTTCAGCTGTGACTTCAGGGCTGTGTGTCACAGCAGGGCTGTCACCACTGACACATCCTCTGCCAGATTCCTCCTGCCCTGGGATGGCAATGCCCTGCAGTGAGCAATTGCTCCCTTGCACTGCCACTGCCTCTGTCATTCCTGTCAGTGAAACCTCCCTTCTCCTTCCTCCCCACCTCCCTTCAGGATGTCCTGGCCCTCTGGAAATGGCTCCTGGATGTTGATCACCCAGCAGAATTCCCATCACACACATGGGGCTGGGACTGCAGTGGGGTGGATGTAGGGCTGCCTGTGCTGTCCATACTGGGGTGTCCCTGCTGGGGTGTACCTACTGGGATGTCCATACTGGGGTGTCCATATTGAGATGTCCATACTGGGATGGCCATACTGGGGTGTCCATATTGAGATGTCCATACTGGGATATCCATACTGGGGTGTCCCTACTGCGGTGTCCATACTGGGGTGTCCATAGTGGTGTGTCCATACTGGGGTGTCCATACTGGTATGTCCATACTGGGATGGCCATACTGGGGTGTCCATACTAGGATGTCCCTACTGGGATGTCCATACTGGGGTGTCCAGTGTCCATACTGGGATGTTCATACTGGGGTGTCCATACTGGGATGTTCATACTGGAATGTCCATACTGGGATGTCCGTAGTGGTGTGTCTATACTGGGGTCTCCATACTGGGGTGTCCCTACTGGTATGTCCATACTGGTATGTCCATACTGGGGTGTCCATACTGGGGTGTCCATACTGGGATGCTGCTGAGCAGGGCTCTCACACCCAGCCCTGCTGTTGCATTTAGGGCCCAGCCTGGCTGGGGCAGGGCTGGGGCTCCCAGGTGCCATCACAAGCACTGTCCTTCATCCCTGCAGGAGATCGACGGGAAAGCCCTGCTCTTGCTGCGGAGTGACATGATGATGAAGTACATGGGGCTGAAGCTGGGGCCGGCCCTGAAGCTCACTTACCACATCGACAAGCTAAAGCAAGGCAAGTTCTGAGAGGACTCCTGGCAGGATGGATCCTGGACGCTCCGCTCCCGGCCGTCCCCACCCGCGCTCACCTGCCGAGAGGTTCGCATGCACACTCCCCCTCCCGCCGCAGACGGACACACTCCCGCCGCCCGGCCGGGCCCTCGGGGCCCCGCCCCGGCCCCGACAGAGCTCAGGAGGAGCCCGGCACAGCCGGGCTTGGCACCAGACTCGAGCTGTGGGCGTTGGAAGCGGAGGGTCTCTTCCCTGCTGTCCAGCCAGCACTTCTCCGTGAGCTCCTGCTTCCCTGGGATGGAGCAGCGCTCCAGGCAGTGCCCGTGGGGAGGGGACTGGGTGTTTGCCTCAGCTCCTCCTGCTCTCACTGTGGCTCAGCGCTCCCAGGGCAGCCCCTGGGCACTGAGCCTGCCCAGCCTCAAGGGGCTCGGTGCCCCAATCTGCCCTCAGCCCTGTGGCACCACAGCGAGCTCAGAGCATTGACCACCCAGCCTCATCTTCCACACTGGGGGAGCCCATCCACCCAGCTCTGCCTGCCCCCAGCTCCTGACCTGGCTCCAGCTGGGCACACCAGGCCAGGGTGGAGGGGTTTGTATTTATTCCAGGCTGGGGAGGCCGTGTGGGAGCCTGGAGCCAGCTGGGAGAGCTGAGGAGGAGGGCAGGGCCTGGCGTGCCCCTGGCACAGATGGGCCTGGGCTGGTGTTGGAGGCTGCCTGGAGGCTGCAGGACTCGGCTGATCCTTCTCGCCTTTTTTCCTTTCTTTTTTTTCATTTTGGAATTTTTTTTACTAAGGAGTTGTCTGTTTCAAGCGACGAGATGATTTTTCTACCTGTGTTGAACTCGCAACTCTTGGTGATTTTATGCCAGAGCTGTTGAGGTTTGTCTTCCCAGGGGCCCTCCTGCTCCTCTATAGAGCTGGTCTGTCCCAGCTCAACGTGTGCAAGAGAGTTTTGGGTCTGGCCAGAGCATCCCAGGGTGGTGACCTGTCCTGGCATCGCTCTTCCTGTGAGGGCTCTGCCCTTCCCGAGGCACCTGTTGGTCTCAGGCAGCTTAATGTATTTATTTTTGATGGCACTTGAGTGGTTCCCGTGGTCCCAGAGATGTTTCTGCAGCTGCACAAGGACTGTTGGAGTGGAGCCACCAGCTGTGCCACCACAGTGTCCCCTGGACAGCAGCTGCCAGCTGGGGGCTGCCTGTGGGGCAGGAGCTGCCTGGACCCCCAGAGCATCACCAGCACCAGCCTGGCTGGGGCTGGGACAGGGCTGCCAGGGCTTGGCTGACAGGACTGGGCTGGTGGGGCCTGGCTGACAGGGCAGGGCTGACAGGACACAGCTGACAGGACAGGGCTGATGGGGCCAGCACGGGCTGTCCCCAGTGTGTGCCCACACACTCACCTCAGCACAGACACACACACACACTCACAAACACGCTTCCTCTGCAGTGACCAAAGGGCTGGGACAGAATCTCCACTCCAAGCACTTCCTTCTCCTGTCCTCAGCTCACCCTCTGCATCCAGAGCCACAGCTCACACCCTCCCCTGCAGCCTCCAGGGCCTGGCCAGCAGCAGGACAGGCCTCTGTGGTGACCAACCCTCCAGGCTCTTGCACTGAGTCAGGTTTACCCCTAAGGGGCAAAGTTGCAAAAAAAAAATAAAAAAACCCACCCCAAACCCCAAAGTAATAAAAAGGCAAAATGGCTTTTTGTCCTATAGCGCAGCCTGTGCTGCCGGCCCGGGGCTGGGGGCTGCTCATGGAGCCCCTCGCTCACAGCACGGCCCGGGACCCCTCGGTGTGACCAGTGCTGGCCCCGCTGCAGCCAGGCCCCGGGGGGGTCAGCCAGTGCTTTCCTCTGCACTTATTTTACGTCGAGTTGTTTATAAATAAAAGGATACCAAGTTCCTCCCCGCTGTTTATGCACTGATGGCAGTGCCGGGCTGAGCCCCGGCCAGGAGGGGAGCACAGGGAGGGGCAGGGGGTGCTGCCCCAGAACTGATCCCAGGACTGACCCCCGGGACTGACCCCTGGCACTGATCCCCAGAACTGACCCCTAGGACTGATCCCTGGGACTGACCCCAGCACTGACCCCCAGGAGTGACCCCTGGGACTGATCCCTGAGACTGACCCCAGGGATTGACCCCCCAGGACTGACCCCCGGGACTGAACCCAGGTCTGACCCTCAGGACTAACCCCAGAACTAATCCCTGGAACTGATCCCTGGGACTGAACCCAGCACTGACCCCGGGACTGACCCTCAGGACTGACCCTGGGACTGACCCCTGGCACTGATCCCTTGGACTGACCCCAGGACTGATTCCCAGGACTGACCCCCAGACTGATCCCGAGACCCACCCTGGGACTGACTCCTGGCACTGACCCCCGGCACTGACCCCCGGCACTGACCCCTGGCACTGACCCCTGGCACTGACCCCCGGCACTGACCCCCGGCACTGACCCCCAGCTGCCCCGGCCGTTCCCCCGGGCAGAAAGGGAGAGCAGGGCCAGGGCGGGGCTGAGGGAAGCGAAGTGACACTCGAAGGGTGACAGGACGGAATGACCCGGGGGTGATTCGTGATGGCGGCGAGGCACGCCGTGTCCTCGCTGTGTCCACCAGCCCCTGAGGCAGCCCCAGGCCGACCCCCCCGCCTGTCCTTGCTGTGCTGCCTGGTGCTGACAGAGGCTTTGGCAATTCCTTGTTCCAGTCTGGAGTTGGAGCGGGATGTCGGGGCAGGGCCGCCCCCGGCTGAGCCCCTGAAGCCATGGCTGCCCACACCCCTCAGAGCCCTTCCTGGGGCCGGTGAGGGAGGTGGGCAAAGAGCCCCTGCAGCCAGCCAGGGGTGAGGGCTGAGCCCTGAGTCACTCACACTGCTCCCCAACAGACCACTGCCATGAGCACTGACCCACACCAGCTCCTGAGGGCTCCCAGGGGCTGCTCCATCCCACAGGGCAGCACGGAGGGGACAGAGGCTGAGGGGGCCTGGCCAGCCCCACCTGGGGCTCAGCAGGGCTGTCCCCATGATGAGGGTGATGAGTGATGGAGTCAGGGGTGGTGGGTCTCTCCTCTGTGTGCTCAGAGCTGTGGGTTTGTGTCCCAGCTTGAACTGGAGCACCCACCTGGTGACATCCTGGTGGCAGAAGGCAGGTGAGGGGCACCCAGCCCCAGGCAGGGCAGTGAGGTGAGTGCTGGGAAGTCCTGGCTGGTCAAGGTTCAGCAGCAGGTGAGGGGGCAGAAGCCCCCAAGTCTCTCCTTGCAGGCCCAGCTCCACTGCCCCCAGGCTGAGGACCCCAGGGCTCCTGGCCAGGTGACTCCTCTTGGGCCACTTGTCACAGCACAGGGACCCCACCCGGGCTCGGGGGTCCTGGGGCTCCACTGTGCCAGCAGCCTTCCCCCACAGCACCAGCCCCTCAGGGACTGCAGCACAAATGTCTGTGCCCTCAGCCCCTGGCAGCAGAGCCTGGGGACAGCTGGATCCATCCAGATTTTGGGCTGGGACTGGGCTGCTGGTGCTTGGGTGAGGCCCCAGAGCCACCCAACTCCCAAACCTCTGTGAAAAGCCCCAGGGATGCCCAATTTATTTGTAAAACTTCACTGCATCTTCTTTAACTGCTCATTTCTGTTGAAATACTCCCAAGCTGTGGAGGAGGGGTGTGGGACAAACCCTGCTGGGGCAGCTCAAAGCCATTTTCTGCCCTACAAAGTCAGCAGGCTCAGCCCAGGTTCCCCAGGTTTCTCCACTGCTGGAAGGAGCCTCCACAACTTCAGACTTTGAAGCTCCATGTCTAAACCCACTGTGAATACAGCTCACAAGTTTTTGCTGGCTTAGAGGGGACTGATTCAAGACTGGGCAGTTTTGTGCTTCAGTCCTTCCCTCTGAGCAGGCAGGAACAAAGCAAGCTCAGGCTCCTTACTCAGTTTGTTACAAATGAGCTTTTAATGACCAAGTCAGTTGCATGGTTTTGGCTGAAACAAACATTTCAGGAGAAAAAAAAACCCACAGTTGTGCTGCAGCTGAGGGAGGATCTCACCCTGCCCCAGGAGCAGCCAGGGCAGGGCAGGGCAGGGCAGGACTGGGCAGTAGCAGAGCACTGCAGCTCAGTAATTCCTGCACAACAGCTGCAACTGGCACACGAGGAATGCTCGAAGCTCTCCAGGCTCACAGCAGCTTTACAGGGAATTTTTAAAACAACTGAGGACTAAAGCAAGGGGGGCTGGGGAGGAGATCACTGAGGAGGGACAGGACAGGGTTTGGTTTCGTGGCTCAGCCAGGTCTGACCGTGCAGCTCTCCCCAAACTCCAGAGCTGCTGCAGTCTGAGTGTGACACCAGACAACAGAGACACTTCTCCTTCCTTCCTTTGCCCTCAGTCACCCAAGGCCACACGGGGTGCTCCAGGGCAGCAGCAGGCAGGGAACCGAGGCAGTTCAGCCCCCTCAGCACTGCACAGCTGGACAGCAACACCCAGCACAGGTAACACCGAGGGCAGGGTGAGCCCCTCCCTCAGGAACAGCCCTTGGGAACTGCAGGAGCACAAAGGGCTCCAACGTGGACAAAAAGGCAACAAAAGGCTCCGCTTCAAATCCGTGAAAAAGCACCAGGAGCTGCTGTGCCCCAGGCCAGGGACACAGTTCAAGGCAGCAGTGGAAGTGGTTCAGTGGTTCACTCTGTCCTCACCTCCCCCTTGATGCAAGGGGTGGGAGTTTCCCAGCCCCAGGAGCAGCTCCAGGAGTGCTGCTGGCACAGGGAGGGCTCACATGGGCTCAGGGCTTCCCTGGCAGCTTTGTCCTCCTGCTCCCCACAACCTGACCCCAGTTAATCACAGCCCTGCAGGGACACCTCAGCCAGGGCTGAGCATGTTCCAGAGTAACACTATTCCAGGAAGATCTTCCTGGTTACAAATTCATAGTGACAATGAATGCACCAAGAGCACCAGTGCCAAAGGTTTGCAAATGCTACTGAAAAAAAAAAAAATAAAAACAAAACAAAAATCATCCCCTTCCCTCTTCCCCTGAAAGAAAAAGAAAAAAAAAAACAAACCAAAAAGGCTGCATGAAGCTGCACAGAGTCTTCTCTGCAGCACAGCCCAGCTCAGACACTAAGCCAGCCCCCAAAATCTCATGCCATCCATAATTTCACCAGTAAGTAAAGACTGAGGAGGGAGCAGAAAGACTGGAGAAAGCAACTCCACTGTCAGTATTCAAGGCACCCTGATGCCAAGCACTCCCTGCACTGGGAAGGACGTGTGCCATGGGATTCCCCTCAACACAGCAAATCCCACACCCCAGTTTGCTTTGACCTCCAGGCTGGTGCAGCTGAAGGAACTGAAGAAGTCTGGAGGGCCCTCTGTGAACTCTCCTCCACAAATAACCCAAGATCTATATAGAAAATAAAGGAAGGACAGGAAAGCTGAGGAAATAAGGGAGAGGATCTCAGGACAATTAAAAACCCATAAGTTAGGAAAGCCCAAAGCTGAAGGTGTTGAAGCTACTGCTGTAAGAACACCTGGAAAACCTAATGGAGACTCCTCTCTGCAACAAGGACACACCTGGAGAGGGAGAGAGAAAAGGAGCAGGAATTACTGACAGGGCAGAGCCACAGGCTGGAACTGCACAGCACTGGAGGCAGAGTCTGACATGAGAGCCCTGGCAAGAGCCCTGTGCCAGCTCAGGGATGTCTGTCACCTTCCCAGGGACACTGTGGCACCACCAAAGGCTGTGACCTGCTCCCTTGGACAGGGGCTCCTCCCACACACCCAGAGCACAGGGAGTGAGCTCTGCTCAGCCAGGACTGAACCCTTTTGGCAGGCACCAAATCATTTTCATCACGCTGCAGCCCCAAGGGAGCTGGGCTGAGACAAGCCCCAGGGACACTGCCACCCTCCCCACAGCCTCCTCACGTGGGGACAGCCCACCAGACCTGCCACACCAGGGAACACATGGGATACTGTCAGTGAGAACAAGGTTCACAGTATCTTTAGGTAAAAATTTACAGGGAGGATTCTTCAATTCTTGGCTGAGGAACAGCCCAACAGCCAGAAATCACATCTGGCCCCAATCCTGCACCCAGGGATGGGGAGCTGTCCTGTGACAGACTGGGGCTGACCCTGCTCTCCCTCTGCAGGGCATTCTGCAAGTGTCCCTTACACAAAGGGAAGGGGGAGGAGGGAAGGGCTGGACCCCTTCAGTGCCCCAGGGGTGTGTGCAGATGCTGCTCAACTCCTGCAAAACCCCCACACAAACCAGCCAGAGCAGGGGCAGGTGCCACATCCCTGATCACTGATCATCTACTGCACAGAGGGAGAATGCAAATCTGAAGTCTGCCTGTTTTGCTGGTGCAGCCTGAGTGCCAGGTTTTAGTGTCTTCTCCTTGCCATGACTGTGTACATCCAGTTTCCACATCCCTGTGACACCTGCAGCCCTTACAGACCAGAGCTTGAGCCCCTGGTCTGACAGAACTGCTGTCCCAGGAGATGGACACAATGGATACTTCCAAGATGTTCTTTTACAATGGTGAGGGACTGCAAAATACTGAATTTCCTAAACCCAGGAACCCCTAGCACTGCTCTGCCCCCATTTTCAGGAGCGTGTGTGCTCCACTGGTGCTTTTATCTGAATCTAACCCCAAATTCCTCTGGGTGTATTTGTATTTTATTGTCTGTCACTTTGCTAAGGGGTTTTATTGTGTGTCACTTTGCTAAGGGACACTCATCCCCAGCTGTGACACAGACAGAGGCACCACCCAGCCCTCAGCAGGGCTGGAACACGTGTGTGAGCACCAGCACATCTCATGGTGTGAGAAATAACGTGGAAGCCAGACCCCAGGAGCAAACACTGGGCAAGAATTTTCTTCCAAAAGGAAGAGGTTGAGATCATGAAACATTACCAGGAATCAGTCATGATTTGCTGAAGGGAACTTCAGCTCTGTTATCTCCAGGTCAGGAGAGCTGCTGCCACTCCGGTCGCTGTAGGTGTCCCTGCAGGAGTAAAAGATTTGGGGTCAGAGAGCACAAAGTGCTTTAAGGGCTGATAATTAATGTGGGATGCTGCAGCACAGGGAAAAGTTTGGCTCCTCTGCTGCAGTGAGCCATTTCAAAGTCAAATGTGCAAAAGCAGAGAATTAAAATATCCCTCAACCCTTGGAGGCATTGAAATGAGAGTCCCTCACACATGAAACTCTCCTGGACCACACCAGAACTCTTCTGACCACTGTGATGTCAACACCAACACAGGAATCCCGTGGTGCAGCTGCACTGCAGCTCAGCCCACAGAGCCAACACCTTCCTTTTGGCACTGCATTTCCCTGGGTTTGATGCAGGCACTGCTCATTCCCCTCTGCATTTGGTCTGGTTTGTGTTTAGTGCCTGCACTCAGCAACCCCTCGGTGTTCTCTGTGAGGAGAACAGGTCAGTACCAAATGGTTACTTGTTGCACAGTCCCAAGATTTCTGCCAAATTCTTCCCAATTCTGCCAAACAGAATTGCAGGCACTGGGGAACAGCAGCACCAAGTAACTGCACCATTAAATCCACCCAAAACATCACCTGCTTTCCAAACTGAACCAAAGAAAGCTGAAGGCAGCACAAAAAAATATGAGGCTGCAACCACCAGGTCCTGTTCTTTAAACCAGCAACAGGAACAAGTTTCTTATGGACCAGCCATGAGGTGGGACTTGTGTGAGGAATGCAGGGAAAGGCCCATGAGGTCTCCAGTCATGTAAAAGAGTAGGCCCAGCCTCAGTTTCCCCAAAGACTCTGAAGCCAGGGCCTCTCTGCAGGACACCTCTGTGGCCCCACCATCAGTCTCAACACACCAGACATGAGCTTTCAAAAGAAGAGTGCAGAGAAGGGGTGGTGCAACACCAGGTTATCCCCAGGAGCTCTGTGCCAGGAGGATGCTCTGGGTTATCCTGCAGGAAGCAGCAGTGTCCTGTGACAGCTCTGACTGGGGTCTGTCAGAAACCCACCTGGGGGAGAGCCTGCAGCCCTTCTGTAGGTAGTGGGTGAGTCTCCCTGCAGATGCCAGGAGGAGCCCAAAGTATGGGGGTGATGGCTTGATGGGCCTGGAGAGGAACTCGGGGTGATACTGGACACCAACGAAGAAAGGATGCTCTGGAAGGAACAAACAAAACATTCACATCAAGTTCCTCAAGCTTGTGCCTGAGCTGCAGGTGAAATCCTGGCTATGCTGGAGCCCTGATGATGGGGAAGCCTTGATCATGTATTTCCATGACTTTTGTCCATAAATGGAGAGAGACAAGGGATTTTATTTTTACCAGCATTTTATGGATGGAATCATTCCCAGAGTCTGAATGGGTCCCACAGGAAAACCTGCTCCATTACCCTCCAAACACCTTTCCTTGTCCATCCCAGACCCACAAACCAACTGCTTAAGGGCTCACCTTCCAGCTCAACCACTTCCATCCGCTCTCCCTCCTCATCCTGCCCCACAAACTTCAGACCTTGCTCTTCAAAACACTTTTTCAGTTCTGGATTGACCTAGAAAACCAGAAGCAAGATAAGCCACGATCTCTTGTGTCTGAATTACACAGGAAAGCTCAACACCTACATGAGCATTTTTACCTCAAATCTGTGTCTGTGTCTCTCTTCCAAGAAATCATGATCTCCATACAGCTTCCCTGCAGCAGAAGGAAGAAGTTCCTTAGAGCAGTGATCACAGCTTTTAACACATCCATCTGATCAGCATCCTTCAGAATCTGCCCAATCTGGAGGGGATCAAACTCCCTGATCCCCATTCCCAGTCTGTGAACATCTGCCATTCAAGGATGCTTCAACACCCCCACGTCTCACTTCCCCATCCCACCATCCATCCAAGCCATGCCCAGGAAACATTTCCAGGAGAGGGAAGAAGGGCCTTACTCATGATTGAATTCTTGGTTTGGAAGAGTGTCCTTCTCTTGCCAAGCCTCATTGTCCCACCCATTTGCCCAGGATTATGTTCTGGCATGTCTATGACCTGTGCAAAGAATTCAGAGGGAGGTGAGAATCAGGGAGGAGTAACAATAACAGGCAGACTCTGACACATTAAAGGAAAAAAAAAAATCCCACCAACATTTATGCAAAAAACCAAGGAAAGCAGCCCAAGGAGCACTGCCTTGCCAAGGCAGACCAGCAGAACTTGGTTTGCTGGCCAAGCTGTTCAGTACAGGCTGCACAGTACACATGGGAGGTTTGTGGATATTCAGGAAACTTTCACATAAGAAATGGCCTCAGTCAGAGTTTACACACATTGCACACACCAATACTGTGCACTTTACTGAACTGCACGTTAAATAAACAAGCAAATTTATGGAAACAAAACCCCCAGGTCAGAATTGCTTACTCTTTGATAAATAATACCATAAGCTGTTTTTGGATAACTTCCTCACTTTGAGTAGCATTTTAAATTATGGCAGAAACCAATCATTAATGGTGGACCCTGGCCCAGAAACACAGAGCCTTCCTCAAATGTTCCCAGGAATTCAGGTCTGTCTGTAGCTGTCATACAACAGTTTGAGTTCAAAGGGATCTTAAAGTCCATCCTGTCCCACCCCTGCCATGGGCAGGGACACCTCCCACTGTCCCAGGCTGCTCCCTTATTCAGTGCAATGGTTTTTGATCCTGGTTTTCATCCTTGATTCAGGAATCTGAATCCCAGAAGGGTTTGGGTGGGTTTGGGATCTTCAATCCCAGCTCATCCCACCCCCAGGGACACCTCCCACTGTCCCAGTGTCCAGCCTGGCCTTGGGCACTGCCAGGGATCCAGGGGCAGCCACAGCTGCTCTGGGAATGATGCCCAGGGATGTGCAGGCAAGTCTAGTAAGGATATCACAAGTAAATCACCATAAACTCACCACTGGATGAGAAGTTTTGGGGTCAAACTCTGTTGAGTTGGCATCTACAATGTAAGGTTCAGCAATCAGAAACACCCAGTGGCTTTCACACCACGACATCACCTACAGGACCTGCCCCAGGGACAGCTGCTCCTCATCCCCAAATGTGCTGAGCCCCCCCTGAGGCACTGAACACCCCAGGCAGGAGGAACAGGGCTCTCAGCACTGTTTGGTATCAATTTCAAAGGCTGCAGCCTCAGGATAACCCACCCTCATGCAGGAAAAACACATGTTCAACAGCCTCAAACACAGAAATGAAGGCAGGGAGGGGGAAAGGAGCAGAGTGGTCTGAGAAACTCCTTTTTCCCCACCCTCCCTACTGCAGAGAACCAAGAGTCAGGCTGAGAACTCCACTTAGGGAGTTGTGTTAACAGGGACCTGCTCAATTCCAGCAGTGGGGCTCACAAGGTAACTCCACTCACTGAAGGAACTGCAACTGCTGAACTGCTTTTTGGGCTTCATTCCCACTGCCTGCAGTGGGAATTTGGGATTCCCAGCACACACAGGCCACCTAAGGTGTTTCATTCAGGAGCTGAACCTCATGTGAAGCAATAGGAAGCTTTCTGTCATTATAAGCATCACTTATTCCACTGATTTTTATTTAAATAGGGTAAGGACAATACTCTTTTTACTTTGAGTTAGTAAAAGAGATAGGGATTTTTTACAGGCCTAGGTAAAAAATTAAACCTACTTATGAAAAACTTAAAATCACAGGTGTCTAAAAAAACCACAGGTAATTACTCAAGCAGCCCAAGAAATGACCAAAGGCAGGAAAGGAAGGGTTTTGTGCCATTACCTTGCCAGCCAAGGACACTGCGAGCAAACTCCACCACAGCCAACTGCATTCCCAAACAGACTCCTGGGGAAAGGCAGGACATGGATCAGGTGAGCACAAAGACCTCTGAGCCCACCCTGCAAAGCACACACACCTTCACAGAGGATCCTGGCTCACAGGGAAAGCTGGATGAGCAGATCTTTGAGGGACTTTGGGGTCTGCAGTCCTGACAAGTTTTACTTCCCTCCCTTTCCCCTCCCCTCTGCTCACACAGCAGCTCAGTCTCTCACCACAGACACTCCACTGAAATGCAGTCAGGCATTTCTTGGTGCTGAGATCACCACAGCCTGACCTGAAATATCCCCAGACTGCTCTCCCCTCATTACAGACTCCCTGCCAGCACGTCCCAGCCAACTCTGACCACTTCAGAGCTAAGCAGGGATGAGGCTGCACCCCCAGCTCACTGCCTTCCTCAGACAACTGCCTGCAAAACTGCTCATCCCACACACCAGTGACAACTGGGAGCTCCTGCTGCAGACCAGTCAGGCTGCTGGTCAACCTCCTTTCCCCTTTGCTTTATTTCTTCTGATGGATGAAAACATGTTTCTCACCTAAGAAGGGTTTTTTCTGTTTTCTTGCCCAGGAAATAGCTTGAATTTTGCCTTCTGTCCCTCGAACACCAAATCCACCAGGAACCAGAACTCCACTGCATGAGGGTGAAAAGACTCCATTCAGCATGGCTGCCCCAAACCACACATATCACCTCCCTCCCATAAAATCATGTTTTTACAAGACCTCCCCCCTGAAAAGGGCTCTGGAGTAGCCACTTGGCAAGGCCTGGCTGCAGTAGTTTCCCCATCACTTCACATGAGCTGTCACATAAAGCAAAATTTACAGGGAGATCTTTTATAAATGCCAATTTTACCTTCCCAAAGAGAGATCCCAAATACTCTGCAGGTTACTATACTGAAATGCTTCATGCTGTGGGACTCACACACCCTGCACCAAACATGTTTGCAAACACATCACCCAGCCAGGCCCATGCTGGGGAAGCCTCTGGCTACAGTGTCAGCTTGTCCTAACACCAAACTCTGCAGGAGGTTCTTTCATCTGATCCCACTCAAATCCTGCCACCCTGAGGGGCAATAGGCCCCACTTGTTCTTGTTTCTGTGCTAACTCTTGGCATTCCTTTGATACTCGTGCTTTTCCTCCTCTCACACTATTTCTGGAGAACTTGTTACCCCATTTCCACCTTCCATTCTCACCCTGGCTTTAACAGCCTTCACCAGTCCCTTTCCTTCCTGTGATTTTCTCTCTCAGTTTCCACCTGAACATGCATCAGTGCATTCCTCACCAGCATGATCATTTCCCCCACTGCTGCCTTTCACCACCTCCCTCACTTATTTAACAATTCTCCCTTTAACATCTTATCCTAAACAACCCCAGAGGTGTTTGGGGCCTTGTCAGAGTGTGCTGACAAGTTTCCAGTGAGGCCCTTGGCTCCAAAGCTGTCAGCAGCAGCAGGTTTTATCACACATTCTCCAAGGAAAGGGCCACAGCAGAACTTACTCAGCACCACAGAGTTTCTGCCAGGCCTCGTGGTACCTCACAGGCTCCTCCTGCAGAGTGTCTGGCTCCAAGTCAGCAGAGTCAATGTACTGGGAAGAAATCCAAAAAAAAGGATGATGAGATATTGCCACAAGAGTGTGCAGGACCTCCTGGATTCTCATTAAATTAAGACAGCATCATTCCTCCTGGACAGCTCTGGATTTGTTTCCTAGTGGATACTTCAGGGTTTTTTTCTGGGCTGATTTCCCATCTGTCTGCCAACAAAACTACCTTTCCCACCACTCTGCTCTTGGTGCACAAACAGAACCCAGGATTCCTCTGTCCTGCCCTCTGTGCAGCTCTGCTGTGACTTACACCAAGTCCCTGAGCCTGTAGTGTTAAATGTGAGCTGTTAATGCAGCACAGCAAGGTGGGAACATGGGGCTGTGCAGACACAAACCACCACACAGAGAGGGAAAAGAACTATCCCTCTCTCAACAAAGAAACATCTTCTTCCAAGAGGCATTGAAGAAGAAATAGGATATGGTGAAACACAGGCTGCTGTAATTAAAGGGTGTTATGACAATGGAAACAAACCCTGCCATTTTTCCATTTTCTCATCTCCAGTATTCCAGTACCTCTGAACTTCTGGACATTCTGGCAGGCTGCTAAACCTTTAGAAGAACCATTTTGTCCTTCTATTTTTGTTTGTTTCTTGGAAGTTGCAAAACCACCAATCAGTTCTTTAACTAACTACAGCTACTCAGTTGTTTAGCAGGAGATCTCTGTGCTCAAGGCTCACAGAGCTCACTTCACTCCTGAGCAACTCACACAGCTGTGCCAGGGAATACCCACAGGGTTTGCACTTCACCAGCCTCACTCCTTTTGCTAATTTTCACCTGTACTGATTGTGGAAGTTGAAAGGAAACCCTGACCTAACAAAAAATACTGTTAAAAAGCAACCACCTATTTCCATGACTCACTGACATCATGAAACTGCTGGACGTTTAGAAGTCTATTGAAATGAAAATAAAAATTCTGGCAACAGGTACATATTTCACCTCTTCAGAGCATCCAGCTATGACCCAGACCCCTAAAAAGCATCACTGCAGCCAAACCAGCATGAAAACCTCAATAAAGCCTAAGGCAGGAGCATCATAAAACCTGAGTGCCACGAGGTTAACAGTAATAACTCCCAAAAAGGATCACTTGCAACAAGTGTGAGAGGAATTAAAGCAGAGAGTGCCCTCCTCCAACCCATCTACCACTGTCACAGCTCAGCCCTGAGGAGTTCCCAGCCACTCCAGACACCTCATCCAGCTCACAGGAGGAGAGTGGTTTAGCTCTGAAGCTGGTTTAGGCTCTGATAACAGCTCTTTTAATGCTGTTATCATCAAAACAGCTGTTCTGATGCAAGGACAATTGGGATGTTCACTGGCTGAATCACTTCTCCCTCTCTGTCTGTGGGTTTGTGAAAATCTGCCCTAGGATGGGAATCACTGTAGGACAGGGGGAGTTTTTTCCCCACACACAGACCCATCCCTACCTTAATATCAAGTTTGTGGTTGATGGCCAGGGCAGAGTGCTCCAGGGCTTTGATGACAGAGGCATAGGAGTCAGAGAACTTGGTGTATTTGCCCACCAGTGCAATGGAACATGTCTCAAGTAGACGGTCGTACCTACAGAACACCAGGACACACAGGTGGTTATTATTACTATTATTATTATTATTATTATTATTCCAGCAGGAAGAGGAGAGGGATGGGAATCACTCCCATTCTGTTCAGCTTTCCAAGGAACAACCAGCTGTGAGCTCTCCAGTCTGTCCAACAGAGCTGATGTCTTTGGAAGAGTGACCTTTTATAATAATTACCATTTAGAAACATCAAAGCGAGATCAAAACCAAAACAACGACTGAGGAGAACAGTTGCAGAAAGCCACACATGAATTAACTCATCTCCCCTGATGATGAAAAGCCATTCTGAGCAGATCCAAACTGCCTTTTCAGGAAGCTGCATTAGATTCAAAGGCTGCAGTGAAGTCCTAGGAGAGGATCAAAGCACAGCTTGGCACATGTTTGTACTGCCCAGCATCTTCCCACGCTGCTGATGGATTCATATCAGCAGCTACAAACACAGAAAGCATTGCTGGAGTCCTAAGGCTGCTGCTGCCCACACTTTCAACCCCCAGCACCTGGGGATTCACACAGCACTCCTGGCTACAGCCAAGAGTTTGTTTAAAGTTTCTCTCAGAATTGCTAAATACCTTCAGCCCAGCTGGTGATCAAGGGCTCTCCCCATCAAGAGGAAATGTTATTGACAGGGCTGGCTTATGTCAGGCACAGAAATAAAGGGAAAGCATTTAGATCTTCAAAAATTAATTTCTTATAAAAACAAACATATTTAAGGCTTCAGTGGACATTCAAGCCCTTTCTGAAAAGATTCTATTCACTATTTCCTCATGAACATTGAGTCTATTCCTCAGAAGAAAATACCCCAGTGTCCAAGGAATCTCAGAACAGGTACCAAACACTTGTCTCACTTGCCCTGAAAGCACGCTCAGAAATATTCTTTATTGACACCCCTGACATCTCTATATAGCTACAAAAGGATTTCAACACTTTGTAATGTTACTGAGAGGGTTTTTTTAATAAAAAGGGAGGGCAGAGCTGTCCAGCTTTTAATTACTTCAAGCTGGGTTTGACTCAGACAGTACACTCCTAACATAAGATAAGGATCTCACTCAGTTTACCTCACAGGATTTTATGGAAAAAGTCTGAGGGAACTGGGGTGATTCAGCCTCAAGAAGAAAAAGCTCCAGGGAGACTTTATGGCAACCTTCCAGTAAAAGGATTTATGAGAAACATGGGGACAGACTTTTTAGTAGGGTCTGTTGTGCCAGGCCAAGTGGTGATGGTTTTAATCTAAAAGAGGGGAGATTTAGACATAAGGATGAAATTTTGTACAATGAGAGTGGTGAGGCACTGGCACAGGTTGTCTACAGCAGCTGTGGATTCCCCACCTTGGAAACATTCAAAGTTTGGAAGAGTTGGAGAAAACTTTTTGGGGTTCTGAGAAAAAGGAAAAAAAAAAAAACCAACGTGAGCGTGTAAAAACCCTCGAGGAACAGGAAAAAACACTCATCATCCCACACAACCAACAGCCAGGAACAGAAACCAACCCTGCAGAGTGCTGCAGTGTGCCCAGCAGTGCAGCTCACCTGTCAGCCATCTCCTTCCACTTCATGAGCATCCTCCTGGGCTGCCTCTCGATGGGAAGGTCCAGCCTGTGCCTGAAGTAATCCACAACTCCCTGCTCCTCTAACAACAGAGGAACCCGGTAGATAGAGGAGACATCATGAACACAAATGACCTGTTCATACAACAAGGGTGACATTAAAACACAGGAAGCCAGTGCCAAACACTCATTTTCACTCAGATATTCAGTGTTCCTGTCTCCAGCAGAAAACCACACAACCACCTGAACTTCCAATAACATGTTGAATAATATAACATATCAATAGCTTAATACTGGTTTCTTTAAGCTTGAAAAAGCCATTCTTCAGCACTTGCAAGGCATTCCTGCTCCCTGGAGCCCCTTGGGAAGGGCTATGACACAGTAACCCAGCAGCAGGAGTCAGCTGCCCAGCACATTATGTGAGCAGCACACAGCAAAGTTCAAAGAACACTCCAGAGAGACTCCTGTGATACAGAATCCCACGTGAAGCTGCAGCCAAACTGCCACAGGCACAGCTTCCCCCTTCCCACCACTGCCCTTCCTAACCAGGGCCCCCAGTCTGACTGAAACCCAGGGAGATCTGTGACCCCAGTACAGCAACACACTTTACAGGGTGCCCCTCATCAAATTTAGGATTACACAACTATGGGCAAAGAATTCTTAGGTCAGTGAGGAAAATCTGCATCAACAGTTCTAGTTCACTGAAATGGGAAAAGATGGCTCAGGACAACTGTCACCTGTCCATTCATAATGAACCCATACTTTAAGGATCCAAAACACACTGGCAAAACTTCTTTAAATCCCCATTTCTACTGACTCAAAAGAAAGCAGAGTTCAACACTGCACCAGTCAAACCTCCCCTGGCTGCACACTTTCCTCTTTTTCCCTCAGTGCTGTTTACTTCTCAATCCAAGTGCAACAGCAGCCAGAGCAGCAACTACACAGAGCTGCACTGAACTGCCTGGAAAGGGACAAGAGCCAACTTATCCTGAATTCCTGGCAAACAGGGGGGAGATATTTTACTGATGACACGTCAACATTATTGCCATTATTGCATATAAGCACAGCAGTGAAATGCCTGAAATTGCAGGACTCAAGTTTGGTCTTGCTGTACAGCAGATTAATAAAAATTACTTGACAGAACCTGGGATTGGGAAGTTATACTCAGTTTTTTACAAAAAGACAACATTTTGAAGATCCAGCTGGATTGGAAAAGTGCTAATGCTCAGCCTAAATACTTTTGATTATTTTCCAATGTCCACCTTAGAATGTGTTATGAGTCTCAGTACAGAAAGAATTGTGCAAACACAGAATTTGTGCATATCACAACCTTCAAGTGAAGCAATGCTTCTCCCAAACACCAATTTCAACCCCTGTGAAATCTCTCCTCAAGAATTCTTAGGCAGAAGAATAATATTGTGAAAAGAGCAGTATATGAAGTACAGTCATCTATCCTTTAATTTTGGGCAATCCTTTCACCTCTAAATACTGGAAAATCTCATAGTTTTATGCTCACAGAAGGAATGTGGAAGTATAATTAAGGTCAAAACACTAATTCAGAAATCACCTTGGATTCCTTAGAATTCTCTAACCTTACACCAATCACCTTGCAAGAAAACCTGGGTGCTGGCACAAAAAGAATTGGTTTAACAACAGTTCCATGTGTCAGGAAGAGAGGTAAGAGAAAGCAGCAAATGAATTATGCAGCTACCAAAGCACAGAGCTAGAACTGCTGCACTCAGACAAAACTCTCCCCAGTGTCTGACAAACAGCTCCAGTATTTACTGCAGGGAATCACAGACAGCAACCCATACCTGTTCTGGTTCAACATGACAGAACATGGAAATCTTTTCTTTTACTGAGGTATCCAGTGGAGTGGAGCACCTGCAAACAATCTAACAGAGCAGAGCAACATCAGGGTGGTGATGCAGAACAGAGATACTCAGGCATTCATAAAACAAACCTCTAAAACGAGCTGTCTCTGTGCAGTCTCTGTGATTTCAGAAAAAAAAAACCCACAACTCCATTTCTTTTCCTTATTTATCACCAGTATACAAGAGCTCTCAATTTAGGCATTACTTAGACAAGACTGCTGTTGCAACAAGCCAGGTTTTTACATTCAAAGCCATGCAACACAAACCTTACCAGATCTGGTGAGAGCCCGAGACCCCTGAGCTCACGGACACTGTTCTGGGTGGGTTTGGTCTTCTGCTCCCCTGTGGAGCTTGGCTGGGCAGAGAAGAGCAGTTGGGGTATCAGATTGTGATAAGCAGCAATGATTCAGCAGGTTAAACTCTCAGCCATGTCACAAAAACTTTGACTCAGCTCTTGGACAATCCACATGAACCTCATGTAGCCCATTTCAATCCTCAGGACTGAAACCAACAGCAAGTTCCATCTGCCCACAGGAAGGAGAGGGACAGAGAGCCTAAGGCTCATCCACTGCTCTCTCCAAATATCTAGTGTTTTGTATTTCTAATTTTTCTCTGTAAATCACCTGGCCTGGACAGAAGGGGAAAAAGGGAGAAGAGAACAAAGGCTGATCTGCACCCCATAATTATCAATTTGCTCTGTCAAGTCCAGTCCAGTCTGACACAAGGAATGCTCACGCTGCATTTCTGCAACTCCCAAGCCTTTATTACACGTTTAGACCCTTAGAAAAGTTCCTGTTCAATTCCTGTAAGACTTTTTAAATACATAAGCACATAATCTCTGCATTTCTGCCAGGAGTTTATACATACACAGAAACACAAAAGTAACACCACTTAAGAGATACAGCATTTCAGAAACACCTATTTAGGAAATCTTGGACTGAACTGATGAAGCCTCTGACCATGTATATCCTCACCTGGGGAACCAGACTGACGTGAATGTTACAGAAATTCTCTCTCTTGGCCTTGAACTGGAACTGGCGGAAGGCCTCGATGAAGGGCATGCTCTCAATGTCCCCCACGGTGCCCCCGAGCTGGGAACACACAGACACATGGAACTAAAGCCACTGCCAAAACAGCACCTGGGGAAGGTGTACACTAAAGACATGAAAATGTACATTACAATACAGGAACACCTCCCCAGCACATCCCTCTGATTGCCTGAAGGAGCATCAACACCAACACAGCTCCTACCTCTGCTCTGGGCCAGGGACAGCACCCAGGGCAGGGCTGGAGCTGGGCCAGGGCAGGCTCAGGCTGCAGAGCAGGGAAAGGTTCTTCCCCCAGAGGGTTCAGGCACTGCCCAGGCTCCCCAGGGAATGGGCACGGCCCCGAGGCTGCCAGAGCTCCAGGAGCCTTTGGACAGAGCTCCAGGGATGCCCAGGGGGGATTGGTGGGGGGTCTGGGCAGGGACAGGGGGTAAACTGGATGATCCCTATGGGTCCCTTCCAATTCAGGATCTTCTGTGACTCTGTTCCACTCAAAGCACTAGGATTTACCAGCTGTATGCACTACTTCCACAGCCTGCAATCTACTCCTGGTACTATTCCACCTTCATAATTTCCCCACAAATCAAAAAGCCACAAGAAAATCAGCTTCCTCTATGGGCAGCACCTCTCCAGAGACATCAGCTTGACCTCTATTTTCTCTTCAGAGAAAAGACTTAGATGTGAGAATTGTAATTTACGAACATTAGGTGGCACTGAGAAGCAAAATTTCTGTTAAGTTTTAGGAACTATATAGAGTGGACACACACAGGAACAGGTACAAGACTATACCTGGAGCCTCCCAGGCCCTGTCAGACAGCACCTCCTTGGTACTTGTGATCCTGGCACAGAAACTGGCACCCAAGCTGCAGGCAGAGTCCAAGTCACCACGACCTGGGCTCTGTGACAAGCACTAGCAAATGCCAGCAGCCAGCTCAGCAGTGGCAGAGCCTTCACCCTACTCCAGCTCCTTCTGGCAGCAGAATGTTCCATAAACACACTGGGAACTGCCACCACTAACCTGTGCCATTCCCTGTCCCATGCCTGTGCTTGAAATGGTCACTTTGAGGAGGAAGGACAACTGTTTCCAGAGGGGGATTTACCTCCCCTGAAAGAGGTTCCAAGGAAGGTTCTATCCACCAAGGCAGAAGAGGACACAGCACAATTAACTCAGACTGGCATATTAAGTTACAAGAGCTAAAAAATTCATTCTGTAGGTTAATTCATAGAATATCCTGAGCTGGAAGGGACCCACTGAGTCCAACCCCAGGACCTGCACAGACCCCCCCAACAATTCCACCCTGGGCATCCCTGGCAGCCTCAGGGCTGTGCCCACTCCCTGGGGAGCTTGGGCAGTGCCCAGCACCCTCTGGAGGAAGGTTTTTCCTTTTCCTTTCCCTGATCTCCAGCCT
The DNA here is from genome assembly GCA_024734555.1 of Trochalopteron elliotii. NCBI lineage: Eukaryota > Metazoa > Chordata > Aves > Passeriformes > Leiothrichidae > Trochalopteron > Trochalopteron elliotii. The sequence continues at coordinate 135,657 of JANPWX010000661.1, forward strand.
AAATCTCCCCCTGACACAGCTCCAGCTGTTCCCTGGGGTCCTGTGGGGCTGCCCCTCCTGAGACAGCTGCAGGTTGCAATTTAAGACATTAGAGTAAGTGAAGTTAACAAGGGGAATTTTTAACCCATTCAATAACAATAAAAGCTGAACATTTCTGTAAAGAAATATGCAAAATATGCATGTAGATCAGTTTACTGCACACAAGAAACAAAACTACCTACTTTTTTTAAAAGTTACAGACCTCAATCACACAAACTTGGGGCTCAATGCCATCTTCATCCACAGGAATCCGTGCCTGCCTCATTACCCATTCCTGTATGGCATCTGTGATGTGGGGAACAACTGGAAAAGAAACCCAGGCAAGGGTTAAAGCCCCCCACACTCTTCTCCCTCTTAACTCATTATAGAACAAATTACTGACAATCACTAGCCAGTGCTTCCCACAGGGCTTGAGCAGGAATTTGTGTCTTTAAAGAGCTATGTATTTTTCAAGTGATTATTCTTGGCTGTGATTTTCAAGTGCCTTGGCAGGAAATGGAACCCTGCCTTAATTTAAACACACGTAAGGAACATTTCCTTTAAGCTGAAAGATTCAAGCACAAACTGTTCTTTGCTCTCAGCAGAGAGAGTTACTCTGTTTTAACTGTCTGTAAAAGCCCTGATGTCAACCAGCTGTGGTGAGTGGTTAAAAAGGGAAAAATCCTTTGGGTTTTCTAATGACATGAGTTAACAGAAGCATTAACCATTTGAACCAGCCAACAAGCAACCTCAAAATGTATTGGTCTGAAGTCTGTTCACACTTATTAATGGGAACATTAGCTGGACTCAAGTCCAGCACAGACCAAACACAAACAGGCTGGTGCAGAGCCTCAAGTGAAGATGAAAGGCAAAAGCATCCAGCCAGGACTGAAATACATGAAAAAAGTTTTGCGTCACCTTGGACCGTTTTGCCAAGATAATCTCCCTTCCTCTCCTTGTTAATGACATACTGGTAGATCTTCCCAGTGGTCAGGTTGTTGTCTTTGGTGAGTCGGATATCGAGGAAGCGCTCGTAGTTCCCAAGGTCCAGGTCCACCTCCCCTCCATCATCCAGCACAAACACCTCCCCTGCAGGCACAGAAACAGGCACGAGTGCACACGTCAGACACGTGGAAGAATTCAATATAAGGAAACTCCTTCCCTGATTGCCACAGCAAGTTTAGGAGTGGCGAACAGAACTAAAAACCTTCTATAACCGAGAGGACCAGCACTGTGGGGACTGAATCCCTTAAGGCAGCAGCCAGAACAGGCCAGAGCACATCTGTGCTGTGGGCTGGGCACAGAGCAGCCTCACCAGCCAGCCCGCAGCGCTGGCAGGCTCAGCCTGCGGGTCCCGCAGGCAGGACCAGGCACAAAGACTCGTACGAAGATAATTCACGGCAAGCCAAGCCAGCCCCGGGACCCCGACCCCGGGGTACTCACCGTGCTCGTACGGGGAGAAGGTGCCGGCGTCGATGTTGATGTAGGGGTCGATCTTGATGGAGGTGACATGCAGCCCGCAGGACTTGAGGATGGTGCCGATGCTGCTGGCGATGATCCCCTTGCCGATGCCCGAGATGACCCCGCCCGTGACCAGGATGTACTTCATCTGTCCCGCGCCTGGACGCGACAGACACCGGCACGGCCTCACCGCGGGCTCTGCGAGCCGCTGTCACCCCGGTGCTGACATTCCTGACAGCGACCCCCGGGATGTTTCCCCCGCCCGCCGCTGAGGGCCGGTGCCCTGCCCGCTCCTCCCGCCACAA